>JASGCC010000108.1:799242-1189826 GCA_030067915.1 Hydractinia echinata | reverse complement strand
TAAATGCAATTATTAAAGATCAGTAAATTTTCTTGAAGAAGTAGGAATGAGAATGACTTGCTACATTTTACATGATTTAAATTTTGAGGAGAATGCTGTATATACAGATGTTGTTTGAGGATCTCTGTTTAACCAATAAAATATAAGATGTCCTGCCATCATTTGTATTGGATGGTCATTGTGACTTCACATTTTGCCATCCAGAGGCAATTTTGAGTGAGAGAGAAAGGAATTTAACGAAAATAGAAATCAAAGAATGTCAAAGCTTGTGTTATTGATGAGGATTACTGATTCGACACCTGATTTGTAAAAAGTAAAATATTATTCATGTACATATATATACAAGAATAATTTCTCTGATAACATCATGTTATCTGTAAAATGCTATATATATATATATAAATTAACAAAGACAAGAATATCTGTAAACAACCGGATAACAAAAAATGTAATATAAAATAGATATAGCTGCAACCCTGGAAAAAATATATTGGGAATTTCATTTTGAGCAACCCCTTTCCCCAAAGTCAATGTTGAAGATGGTATTGGCCTAGCTGATGCTTGCAGAAAGTACTCCAGGAACCTTAGAGGGGAACAACATTGACTTTGGGGGGAAAGGGGAACAGTTAAAAGGAGTTATGACATAAAAAATAAGGAAAGAAGTTCTATCACATTTTCCCAAAATATTGTAGCTCAAAGCTACACACTTGTCACACAGCTACTGGAACAGGAAAAACAGTGACTTAAATGGAACATATTATACCTGAAATAAGAACCTTAAGAATAATATCTGTCAATCCAAACAGAAAAAATGTATACCTATGCAGAAAAAGGAGAAAAGTTGGCAAGGAAAGCCTTGAAAATATCAAACCACAAACATTATATATTGTGGATTAAGGTTTTGTGGATAATTTACAACTTATAAAAAATGTATTAAACAAACACATACATAAAAACCCCTAGCAATTGTGTCGATGAGGGCTGAGAGCATTGGCAAGATTATGTTATGCTGGACATAAAATCAGCACTAGGTGTTTGAAACAAAATAACGTTAAGGAGCTTTAAGTGATGATATAACGCTCTTCACACTGCAATTTTTCCAAAAGCTTATTTGTGCATTCTGGCAGAAAATCTTGAATTTTACATTTACGACAGATTATATCATTAATATTATCAGTTTTCAAAATTTCGATACCCACAACATCTTGTATTTTTTCGAAAGCTGGTTCTAGGTTCCAATACTTCTGAAAAGTTGACTAAACCGTTTTAGGTTAGTTTCAGCAAACCACCATAATTTATGTTGTGTGATATTTTCTTTTTTGTTGCCTAAAAACAAAAATATATATTTAGTTGTGATTTTTTGTATTTATTTCTTTTTGTTTATACACTAGCTATACTTTATTTGTTAGGTTTCACGGGTACCTAGGACTTTACACACAAGTTAAACACAAATTTGCTGCGGATGTTGTAACACGAATGATGTTGTTCAAACTAAACAAATAAATATTTACAATTTAGAATGAAATTTATAGATTGAGATTCAAGCGTATAAATTATATAAACATACCAGCTTGCCACAGCAAAAATAAACAGCGTGTAAAACTTGAACGTGTGATTGAAAAAACTTGAAAGTTGAAAATTGAACAAAATCTTCTGATACAAAATACGTCAACGCCTTGATTTTTTGATTTAAAAGTTGAATAAATTGCTGTTGTTTTTAAGAGCTCACTCGTTGAATTCGAATGCGTTGAAAAATAGATCGTTAACCATAATATATAGGCATACAATTAAATTTTTATTTCCCTACGGGATTATTTTTGAATAAAGTACCGAACAGTCTGTAAACAAATCGAGACAAATCGAGACATACAACACAACTTTACACTCCGCCAACGGAATTGCTCGATTTGTTGATACAATTAACTCTCGTATAACGATTTTAACATGGTCGTATGGGATAACTCTGCTAATTCCTCCATTACGCTTAATTCGTCGATAGCATGGATTAATACTAAGTCTCTAACAGATCTCTGTGTTGTACGGTTTACATTTTCGCTAAAATTTCGATATTTCAACGTCGCATCTACGGACCTTTCCATCTTATCGACTGTAACTGACGTCACCATTCCGTATTGATAAGTGCAACGCATTCTTTATGTCCGTAAAGTTAAGTTTCATGGACGAACAGCTGCTGACAATTTGGCTACCCTCGTCCGGTAGTAGAAATTTCGGGTATCCTACTTCGCATGCAAACCTTACGAAGCTTTGTATAAACTCTCCGCACTATAGTCATCCATTACCTTGATCTTAACAGCTGATGTTGTAGCGCAGCAAAATACTGCCATCCAAATTTTACTGTCTTTCTCTTGTGATGTGTTGAGTAAGACGGAAATGGTCCTGCTAAATCTACCTGTGTAACATAAAATGCAGGCGCATTGTGATGTTTGCGTTTGAGATTGGGCCCATGGCAACGTCGATGGATTTCTTATTCAGCAATCGGCATCTCTCACATTGTTTTTCGAAACAATTTTATCCAAATCCCTGCCATCTAAAATATAGCTAAATTTTAAAACATAGCGGTACACAGTTTCAATTCCAGAATGTTTCGCAACGTCACTATACCAATGTACTTCATTCACAATACTATACGCTAGAGGTGAATGTTTATCTATGATAGGCCACACAGAATGTAGCAGTGCTTAAATCTTTCATGACATTCGAGAGTGTTCCAACACTATTCACGTTTTCAGAAGGGAGGCATTCGACCGACATAATACAAGATACCTCCTCTTTCCTTTGCTATCTTTCTGTACCTTGATCCCTTTACGAACTCTTTACTTCAAGTGTAGCCTTTCTGAAGAAATAATTCTTTGATTCTTCAATTTCTTCATTAGAAAGAAGAATCGATTTATTTGTATTACCTTACTTCTCATCTTTTCCTTCAAATTTCGAATGAATCTTATGACATAAGCAACAATTCTTATAACGGTATTGAATCTCGTAAAGTTTGGATCTAAAAGGTAACCAGAGAATTTATACCTCTCCAGCACTTCAGTTGGTACATTTCTTTTTGCTATCAGCTTTGAATTGAAGACTTCAGTTTTCCTCTCAACAACACCATTATCTAAATCAGAATATGGGAATTGAATTATATCAGAGGATAGAATCATTTCTTTGCGTAAATCGGACTTTTCGTTATTGTCCAATTTCACTTCTTCTACTGATTTAGCCGGAAATTGACTTTCATCTAATTTCATCCAATCCAATCCATTTATCCAAATTGAATTTTGGTCAACATCTTTTATTTTTGCGCCTTTCCGAGTTCCGATGTCTGCAATCATATTTTTGCTCTGCACAAACTTCCAATCCTGTGGTTGGGTAAATCTCCTGATCTCGATGACTCTATTTTTCACCCACTGCTTCAAAGGCTTTTGATCGGAGTGAATCCAATGCAACGTTATTTGACTATCGGTGAATTTGTAATGTTTTTTATGAAGTTGTTGGAATGATCTTTTTACTACTTCACCAGTATGTACATTTAATGTTGCAGCAAGTAATTCGGCTCTTGGTAAGGTCATCTCTTCTGGTACAAGCTTAGATCTGCTGAATACAAGTTGACACGAATAGGTACCATCTTTTCTTTTAAATCGAGCATATATCGCTGCGCACGCTACACTCTTACTTGCGTCACCAGTGTCAATTGTTGATATATTCAAGTTGATAGCATCTTCTGGTACCACTGCTCGTTTGTATTTGATTGAATTAATTTCTCCCATCATTTCAAAATGAGAGATCCATATGTGACGCAGATCGTCTGGTATGACGTCATCCCAATTCATCTTTCTTCTAACTAATTCATGGAGATCGATTTTCATAGCAACTGTTATCGGAGTGATCTTTCCCGTCAGGTCGAATACTTCAGCTACTTTGGCGACACAATGACGTCTTGTTAATCGGTATGGAATGGTTTTGCTTGATTCGGATGATGACTTTTTCCCACGTGATTTTTTAGAAAAATTTAATTCACCAATATCTAAAGATATCGTGTCATCCTTCGGGGTCCATTTCATTCCAGCGACGCTGATTTGGTCACCATCATCTGAAAGATTCTCTGGCGGTTTACTATTGGAAAATGATACTCCCTTTAATATAAATCCACCACGATTTAGAACGATTTCTAACTCATCTGCTCTTTTGAAGGCTAATTCCTGAGTTTTGGCACCGGTTATGCAGTCATCAACATATATATCCTTTTGCCACAATTTGGTTGACTTCCGGGTATTCGTCTGCAGATAATTTTGCAGTTTCTCGTAAAGCTCTCTCCGATTGGTTTCCGCTAGACTTGACACCATAGATTAGTGTTTTGATGATCTTTTCTTCAGGTATCTTGGTAATGTCTAAATCCTGTTGCCAGATGTTAGCGTTGAAGACACCAATGAGATTCGTGGAGACGCACTGTGTTGTACATTTTCCTGATGTCAGTATGAAATGCAATTTTGTGTGACATCCACCGAATAACGATTTCGACCAACTTATTCATATTGTTGATCCTTTGGCGAGTATGTCGTTCAGACTAATTCCGGTATCGGTTGGTCGTGATGCGTCGAATACTAATCGGCATGGAGTTGTTACTGAGTTGGGCTTCCATACTACACGCCAAGGTATAAAATTTGATTTGGATTATCTTTCAGCTGCTTTTGCTGCTCATAAGTTAGATTTTTCACATACTCCATAAATCCCAACGATTGCATTTTGTTCTCCGATTCTATTATGTCGGCTTTGCTTTGAGGATTTTTATCCAAATTCTTTATTTGCTGTTGATATACGCGAAGAGCATGATGCTTGTTTGGGGCAAGTTTAACTTCTGGCTTGTGTAGTAAGGGTAGATACGCTGAGGTGACTTTGTTGACGATATCGACTGTAACAGACTTATTTATCACATCTTGCTCGATGTCCTCTTTTATGGTCATTGGTGTGATATCGTCGTGGATTTTGCAGTTTTCGCAGTTTCGACACTCTATGCACCTGTAGGTAATCACGGTACCGGCACTTTCCACCGTATTGAATAATTTCAACCTTTTGACCGTTGACATGTTGTACGAATATCTGTCATCCTCGTTATCTATCACATCAAGCATTGAATCATTAAAGAATTCTTTACTGCATTTATTTCCTAGCAGGCTGTTATCTAAGGTAACATGGTAACCAGATTTATAAAGTTGGTACTGTTCAGTTAGAAACTTACAAAGCTGATTTGAGTTGCCAAACGTTGACTCTATTTTAGTAAACACTTCATGGGGACCTCCTATTACACCTCTTCCACCGTCTGCATTTCTGAAGAAGGAACGATATATAGACAGTCCTGATGGGAGTTGAAATATTAATAAAGGATGATACCTTAAGTATTTGGCTCCTATCATGAAATCTGTGTTTCCACCAACAAACTTGGGAAGTTTTGGCAGCTTTCTTACATCACCACCACTTTCCACATAACAGGCACGTATATCATCTTCCACTTTACCTTGCAGAGGATACTTTGGAAATGTTGTTGTTATTTTTGGTAAACATACTCCAGACATTAACGCTTCAGTACCATTGTGTAGCGGTATTTTTACACTATATATACCGTAATTCGATTGTGTTTTCACGTCTCCAACACCTCCTAATTGTATGGGACCAGCGAATTCTTGAACAGCTCGATTCCCCAATCCTTTGAACCGCATCATATCTTGAAACTAGATCTCCACATCCGGTATCATAAAACAGGTTAAATCGTTCACCATTAACTTTGATAGTTTGAAGCATGTAAACTGCTGAATCAGTAATTACATCATTTGGAACTTGATCTACCTTATAAAATTGATTTGGTTTATAAGATGCATGAAATGTTAGTTTAATTTCTTTTGAATATACAGGGAGGTCAACAGGCTGACGAAGAATACATTTGTTTCGATACTCGATTAGTAAATTTTCATTTTCATTACTTTCCCTATGTTCGTGACATACTAAAACGTGCTTTTTCGTAGGGTATTTCTGATGGTTAATATGTTTGCATGTAAAGTCAATTTGACAGGCACCATTCTTATGTTTACCTTCTGACTGAGAAGCCCCAGGAAATAAACACTGTATGCAGAATCCCTTTCTCCTTAGTTCTGAAAAACGCTCGTTTGGGGTCATTTCAGCGAACTTTTTGCAAGAAAAATACTGTATTAATCTCATACCGTTTGGTCCTTTTGTTGATATATGGTCAGTTTCACCACAAATAAAACATTTGCTTTGATCGAATCTCTCACCGTAGTGAGTTCCACGTTTGTTGTATCTTTCAGCGTCTTTCTTGCTTTGTATGTCAGCTTTTGTTTCTTTCTTATCCCATGTTTCTTGAATCATCAGTTTTTGTTGCTGGACTTTGATGTCCTTTTCCAAAAATATAATCAATTGCTTCCAGCAATCTTCTCCGTCCAGATCGTCCTCACATGTTTTAGAAATCCACCGGGTCATTCTTTCGTTACCCAAAAGTTTGTACACCTTTTCAATACCATTTCCATGATATAATTTGTTTTCGATGTGATGAGTTTCGGCTAAAGCGATTAAATCTTTCATTAAAGACACTAGCTTACTTAAACCTTCAATCAACTTTTCAGGATCCTTCGCTTTGCAAAGGGCATGAAGATTTGTGACCTCATCAATCTTACGATCCAATAATGACTTTGCGTTTCCATATGCAGCTTTAAGTCTTTGCCATATTTGATCGATACATTCCAGGTCCTTAACTAATGAAAGAGCTGGTTCATCCAGATGATTATTCTTAAGAAAATCAGGTACATAGTTTTTAGGTATGGCACATAAATACAGTTTCTCAAATTTTTTTTGAAAAGTGTAGATATCCATCGCAGAATTATAACCTCCGAACTTAGCTAATGTAATGTTAAGTTGACTTGTATTAAACAGTTTCTGTTTTTCTAAATCTCGAGCTTCCAGCTCCTTTTTTAACATGTCGGTGTATAAGTTTATAGAATGTGGAATTTTCACATACCTTGCTTCTGTGGTTTTTAATTCCTCCAAGTCTACATCCTGCGTTAATAATTCTTGAAACTGGCTTGTGATTCTATCTATTCTCTTGCGAATCTCTGGAAGTTCATCCTTTCTTTGAAGCAACTCCGAGTCTGATATGCTACATTGCTCAACATCAATTTGTTGGAACACGTCACTAATCATCCTATTAACATCGGTCAACATGAATGAAAACTTTCTTTCGTTAAATTTAGAAAAAGCCAATTTGTTGTTTGTTTCTCTGACTCGCAAATTAGATTTTAATAAATTTGCCGCTTGCTTGAATCGTTTTATATTTAACAAACGCATCTCAAATTCTTTCCCAAAGGTTTCATCATAATCCTCAGAGATTGATTTCAATTCTAAATTTTGAAAGCGATATTTTGATCGTAATTCATCGATTTTTTCAATAGATCGTTCAATGTCGTTAGCAGAGGATAATTCGTTAAGCGCATTTTCATCAATAAAATCGTCTATATCTGACGCTAATGAATTATGTTGTAATGATAGTTTTTTAAATGAAATTTCAGACTCAGTCATATCGTCAATTTTAATGCTACGCATTAACTTAGATAAGTCATTTATACTTGTTGACACTTTCTCACCAGTTTGCGAAAACGTTTTAAAGTTGAGTTTTGGTTTAGCGCTTAAACGGTCACTTCGCCTCATTCATTACAAAATTTCGGATAATTAATACAAACGCAAGTAGTTTTGAGCTGTTTGAATGTTAGGTTTCACGGGTACCTAGGACCTTACACACAAGTTAAACACAAATTTGCTGCGGATGTTGTAACACGAATGATGTTGTTCAAACTAAACAAATAAATATTTACAATTTAGAATGAAATTTATAGATTGAGATTCAAGCGTATAAATTATATAAACATACCAGCTTGCCACAGCAAAAATAAACAGCGTGTAAAACTTGAACGTGTGATTGAAAAAACTTGAAAGTTGAAAATTGAACAAAATCTTCTGATACTTAAGAGCTCACTCTGGCTTCTCACTTGTGTCAAACGTTGAATTCGAATGCGTTGAAAAATAGATCGTTAACCATAATATATAGGCATACAATTAAATTTTTATTTCCCTACGGGATTATTTTTGAATAAAGTACCGAACAGTCTGTAAACAAATCGAGACAAATCGAGACATACAACACAACTTTACAAAAATAAGGAAAGAAGTTCTATCACATTTTCCCAAAATATTGTAGCTCAAAGCTACACACTTGTCACACAGCTACTGGAACAGGAAAAACAGTGACTTAAATGGAACATATTATACCTGAAATAAGAACCTTAAGAATAATATCTGTCAATCCAAAGCAGAAAAAATGTATACCTATGCAGAAAAAGGAGAAAAGTTGGCAAGGAAAGCCTTGAAAATATCAAACCACAAACATTATATATTGTGGATTAAGGTTTTGTGGATAATTTACAACTTATAAAAAATGTATTAAACAAACACATACATAACAACCCCTAGCAATTGTGTCGATGAGGGCTGAGAGCATTGGTAAGATTATGTTATGCTGGACATAAAATCAGCACTAGGTGTTTGAAACAAAATAACGTTAAGGAGCTTTAAGTGATGATATAACGCTCTTCACACTGCAATTTTTCCAAAAGCTTATTTGTGCATTCTGGCAGAAAATCTTGAATTTTACATTTACGACAGATTATATCATTAATATTATCAGTTTTCAAAATTTCGATACCCACAACATCTTGTATTTTTTCGAAAGCTGGTTCTAGGTTCCAATACTTCTGAAAAGTTGACTAAACCGTTTTAGGTTAGTTTCAGCAAACCACCATAATTTATGTTGTGTGATATTTTCTTTTTTGTTGCCTAAAAACAAAAATATATATTTAGTTGTGATTTTTTGTATTTATTTCTTTTTGTTTATACACTAGCTATACTTTATTTCCATTTATTTTTCAATACTCTAGCTAGTATTTTTGTCCCAAAAGTTTGTTAAAAGATGTCGTTAACACGTGTGGAATTTTAAGAAAAATTACTTGTCATTGTTGTAATTGTTTGTGCATCTTCAACCCAAAAGCATCTAGCCAGGTACTCAGCATACACACTACAATTAAATTTCTACCAAGATTTTCTGTACTTTTTAGCATATGAGAAGTTTTTTAAAAATATAAGTATTGTGTCACAATAAAAGGTGAGAAGTACCTGTTACTTTGATCGCACCATTCCATTTGAGTTGTCAGCTGCCTTTTTTCACCATCAGTGAGAAAACAAAAGTAATGTTTAAATTTTTTGAACAGCTTTGATAAATTTGTAAACGATGCAAGGAAAGTCAAAAATAACGTGAATTAATAAATATTTTCTTCATAAACAAGTAACCATAAAAATCTTCGTAATTATCATCGCCATATTTGTTGTTAAAAAAATGCTGTGCTTGCAAAAAAACTTCTGCATTAATTATCTTTTTAACATAATTTCAAAAAGCCGTACACGCAATCTCATTGGTTGAGTAAGTCTGTTGTACCAGGGCCTCGTACGCGTTTCATCCTCATATCAAAAAACGCTACAGGCCCTGGGATCGAGGTTGGTATATGATCATGTGCTTTTGATCAGCGGTTAATGAGGTATAAGGGTTTAAAAATTTTGTTGACGTCAGCAATGGCCCGTCAAAACCGTAAAATAATTTTTCAGAAATTTTTATACCTGTTGCCTTTATCGTATAGACCCTGAAACGCTGATCAAGAAAATGTATAGGATGATGTACTTTTGACAAACGGTTGCAGAGATATTGGGGCTTAAAGGTTTTTTTGATGACGTCATCAACCCGTCCTTTCCGAAACGGATTTGGGGACCCAAGTTTGGGAAAATTACCCAAATTGGTCCTACGTGGTCCCTAGTTACCCACGCGGTGAAAAATCATTGACGTCACCACCTCGTTTCCAAGTTATTTGGCTTCAAAGTTTTAGGTGCACTGTAATGGCTTCATTAATTTAATATAGGATATTGACGTTAAAGTAGTGTTATTGACGTCGCGCCGTAACGTCAGGAAATTTAACATATTTGTTAAAAACTGAGGACACGTGTGTTCAACATAATCTATTCTCAAAAATAATCATATTTACAGTTCTTCTTTCGTACTTGTTTTCGACATGCTCTCCATCGTATAGCGTGTACTCCATTGTAGTGTGTATTCGCTATAACATCTTCCCCTGAAACAGCAAAACAAAAGAGAAGCAACTTGTCCTATACATAACATAAATTTCTAACATAACTACGTGTCTGTCTAAACGTCTGTCGAATTGCTATCTACAGATGTCTTGAAAGTTCATTGGTTAGTGTGTTTTCCATTCTTGTATTGGTCTTCTATATCGTTTTGGATATGTCTTTCTCGACTGCGGTTGTTTCGACGTTCGCTGTGACGCAGAGTTGTTTGTCATGGTTGTTTTAGAAGTAGATTCGGGGCCGCTATTCTCAAGTTCAGGTCTGTGAACGGTAACATGGTGTTCCTCATCATCCTCATCCTCAGTGTCTATTTTTATTGGCACCTGTTTGGCAGTATCTGGAATTGGTTTGAAATGAGATATGTTGCGGGTGATCTGGTGTTCCGTTTCCTTATTCACCGCAGTGATCATCGTTCCTTTGATATCAGTAACGTGGTATGGATTCGGATTGAAAGGAGGTATCACTTTGTTTATCTTTTTCTGTTTCACCAGAACGCGGTCACCGATGTTTAGTTCTTGTTCTTGTGTGTGTCTGTTGTTATCGGCATATTCTTTTGCTTTTTGTTTACTGTCTTGGTCATTTTTGTGTAACTGTAGTTCGATGGAGTCGTCAACGTTGCTAAAAAAGTCGGGAATAGCACATCGTATTTTGCGATTATACATAAGGTCGGCTGGAGGAATATTTGTTGTAGAATGAGGTGTTATACGGTACGCCATCAAGAAGTTCTGCACTTCTTCGACGTACGACTTGTTTTCAATGTGTGCTGTACAGATTATTTTCGTCAAGGGTAACATGAATCTCTCGACCTCGCCATTCGCTTGTGGCCATAGGGGCGTAACCCTCCTATGATATATTCTCCTCTTTTCCATATATCTTTTCACTTCACTGGAACGAAACGGCGGTCCGTTATCGGAAACAAGTGTTTCCGGATTTCCAAAGTGTGCAAAGGTATCGTTACAAATGTTGGTGAAGTTCTTTGCTGTGGTATTGTTTGTGAATGCCACGACAGGATATCTACTCCGCTGATCTATTATTACTAAGGCATACTTATTGTCAGGGAGCGGTCCCAAGTAATCTGCGTTGACTGCTTGCCATATACGAGCTGGTAATTCTGTTGGCTGGATGGGTGGTAGCGTAGATTTCTTGCTGACAGATTGACATGGAATGCAGTTGTTTACTTCATCTGTTACTAGTTTGTCCATGCCGGTGAACCAAACTTTTCTTCGCAGAAGGGCTTTTGTTTTTGATAATCCCTGATGACCAACGTGGGCAAGTTTAACTACTGTACGGTGGTATATTCTTGGTAATACAATTCGTTTGTCCTTCAGTATTAGATTCTGTTCAAGGTTAAGGAATCTTTTATTTTGTGGAAGTGTTTTAATAACTTTTTTCGTCTGATTCTGGAGCTTCTTCCAGATGTCGCCATTTGTTTGTGGTAATGATTAATATCAATTGTTTTAATGCTGGGTCAGCTAGTGTGGCGGTTTTTATATCATTAATGTCTAAAGCGTTTGGTGTTGCGTACGACGTGAGAAAATTAACGTGTTTTTCGATGTATTTTGTACCTGTGCCAATAGACGTTGGATTTCGGCTTAGGTAGTCACATATGTTATCTGCAGAACTGACGTAATCTGTTTTAAAGTTGTACCTCTGTAGGTGCAACATCATTCGTTCAATTCGCGGGGGCGGTGTTGATTTGGGATTGTTCAGTATATTTACTAATGCTTTGTTGTCACTAAAAAGTGTGAAGTGCTTTCCGTAGAGGTACAAAGTGTTTTTTTCACATGCATAAGTCGCTGCTAAACATTCCCGTTCTATCTGGGATAGTAATTCATTTCCGGTTGCGTAAGTGATCTTGAAGAGTAAGATATCACATCTATGTCATTTTTCTTACAATTTTTTTTTGAAATAGGATCGCTGAAATTCCCACTGGGCTTGCATCGCAGAACAAGAGTGTTTCTTTGTTTTCGTCAAAGTATGACAGACACGACTTTTCGGATAATGTTGTTGTCAAAGTTACAAACGCTTCTTGGCATTCTGTATTCCACTCAAATTTTACATCTTTTTGCGTTAAACGTCGGAGAGGATAAGTAATGGTACTGTAGTTCGGAATGAATCTTTTTAAATAATTAATCATCCCCAAAAAGCTTCTTAATGATTTGACGTCTGTAGGTCGGTTGACGTTTAAAAGACCGTTAATTTTTGTCGGACTTGGTCTCATCCCCTCTGCTGAAAACACATAGCCGAAATACTCAAGGTTATGTTGGTCAAACAAGCATTTGTGTAGGTTTAATGTTATTCCCTTATCCGATAGTCTCTTAAACACTTGTGTCAAGATTCTGTCATGTTCTTCTGTCGTTTTTGCGTAAACTAGTATGTCATCGGCAATATTGTCTGCACCGTTTATGTCTGAAAGTATTGATTGGATCGTATGTTGTAGTTCCTCTGAAGCACTATTTGCACCAAATATTAATCGTTTTTACTGCATAATTTTGTCTTGTGTGCGAAACGCTGTTATATATCTGCAAGACTCGTCTAGTTCTAACTGGTGGAATGCTGCGTTAAGGTCTAGTTTAGTAAAGTGTTTGCTGTCCTTAAGTTTTACAAGTAGATCGTTAACAGTAGGCGTGGGATAACGTGTTCTTACTATCGCTCTGTTTGCGCATCTCATGTCGAGACATATGCGAATACCGTTATTGCCCTTGGGTACGACAACAATTGGGTTGACCCACGGCGTCGGTTGTCCCTTAACTTCCTCTATAATATCTTGTTGCTGTAATTTTTCTATCTCTGCTTTCACTTTCTGTCTTAGTGCAAATGGGATACGTCGTTCCGCCTGTGTGACCGGTGTCACTTTCTCGTCGATATGTAGTTTGACCTTATAATCCGTAAATTTGCCGATCTTATTGCTAAAAAGCTTCTCTTTGTAAACTTCAATCAACGCACGTAATCTAGTAGGCGGTTGAACTTTTTGGGCATGTTTTGTTTTGCTCTCCCTCGTGCTGTTTTTTGTTTCAACGTTAATCTTATATGCTGCATTGTTTGTGTTTCTAGATTTATCTAGTTTCTTTTGAGGAATCACGTCATCCTTCGGCATAATTATTAATTTTAATTCGAGGGCAGTTTTGCCGTTTAAAAGATTTTTGTGGTCAGTGTTAATTACATAAAAATCTTTTGTTGTAAGGCGGTGCTTATTTTCGATAACGAGGTTAATTTTTCCGAGGACTTTTAATTTGGGTTCGTTCGAGCCGTATGTGATCACCTTGGTGGCTGTCTTTTGTAAGCGAAGTTTCCCGCCACAATTTTCGTTCACTTTGTGAAATGTTTTTGTGTTCAAAATATTCAAAGCAGAACCGGTATCTATTAAGAATCGTGTGGGTGTGACCCCTTCTACCTTCACTTTTGTATAAAATCTTTCTATAGAATTTACTGACGCATAATCTTTGATCTCACTATTCTTAACGCA
Organism: Hydractinia echinata; assembly: GCA_030067915.1. NCBI lineage: Eukaryota > Metazoa > Cnidaria > Hydrozoa > Anthoathecata > Hydractiniidae > Hydractinia > Hydractinia echinata. The sequence goes on along the minus strand of JASGCC010000108.1, from coordinate 1,176,106 downwards.
AACCGAAACTTTTGACTCATAGTGTGTATTTGAATTAGAACGGACACTAACAATACAGTTATTGTTGTTGTTGTTAGCATTCCCCGCGGTAGATAACATAAATAGATGTAAACTGTTCACATTTTCAGCACCAGAGTCAGAGGAATCAGAAGTAGCCGTATTGTTGTTCACTAAGCGCGATGAGCACATCCACTTTGCCTGTTACAGAGACACACACAGACACACTTAGCGTATTATTATATAGAAAAATTTCGGCGACATCAAAGAAAAATAAGCATATCAACTTTGCCTGTCACAGACAGACAGACGGAACTGGCTTATTATTATAGAGATGACCAGTCTAAATTCCTGAGGTCCTTCACTAAAGTTCTTGTAGCTACGAACCTTGATAGTTTTAGGTTCAAATTTTGGCCTTTTGAATTTTCTGATCACATAAACTAAATTGTGATCACTGATGCCTAAATCCATGACACCAGTTTTAGAAATACAAGAACTGTTAGAAAGAATCAAGTCAATAAGAGTGCTACTATTTTCGGTAACACGCGTTGGCTCCGTAATATGTTGTTTTAGGAAAAGAGTGGAGCATAATTCCTTTATTTTGGAGGAAAGAGCATATTTTGAAAGCATGTTACAGTTAAAATCTCCCAAGATAAAAACTTCTTTTTCTTTCGGGAGTTTATTAAAACATTGTTTAAAATGAGTACACAGGTTTTCAGTACTCTGCAAATCACTACCTCCAGGTGGCCTGTAAACCCCACACACGTAAATAAGTTTAGTTTTTTTCAGGCACACTTTCGCCCATAGTGATTCAACATTTTCGAAGTATAGGTGTTTCAAAAGGTGGCTATCCAAGTTTTCATTAACAAAAATCAAAACACCCCCACCTCGTCTATTCCGATCATTCCTATAACAAACATAGCCATCAATTTTAACGTCATTGTCAGTGATGGTGTCATCAATTTTGGTTTCACAAATGCAGAATACATCAAGTTTTGTTTGATGTAGCAGAAGTTTAACATAGTCTAGTTTGGATGACAGACCATTAATGTTGAGATGGGCCATTTTTAAGCCCTTCCCATTTCTGATTGCCTCAAAATCAAAGTTTTCATCAATAGTAAAATTGATGTTGTCCGGAATTTCGTCACCAAATGACTCCTCATTAGCAAAGGGCAAATTACGAGAAAGACAGGGACTGCAAACAAAAAACAGTTTATCTTCAGGAGTCTTCTATTTTTTATCAGAAATACGCTCACATTTTTTATGAGCCCATAATCCACGCTCGTCACATGAAAGTGCTTTGTGTGTTTTAGCCACAGGTTTTAAGCATGAAGAACAGGGATACCTAACAGGACCTGGGTTGAGGCAGATGTCCCTTGACATGAGGATTAAAAAATAGAAATACTTGTGCCTGCTTGGCTTAAGTTTTGATAAAGCTATTAATTTTAATTGGAGAGTGAGCTGGCTTTCAGAAACTTTATTGCAGGCAGCAAGTGAAGAGATAGAAAAGAAACTCCTATCTAGTCGACTCATTTCGTTGTTGTTGAGTGAGCTACTTTTGAAAGAAGGTTTTGTATTGCTCAAAAATACAACGAACACAAAAATCAGTTTTAGCGTAAATGTGGGGTTTCTTACCTGAGTAAAGTTGTTTTTAAGTCGTAGGGAGATCATTCTACGGTATGTGCTCTTCCAAAACTATATTTAAAGGATCTGAGGCAAGCCCATTTACTGACGATGTTACAAAGAAGGAGCAGTAGGAACCCACAACACAACTTGACGTTAAATCTCGCAGCTGCTCCAGCTAAAAACTGACCTGTATTTTTTTATCTCGCATTTATTTTTGTTCCCGCATAAGCAACCGATCAAATAAACCTGCTGCACATAGGCATGTTTTTTTTTATTATTCACCACACATTGGTAAAAACGTAAAATATATACATGTTGTTTCCTTAGCGTAACAAAATAATATAGTAGGTACATAAAAATATTTGTCTTTTGATTATTTACAACACTTTCTTACAGCTAGTTTCATAGCACCGCCACTCCGAGTTCGTCATCGATTTTTTAAATCCGACACGTGACCTACAATTGAAAAACGGATCAGCGTTTTAAATGAAACTGCAATAACAACTCTTGTAAAATGTAGCTATTATCTTTTGACTACTTACCAGTGAAACAATTCTTCACAAGATTCACATGCGATCTTATTTCGGTAGTCAATGCATTTACACTTATGACACCTCCATGATTCTTTCCACTCGTTAACTAAAATAAAATTGTCCGATACAGTGAAACGCAACACATAACCAAACCAAACCAAATAACTAAAAAAAAATTATTTACAAATTTCTAAGGCATTATTCCAGGCAGTTGTTTTGAAGAAACATTGTATTCTAGTGATATCTCTAGTTAGGATAGAGTCGTCAATGTTGTCAACGCTTATGTCAGTTAGATGGATTGATGGGTCCTTAAGACCACTCACGACATCAGCTGGAAATCCAAGATTCTCCAAAAGTTCAATCTCGCCTAAAATGAATAGCAGATTATTACAACCTAGCTTATTAGCTCAATGAGAATATTGTTTGTTAAAGCGCCTGTTTTTTAATGTAGCATAGACTGATTGCGTACTTTTAGATGGTTTTTTGCGACTTCTTTTCAATGCGCTAATTGTCTCTTCTTTATCTAAAATTTAAAAACAACATATAAACGCAAGAAATAAAACTCAGACTTTAACATCTGTTAACATGTTAAAAATAGGAATTTACTGTCTTCATTGTTTCTCGAATGTCCCTCTTCAATTTCAATACTGACCAGCATGTTTCACCCAGGATGGAATGTCGGTAAAGCTGCGCTTTTCATCAACTGTGGGCTTTACCAATCGTAAGTTAGTCGATCTTTTGCGTTTTTTAGTCGAATAAAACCTTCGCTGAGGCTCTATGTTCTTCTGAGAGCTGCAATGGACTGTGGGCTTCAAATCCAGGTTTATTCACCAACATGGACTCGAAGGTGTTCTTTGCAGAAGAAACGGATTTTATCAATTCCTGCAACGCATTTTCATCCATACTTGTACAGGAATCGATGCGTATGTTTATTTATGTTGTTATTATTATTATTATTATTATTATTATTAATCGACATATATTTCAAGCATCTTAAACCTTTAAGATTAACATGTTTAACATGTTAAACCTTTCGCCTTTTCTTTCATTTTTTCTATGTCACTTTTATGTTCCGATTTTGCAAATAATGGAACAAAGATTGTTAAATCTTCGGCTGAATCCATCGAATATGTTGCTGCGAAATCTTTATTATCGTCGTCAGTGGTTGTGGATCGACTTATGTATCTGTGCAATAAGTGAATATGTTTATATGCTGTGGCAACAAATAGAGCAACTGTAGCATCTGAGCCTACAATGTGTTTCAGAGCAGTTTTCTAAGCGCTGGATGTGATAAATATCTGCATGCGATGAAGCCGAATTGATAGTCCAATGATCCTTGGCTATCTCTGATATGGAGGCAAATGACAACTCAAGGCTTTTTGCATGGCGATCTTGGATGATTCTAATTTCATGAGTGGGCTTTCCCTTAACCAACTTAATCACTCGATCAAACGATTTATCTCTGTCATATTTCGGTAAAGCAAGTAAACACTTGTCAACTCTTTTATTATACTTCCCTTTTAGGTATTGATACTTGAAAACACGATGAAAAGCTTCCACATACATATTTGTGTTTATACCAAGACCAACACGATAACAGTACGCCCATTTCTCTTTCCTACGTAACCAGTACGTATCGAAGTACTGCCCAAATGACCTTGTTGAATTTGCTTGCAGCAGATGCAATCTTAATGATGCAAGATTGTCTTCAAATCTTAACTCGTGTGTGTCTTCTAATACAATTCTTAAGCGCTTATAAACCTAAGAAGAGAGAAAATATCCTTTCGCTACTTTCATATGCTCTACGCTCTCTCCAAGTGCTATCACACATGGATTATAATAGTCAATAAAAATAATGACAAACCTCTTTGTATACATCAAAACTTCCAATTTTTTCTTTCAATTCTTTTTTCCAGGCTTTGTCTACGTGCCATGTACAATAAAGTTGTTTTGGCTTTCTTTCTGGCAAAAACACATCACAAAATGCATCATAATTGTGGAGCTAAGTCACTCATTAACCATTCTGGAGAAAGCGGGCCACTTCTTTTCAAGACTTCCTGAAAGTATTAAAGAAAAAGTTAAACACAAAGCGTTGTGGTTTGACGCATTTATTCTATTCACGACTTATCACCACATTTGTGAAATTAAAGAAAAAATTATATCTTCATAAACTTATAATCTTCGTGATTTGATAAACACCATGCAGCTGGGACACCTTCACTAAATTCATCTATTACCAGAAGTGTAGTCAGGCCGAAGTCATACCCTGTCGTGCCATGTGTACTGTCACAACAAACGCCTTTGTCACCAAATTTTTCAAGCAAATATTTTTGCTACTGGGTTTGTAAAATTATGATAAAATCATCTTCGCCCAATTTCTCTTCAGTATCCTTGTCACCCTGTAATTTATAATAAACTACAGGATTGTACGCTATCTTGGTCATTCTCATGGCGCTGCACGTTTTACAAGTTAAAAGATCTTTTTATGTTTTGCAGATCTTGCGGTGACGTAAGGTGAATCCTTTGTAAGCTATCACTTGATAAACTTTCACGAATAACATATAATATCTTTTCATTGGGTATTCCCTTTGGTAAAAATAGAAAAAAAATATTGTGGTAATAATATATGACGAAAAAAAAATCCCTTTCCACTGTTTTTGGTCCTTTTTAAATCATTAATTTGTAAACAACTAACCTGTTGCAATTTAGATGCCATTTCTTTTCTCCTCCCTGATGGTAACCACGTGTGAGCTAGCTCTTTCGTATGTCCGTAATGCGTACGACAAATATCAGCGGAAACTTTACCGTCGCCATGAAATGTGGCTTTGATTGTACTCATACAGTTCTTCTCTATTTTACACGTTCCTAAGGTACAATTTTAATATCAATCTTTTTCAAACTATACAAAAACTTTTATTTATAACCTACGGAAAAGGAAGCAGTACCTGCAGATTTTATTCGGCGTTTGCCCTTCCGATCAGGTTTGTAATGCCCACTTCTATTGCATTGGTAGTATTGCTGCTTTTCTTTCAGTTTATTGTATACCGCTCCGGATCGCGAATGATAGCTACAAAACTCGTCCATTTCTATCTCATCTTTCCACTTGTCGAATTCTAAACGGACAAAAAACATTTATTCCTTATTTCACTCAGTGTTGTAAACAATGGGTAACACATTAACAATTTAAGGCGTAATTCTCTTAAGGAAACGTTCCTGGCTTTATAAAAAACGTACCTTTATTATTGAAGAGAAACCTTTCAGTTTGAAACAGTTGATTGTGACATCTCATTAAATGCTGTCTCAAATCAGAGATATAACGACATTTGTGGCCACACGATAAACAAATACAATTTCCAGTTTCTGTTGGTTTAAGGTGGCTGCTTCCATGGTAGCGTGTTATATGCCTTTTAAGATTAAATTTCGTAGACATGACAGTATTACAAAAGTGACATAAGAATCCGTTTTTTGATTCGATTTCGCTGAACTTTTTTTCGCTGCATCTCTCGTTGTGTTCTTGTTGAACTTTACCGTTTTCCATGTGATCATTGATACGTTCATTTTTAACTGAATCATTAACCGTTGAATTATTTTTTCCACTTTCAGAAGTTACATCAAATGTTTCTTTTGGTACCAAGTATGCTGTGTTAATTCGCTCTTCGCTTATCCAAGACATTAGAACTGTTCGAAGGTATCTATAAGAATATAAATCATACTATAATAACTCTTTTCCCCTCCTACTTTTCCAGCTTCTTCTTGAATACTTGTTATCTTTCCCACAATTCTAGATCTTAAATAAGTATTATGGTATTACCTCCTGTATTTTGTAGGGTCTGATAAATATACAAATGGAAAGGATTTTTGGTTGGACTTTCGGACCGATAGCAGCCAATCAAAGTAGTCTGGTTCCAATGCAGCCAACACCATCATTATAATTGCAACAACACCACAGCTAACGGAATCTTTTTGCACGGAGTACAAAACTGAACACGAGTCGTTGCAGGTATGACACAAGTCGGATTGCGTTGGACTGTGACATTCGTGGACTGCTAAGTTTACGTTAACATCTGGAACAATTTCTTTATAGAAATTTAGTACGAAATCAACGATATTCGTTGGTGGTTTCCACCCAAGAGAGTCACCGTATGTTATTACATATTACAACAACAAAATTTCTTTAAAATTCTAAATTATCAATTCGCTGCTTTTGTGTCACAAATTAAAAATCACAATATAGCATGATTCTTACCATTTCCTCGTAGCTTTCCTTTTTATACGAATATGGTATATAATTTGATTACGATAAATTACTTAATTTTTTGATAAAAAATATTAGCAAGTAAATACACTCAATCATAGTGCCGTGTTTTTCCTGCGCGCGCAGAAATGGAGGTAACTTTTCCGCTTAGTTTGTTTCCATTTTTACCTCCATTTCTGCGCGCGCATCGGGCATTACGTAATCACTTAGATGCGTGCGCAAGTAAATATCGGGACTGTGATTCCATGTATTAATTCTTCGCAGTGAACAATACTATTCATCGAAACCCTCTAATCTTTATTGTTATTTTGCAATAAAAACACTCCCGCGCAGTGGTTGGAGACCTTACATTCGGCATAATGCAGGTCAAGCATTGCGGGTCTAGCTGGAGCAGCTTCGAGATTTAACGTCAAGTCACAACACAGCAAAGCTACCATATTAGATGATAGATGGATAAAAAACTGACTCGGATAAAAACAATTTATTAACAAAAACAATAATTTAAAAACTAACAAAACAACAATTTAAAGAAATGAAAAAGATATAGATGAAGTAAAGAAGGCAGTACAATATATAAGAAATCAAAAGGACTTAGTTGTCAAAGCAGGAGCTCTTTCTTCTTTCTTCGACTTAGCGCGCCAAGACTGGAGCGTTTTAGATACGTCCAACCTCAACGAGAGCTAAGCGCGGAATGACTGGCACTTACTTGGCTACAAATGGCAGGGTAGATATTTTTTCGATGTTGTTCTCCCCTTCGGTGGATGGTCATCACCGTTCACCTTTAATCACTTCGCTGATTTACTCGACTGGATTCTTCACTACCTTGCTGCCATTCAGCAGCTACTTCATTATCTAGATGAGATCTTAGACAGGTGGTCTAGCGACTGTTATCGCAGATATATCCATCTTTCAAATCAAGTGTTAACACAGTGGTGTTCTAAAATGGCCAACCTCAATGGCGTGCCTAAGCTGTGGGACATTCGGTCCATATAAATTTAAGAGAGATCTGTGTTATTTCCTGTAGTTATAATTGCTAGACTAGGTCCTGTGGTTACGTACACAATTTGTGTCGTAATATGGATTTTATATACATTAAGTATTTTGACCTTGTGTTTATTTTTCCTACAAAATACCCACACTAGTTTGGGGAAATTTGGGGATGTCGGGCTTCCTACGTCAGCCATAAAAAATTTGGACAGATGCGTGTGTGAGGCTTGTGTATCTTATTATTACTTGATATTATTATCACTTATTATCATTACGGTGAGGCACACCCTTTTATGAATCCTGATATTATTATTATGTGGTAACACACGCTGGACCAATACTGGACCAGCTTGTGCATGCTACCTTTATCTCATGATTATTTGATAGCACATGTTTATTGGGTGCAGAAAGGCACCATGTGTGATTATCTGTTTATAGTGAAGTGAAAGTGTACCTTTCATGATTGAAGAGAAAAGAGAAATAAATATCCTTCATGCATGACAATAAATTAAATAAGTAAATAATTAATAAATTAAATAATTAATAAATTAAATAATTAGTAATAGATAAATGAATGAATTAGTAGTGAAATGTACCTTACTTAGGTGATATGTTGGGCAGTGAAGGGGGTGTTGGAAGAAGTGTTACTTGCAGGATAGGTTCTGCTTGGAAAAAGTTCAGGGAGTTACTTCCTTTGTTGACTAGCAGAGTCTTGTCAATTGAGGTAAAAGGTAGGTTGTATGAGGCCTGTGTAAGAAGTGTTATGTTGTACGGTAGTGAGACATGGGCAGTGAAGCAGGAAGATCTTGACCGTTTAGAAAGGAATGATATGAGAATGGTTAGGTGGATGTGTAACGCCAGTCTGAGAGACAGAAAGAGTTCAGTTGAGCTAAGAAGCAGGCTAAGTATCCGTAGAATTAAAGATGTTATCCAGATAAGAAGATTGAATTGGCTGGGGCACTTGGAAAGAATGGAGGAGGAAAATTGGGTAAGAAAGTGTAGAGACTTGATAGTTCCTGGGGCAAAGCCCAGAGGCAGACCGAGAAAGACTTGGCAGGAGGTTATAAGGACAGACTTGATACAGAGGAAGTTCAGTTTAGATCTAAGTCTAGATCAGATTGGAAGAGGGTCATTAATATACCCCGTCCAACCCATGCTAGCATGGAAAACAGACGTTAAGCTGAGAATGATGATGTGAATAGAGGAAATAAGAATGTAATTCATGCATGAAGAGATTTGGGTCATGCCTTGGAAACCATTCACAATAATGATCCATGAGGACATAATATTGCGAAGGGCAACCATAACGTGCATACTCTGGGGTAATTACCCTCTTTGCCTTGGGCAAGCATTTTGGTGTGATTACCTTGTTATGATTATGGGCAGCATGCGTTATCTGTCCTGCCTACTTCGATTATTTTATTACCCGGCATCCCAATCCATTCCCCAAATTTATAAATTGCGTTCCATGCGAATGATGTTGTATGCAAAATTGTGTCATAATACAATTTTCTCTATTAATGAGTGTGTTTTTACTGAGTTACCAAGACAATTAAGCCACATGTTGCTTTATTGCAATAACTTTAGTTAGTTGCCCAGTTACGCTGGGCAGAACTCCCTAACATATGTTTAATACTCGATCGATTTACCACAATAACTTAATCTGGTAGCCTAAGAAAGTTAAGAAAGTTTATATAGATGGCCTTACAACTAATAGATGACTTTGTTTTATTTTTCTGAGGATAACCCAGACAACATAACCTTATAAGTTTAACACCGTCATTATCAAAATAGTAGATAGAGGTCTAATCTCGCTCTGTCAAGTTTATTTCAAAGTGAATAAGAGCAATTTTAATAGCCTAAGAAGAGAGCTATACTACACCTGCTAAATATTTTTGTTTATGTAAATGTGTGAGCTGTGACAAAAACATCTTCGTAAGAACATGAGCATATTCAGTGGTGTCTTCACCTTCTGAAAAAATTTGATTATGCCAGAACCGATAGGTTTTCATTTCTTGAACATGTTTTAAGAAATGATAAATCTACAATACTAATATGAATCTAAACAGACAAACCAAAACAATAAACAACTTGTGATTACTGAGTAGACTGGGTTGAGCCAAAATATGTTTATTATAAACATATACTAAATGGAAAGGTAAAAGCATATTAGCAGGGAAGTGTGACAATAATAACGAAGTATAGCTGGGCAGCACATCATCCCTGTGTGCATAGCTAGCTGGCTAGAATGAAAAGCTGGGTAACTTTTTTAGGGTAAACTATAGGTGAACATATTAGACCACACAGTATATATAAAATGTAAACTTTTTGGAGGAGTAAGAAACAATATGTTTGTTGGCTATTAGCTTAGCTAACATTAAATTTGCCATAAATACGCACTTAATATCAAAAAATATTTATAATTTTTGTCACACTACCACTACTAATACCACTTTTATCCACTACGATTCTTTTAATATGGCAGTTGAAAATTATTATAAAACCAACATTTGTTGATAACTAAGGTCAGAACAGCAGGTGAACAACTTGGCATCCTAAACTTTATCAAAACTAACCTTGTTTTTATGCAATGTTTTGATTTTTTGCCACAACGACTGATAAAAAAAAGGCGATATTGAAAAAGGCTTATTCGTATCATTCTATGAACACTGTAAAAAATAAAATCATAATTTTAGATAAAATATCTTGGCACAAGTAAAAAAATAGCAACCACAAGTAAATTTTTCTATTCCGAATAGGTAGTAAATTTTACTTACTTAGATATTTTAACTTAAGTAATTTTTTCTTAACCCAAGTTCCAGATTATATTGCTTATATCACTTATCTTTATAATGATTGCCACAACAAAATTATCAATAATCAATGATATTATCACAAATAACTTATTGTTTCCAATCTAAAGCCATAAGAAGGTTTTGTCACTACAGTCAGCAACTTTTATATACTGACTTCATGTTTCTAAGTCAAACCTTGTTGTACATGTGCAACTTCACACCTTTTTGTAACAAAATATATTTTAATGCATGACAGCTTTTTGTGTTTTGGTACGTGAGAATTTGAAGACAAAGTGTGAAAAAAATAATTTTTGTTGTTGTTCTGTATAATTTAGATTTTCTAAATATGACTGCTCTAAAAGCAGAGGATGTATTGCTGAGAAAGATCCTGCTACAAAAGATTTTATTTTTCAGCAAACGATGTTGAGAGTAAAGGATCCTAAAAAATCTCTCAAGTTTTATAGTGATGTGCTAGGGATGAGGTAACAGTCTTCTCACAGAAACAACCAAGCTGTGAATATGCACTTATTTCACGTTATTGCTATGCAATAATGTGGAATAAGTGTATAATGCAAGCATACGTATGCTAGGCGAGGGAGATGCAGAGATATATAAGATAAGTAAAAATCCTGGTTTAGGTTGTCAAGAATGTTGGAAACTTTTAAAGAACTGAAATGCAATGTTGCAAATGCTCTTCAGACACTATCAAATTGAATATTTTCCTTTTCAGAAAAAAAATTAAGAAGTAATTTAATTGTAGTTTTGCAACAGGTATTTTTTATACAGCATGAAATTGTCATTTTTTCAGGTCATACAGGCAACCAACAGATTTATGCCAGAGTATATTTTGCTGATTCTTGTTAACAATATTTATAGTTCTATTTAATAATGACAGGTTTCAAAGAATTTCGCTTTGGAAAGTGGTTTGCAAAAAAATCAATTAAAATATATAAAAATTGTTCACACTTTGACACAGAACATTAGAATTCACACCGTGTATTTGCATACCAGAGATGTCGAATATGTGTCATTTACGTGTATTCTGACTTTTTATGTTGCTTCATAGACTAGACTTTCCTTCGATGAAATTTTCTTTGTATTTTATGGGATATGAAAGCGAGGAGGTTGTTCCGAAAACAGACGGCTAGCCTGGTGCTTTTCAAGAAAAGCCACCTTAGAGATGACACAGTAAGTCTGCACAGATGTCTTTGAGGATTCCATAACCCCTTAAAATTTTCCAATATTTAAAATATGCTGAGTGTGTGCTAAAAAGGGCTTGCCACATCCTTATAAAACCTACGGTCACGATTGGTTTTTAATTTTAAGAATAAAGAAAGGACATAATTGTTTTGTAGTAATTGGGGTTCAGAAGATGATGACACTCAATATCACTCAATATCACAATATCACGATCCAATATTTAAATGGTTTAAAACGTTTCCATTTGTTTTGATCTTTCCCAAGGAATAACAAATAATTATTATTTGGCTTATACACTTGTAAATTGATAGATTTGAAAAATCGCCAGACAAAACTAATACAAAATTTTACTTGAAAATCTGACAATATTGTTCTGTCTAATACTTATGCATCAAAATAACTCCTTTCTTAAAATTTATTCTTTAAATTAAAATTTTCTTGTTATATCTTGAATTTATTTAAAGGTCATATTGGTATCGCTGTACCAGATTTAGATGCTGCATGCGAACGCTTTGAAAAGATGGGTGTGAAGTTTCAAAAAAAACCTACAGACGGTTAGTAAAGAATTTCTGTTTGAAATGTCGTTTATGTGCGCTGTTTATTTTTTTAATATCTGACATTCAAATCTGTTTGTTCTAACAGCTTAACGAAACAATGGTACACTTTAGGTATAACCTCCAGAATTTGTTTCATGGAATTTGGATTTCCAGTTTTGCGTGCTCTATATTTTGAAGTCGACGGGGAGGCAAGTACTGCCTTCCTTTTTGTCAAGCAATTGGAATTATAGTTTTCATTATGCGTCCAGTTCGTGACATTTTATTTTTCAAATAAGTACACCTAAAGCAAAGGAAATACTTATGTTGAAATTCATACGACAGATAGCTAGGGTCACTAAAGGCTCATTTGACTGCATTTCCCGCTATAGCACTTTTTTTCGCACTTTGAAAAAATTGGAAAGGAACGTTTCTTTAAAAATCTAGAGATACGCACGCACATTTCGCGCTGCAAATAGCCTAAAATCTTCTTACAATTTGTTTTTTAGTGCGTTTTTTATCGCAGAATCGTATAACATTTGTTAAATATTTTCGTAAGGATTACTTCTCAATTTAAGGTCAATATTATGGTTCGACGAGGATTAGATTGTTGTTGTGTTTCAATGTAGGTTAATTATTGTTTTGTTCTGTTTCGATGCAGGTTCCATGAGAGGAATTGCGTTTATACTGGACCCTGATAATTACTGGATCGAAATTTTCAATCCAAACAAAGTTTTGGACAAGAAAGAATAATTGACATGTCGCATGATTTATATCACCGAGTCTTGAATTCTAAATTTAAACACTTTTTTATATCTGAATGAAATTAAATAAGAATAGTGGAATATCAACAGTCATTCTTGTACCTTGCGTCTTATTTGTCCATATTACCTCAACAAGATACCTTGGTAATTTGCAGAGTATCTGATAACGAAACTAAGAAAAACACTAATCTGAGGTTGCAGAATAGTTAAAGATTTGTTAGGATGATGCTACAGAGAGATTTACCCAACGTCTTCCCCAGGGCATCTTGTATCTTTTGGAGAAGGCTGGTCCGATATGAAACATGATTAGCGTGGATGTGTAGCATAATTATTGCGTCACAAAAAACATTTTGGTAAGGCGGCGAGTGTGGAACAAACAGGGGAAAGCTGTTCGCATATCAAAATGGCGGATGGGCCAGCGGACGGATAGGTAGGATGGGTAGCATGTTTGTAAAAGTGAAAAAATCAATAAAAAGCATTGTTAAGCAATGACAGTAGAAATAAAGATATATGCTTAGCTACATGGAAATATTACTAGCTAATTACTAGCAGTTGTAATAAGCAAAACAACGCAATTTCTCTTCAAGTAGATCCATTTGCTGTGCAGTAACAACAACACGTGTCGACAAAATTGGTCCAGTGACAGTTGGTCATATTCCACGCGAGATTTCTCGATGTGCTCACTTTTTTTGCACAAGGGAGGCGCAATTTCCGGAACATTTGCAGAAACTGAGCCCAGTGTCTCTCTAATACCTGAAGGCGGGTTGGAGATCAAGCTACTGTTACATTTTAACCATCCATTCAAGCGTATCTCAAAGAGGATGAAAGAACTTGTTGGAAAGCAATTATCTCGGCTGGAGGATAATTTTGAGTTAAACTTTAGTGATGATGATGAAAAAAGGGCGAAAACATTCTGGAAAATATCGTAGCCGAAATACAAGATAGTAAAGATGATGAAGACCGTGAAAAAGATAGAGTCGAACAAAATAAAGAAATAAATATAATTGATCTAGATGATAAAATTTGTGCGTATTTTCTTGATTCTTCCCTTTTTCATTTTTGTGGCGTTAAATGCGGCCCTTAATGGCGGTAAGGCAAAATTTTGTCTTGGCGAAATTAGAGCCGGCGTTAAATTAGGGCTGGCGTAATAAGGGTATCGTGGTCAATTGTCAAAACCGTACCGGCCTATTGGGATCTAACAAAGAGATGCTTGCTATGTTTACACGAAAAGCTTTCAATAATAACATTTGTCAACCAAGGACAATTATTGAACAAATGATCTGAAATAATATAAAAGTGTCGTCACGAGAACAAGTTTCTGATGGCATATCAAAAGATTGATTAATGACCCGAAAAGCAGTCTTGTAATATATATTTTTTATATCTTACTAAAGGCCGGTTTCCATACAGCTGCATTTTGCGCCCAGTCGTAAAATGCGCTGCGACTTTTATCACATATACCGAACCATTTCCATTTAGCGATTTTTGCTCACGTGTTTTTTGCAAAACATGGCTGATGTAAACAGACGATATTTGTTGCTGCAAAATTTGAGAGTAGTCCTATCAATATTTTTATGACGTAGAAATAAACAACGTTGTAAAATACGTAAGAAAAACATGTGGATGAGACGACTTTCCATAGAAAGAAGAATCAAAGGACTATACAACGTTTTGCTTAAGGATTTAATGTTGTCAGATCACGAGTAGTCTTTTTAAGTTTGTTTACAACGTTGTTTCTTTGTGCCTCCACAGACTCATTAATGTTATTTTGTTTTTCATCTACTTCACTTGATTGATATATATTCTGATTCTCTACATTCATTTGGCTTTGACAAAAATTTAACACAGAAACGAGATGTTGCTAGCCATCTTGAAATGATCTAATTAAAAATTCTTTCGTAATTCATGTAGATTTCTACCTTTTGATTGGCTGTTAAGCTGAAGCGCAAAATGTAGCTCGCAAAAAGTAGAGCCTGTTCAACTTTTTTTAAATCGCCCCAACGCATGCAAAAGCGCGAGGTCAGCGGCATTATTCTGATAATGCGCATGCGTAGATCAAAAGTCACGGCGCTTTTTACGACTGGGCGCAAAATGCAGTTGTATGGAAACCGGCCTTTAATATATATTTTTTATATCTACCTGAAGATTGGAAACATGAAAATTAAAGTCAGCTGGGCTAGTGTGGGGCTTGAATCGCCCAGGGACTCGAACCCGGGATCGTAGTATTTGATGCACCATGGGCTCTTATCCACTGAGGAAAGATGTTTAGGAGAACATAGAGAGAGGATGGAAAGAATGGACAGATTAATCGACAAACTTTAACTTTTTACTTTTGTCAACAAGTCGTTACACGTTAGTTAATTAAAACAACCTTTTCAAAACAATATTTTCGCTATATCATTTCGGTTTTTTTCAGAGTCCTTAGAGGAAGATCCGCAATTAACGTTTATCTGTAGTCCTTACCCCCAACTTCTGCATCAATCAAAGAATCTTCATCATCTGCATTTTTTAGTAGGTTTTCATCAATTGAAAAAGTATGTAGTGTGCAAGTCGCTAATATGTATTCGCACAAGAATTCGAGCATCATGTACTGATCCGGGGAAACCTGTAAACACATCGGTAAATCTTTTTCGATGATCGCAGATCGCTGCCAAAACAACCGATGGAGAACCTTTTCTGTTTATGAATGCCTTGTTTTAGGTTTCCCTTATCGTTATGTGTCATCCATCAACTGCTCCGATCACGCCATCCAATCCATACATTTCTCAGGATCCCTCAACTATTTCTTTCACTCCTCTTCCTGTTGGCCATTTAATCAATGTATTAGCCATCATACACAAAACGGACTGCGTTACTCTAAAAACAATCTTTAGAACAGTTGACTCTGACATGTGAAATATGTTCTTTTGATGCACTGATGCACTGAACCAAAGGTATACACATTTAGTTGCCAAGTTCTATCATAGGACGACACTTTTTTTTTTGTTGTAACAGAGGTGATTCAATTAACACACTACAAAGATTCTCAACAGAAGTACGGCTCAACCTGAAGTGCAACTTGAACATGCTGTTACTGTATATGGGAACGATATTTTAAAAATAGTCAGCAACTCCTGCCAATAATTTTAGAGGTATTAATTGGAGAAATTATGACATGCATATCATCTTCATCATTAACATTTTTCGTCAACTCTGTTTTCCTCTAAATAATAACACAACAAAGAAATTATTTTCCTCTTCCGCTAAGTAGCCATCTTTGTTAAAATTTTTCACGGGGCTTAATTATGCGATGTCTTTTATTTTTTTTATTTAAAACTAGTCGTTTAAGCCGTTGAAAAATCCACTTAGGCGGAGAAACAATGAAAGAGATCCTTCATTTAAGTTTTGATAACGTCAGCAGAGATAGGAAAATGCCGATGTTAGGACAGACCCCTTAGCACTTTACCATTCCACGTCAAATTATGGATCATCCCCGTTAAATCAACGATAGAAGAGTCCATAAAATCCGTTAGCACTTTACCACTTTACGTCAAATTATGGATCATCCCCGTTAAATCAACGATAGAAGAATTTCTGTCCCCACCCCAATCCCCACCGTGTCCCCCCACCCCCCTGGGCCCCCACCCCCAATCCCTGCCGTGACCCCCCATAAACAGTGATAGGTGTCTATAATGGCCCCTAGCGTACGTAGTAATACCATCTTCCATGATTATGCGCTTATCATCATCCGCATTGAGCGCGAGTTTGTTTGTTTTTATGGTATGAACATCATGCTTAATCGATCGAAAGGTCATCTGTTCTCTGTAAACATTTTCACCCTCCAACAGGCATCTCTTATAATCATCGAAACCTATGGTCTTCCTTACCACACACTTCTTGACCCCCTTGCACCTCTTATCCTCCCTACCACATAGCTGTTTGTAAGCGTAGGTCTTCGCTCTTAGGGCGACAAACTCCGTCATTACCTTGCCACCTAACTCGTCCTTCATCAGCCCAATGATCTTTTTATTCAAACCTAATGGTAGAGGTCTACCATCTTTCTCATCGTACCCTGATGTGTCAAATCTCAAAGCTACATCGTCGGCGATATCTTTGTAAAAGTCGTCGGTTTTTATGTGGTAGACGAATGAATCCGTATCCATGTAGCAAAGCTTTACATCCACACCATATTTTGGTCTCATGTAATCATAGTGGAACTCATACATAACCATCTTGGACAAGTCGAGAATTGCCAGTCCCAGGTAGATTGGCTTATTCATTTTGATCTTGATCTTGGACATCTCTATGCCCATCAGTGTTTCCGAGAACCACGCGCTACCCTTGAAGTTGGGCTTCATCACCAGCTTCTCATATTGTTCTTTCTTGGTAGCCAAGCGTATGTCTTTTTGTTTACGTTGATTCTCCATAGTTTTACCAAAGACAGAATTGTTCATAAGCTTGAAAAAGTCCTTTTCGAAGTCATTCGTTGATTTGGTACGCAAATCAGTGTTAAAATCTATGTACGACTTCAACCACGCACTCTGATCAAATCTCAAGACCCTATGAACCTTCTCAAGAACAAGACCATGCTTCAACGCTTGATCAAGCGCACGGATATGAGTGATATATTTCTTCTTGTCTGAAAGACATGGTGTCAGCTTCTCGACGCCATTAATGATCTTCCTCTCGGGCATGAAAGGAAGGTCGTTATGAGAATCATGAAGCTCCCGTGGATAGCTAACATCAACCTCAAGGATGTACCCCTTTTCACCGTTTTCCACAGCTAATCGTGAAATCAGTTCGGGTGTAAAATCAGAAACCATTCCCTTTCCCGTCCTAGGAGAGTTTACCACACGATTGAAAGTGTTGGTTACAGGATCGTGAACAACTTTTCCACTATTAATAAGACCTTGGAGAAGTGCGTTTCTCTTTCCCGTCCTAGGAGAGTTTACCGAACGATTGAAAGTGTTTGTTACCGGATCGTGAACAACTTTTCCACTATTAATAAGACCTTGGAGAAGTGCGTTTCTAAGAGTTGGTGCAGGTCTCGAGGGTATCGGTGCTGGTACGGGTCTAGGCAATTTACTAACGTCATCAACCCACTCAAACCCTCCGGTCGGCATCTTCTGAATCATAGCCCAGCCGTACAAATTATTTGCATCGAGGTACTGGAGATAGCTATTCATATCCGATGTGTTGTACTCGTCCCCCATATACTTATTGTTGGCTTTGACGTATCGGTGGACAGCCTGACACAATCCACCCCTAATACCACTCTCAATGAACATGACCATCTCCATATCCGACAATAAATCTAGACTAACCTTGGTCTTTTTCAAACACGCCCTCCAGGCTAATCCTGGAGCAGTGTAAAAGTGAGCAGGGTCTAGATCGTAGTTTCTCAAGCATGTTTCTCTGAATGTCTCAAACACATCACTCAGAAGCAGAACATCCGTCTTGAGATAGATATCATGATAAACGCCCATATTTTCAACTTTCATGTCCTTCCACACCTTTTGGGCATGCGCATAATCGGCATCGCTGATACCATTCATGTTCAACTTGCTATAAAAGTCATCTTTCAACGGAAGCTTAGTTTCATTAAACCTATCGAATGAATCAACATACTCATATGGGTATACACCCTTCCTTCTCATTATGTTGAATTGCTCATCATTGAAGAATTTTCGAAGGTTTTTACACTGATCATCAGATAGATTGTTTACCAAAGAACTTAATCCGCTTGACATAAATCTAAATGAGTCTATGAATCTCAGCTGTATCTTTTTGTCTTTGGTCTCACCATTTTTGTCAATGTATTCACCAACCTTAACATCCGTAGAGAAAGAGATATATTTCTCTTTATTTTCAGCGATAACGCTCATGCCACCTTCTCCATACTTCTTCGCAAGCTCTTTGATAAATAGATGCGCATCGTAGCCACTCAGATTGTGGAAGACAACCGGAATATAATTAGGCACTTTGTATCGGATATTACATTCTTGATGGGCAGCCCCGCGAAACTTACCGGTGAAATGGCAGTGATCCCTAACCTTGATGTCATCCTTGTCATCAAATTCTTCCATGCAAATGTGGCACACCCTGGCTCTCTTGAAACTGTCACGCTCCTCATCCGTCAGTGGATCCATTGCTTTCTGAGGAAACATGTTATATAACCTTTTCGCCTCAGAAACTACATGATCTACAAAGCGCGGAACACAGTCCTCACCGCGGTAAAGATTCAGAGGGTCCGGCACTTCACCATGAGCATATTTACTATAACAACAGAATCCGGTGGGAACATGTTTACCAACTTTCTCGGTGGATGATCCGCATTTTCTCTCCTCTTCTGGCAACTCTTTTGTAAAAGCTTCGAAATCGGCATACATGATGAATGGGGCTTTGAGCTGAAACTTACCATCAGTGAAGGTTAAGGTGCTACCCTCCTTAGGGAGTTGAATCTTAGCAGCATCGTTATTCTTGCAATACTCAAAGTGCTCATCCCTTTTCTGTTCGCTTGGAAAACCAGAGAGACAATTCAAGCAGTAATACTCCTTATGTTCATGCTTCGAGTTGGCCTTGCTCAGGACACCGCTCAAGTTCTTAACAGCGATATAATGTCTCTTATCCCCCTCACACAGTAAAAACAAAACAACCGTCTCCTTACGATCAAGATGCTTCGACTTGCGACACATGTAGATACCTTCTCCCTCATCCTTTGTCAAAACATGCACAGCGACATCGGGGTTCCTCCTCTCGAAGAGATCTATCTTGTTTAGCGCCATTGGGAAAGTTAGACCATCCCAATTATACTTATCATGCTTCTTAAGGATTGAGATTCGTTCAGGGTGATTATCGATCTTATCATGATTGAGAGCAGCGATAATAGCCCATCTGAAACATTCATCATCATCATCCTCGTTATGAGGGTTAATCACAGATCGCTTTCCACTGAAATTCTTGGGTAGCGGCAAGTAAGAACTACCTCTGGTTAATTTCAGTTTATGAAAGTCCACATGCATATGTAGGATCCTTTCGATTGTGAACCCGCTGGCGGGTAGAGCAGGGTTTTCAATCTGCTCGATTATCTTATTACACATCCGATCGAAAACATCAGAAATGTCATCGTGGGCGTGCAGTATCTCCATATAGCTATTGAACGCTTTATCGACATGTACACACGGGGCATCAGCCGAGCTAGTGTCCTCCCTTACCCACTTCACCCACAAGGTTGCCTGAGTCTTCAATGACTTCTTTTGCCCGAGCACGTCACTCATCAACCTCTTGACGACATGCTCGACCTTTTCGAGAAAGACCTTGACATTCTTCTTCCCATCCGAGTTTATCTTGAAGCGTTTGTATGAACCTACAAACGCTTCTTCAATAGGAGTATAAGGATTTTCCTCTTTCACCTCTTCCTTTTCTTCCTCCTCTTTCACCTCTTCCTCTCCACTGCCCTTTTTATACAAACCCATGATCTTATCCTTCATGGTTTTGAAAGCTTTTGTTGTTTTATCCTTGATAGCCTTAGGTACATGTTTCATCAACCAGTATCTCCATTCAATCAACTTTCTTTTCACAATAGGTCTGGTTTTAAACATTTCTTGCTCTTCAAACAAATCCATGTCTTCTTGGGGTGTATTAAATGGCCTCGGTGCTGGTACCGGTCTGGTGGGCCTCGCGGTGGGGGCGGGTCTCGGCGCTGGTACTGGTCCGGTGGGTCTCGGCACGGGTACCGGTCTAACCGGTGCTGACACGGTAGTGGGTGTCAATAATTCGATCAGATCGGCCTTTCTGAGCCTTGAGTATCCATGTAGACCGCGTTCTCTAGCGAGATCCCTTAATTCGGAAACTGTATTTCTCGAAGTCATATCGGGTTGTGATATACGATCTATGGACCTTTAAGATGGTTTTTTATAATCGTGAAACTAAAAAAAGATTCATAAAATTTGTTACTCGAGCGAGTAACAATCCGACCCCTCAAATATATTGTCTAATGACAAGATCTATTGATGCGCGACATATGGGGCATTTATCCCCCCTCTCCTCCAATATATACGCACACGATAAACAGCAGCAAAAATGCCCTGTTTTACCATGAACAATGGTCGCGTCCTTTCGTTGTGAATAACAAATTATACATTTTCCCGATTCATCCAAGGTATCAATGTCATAGTCTGGGATGGCCGGCTGATGCGGCTCATCATCGATTGGATCCATGAGTATCGGTGCTGATCCATTTGGTCTCGGCACGGGTACCGGTGCTGACACGGTAGTGGGTCTCAATAATTCGATCAGCTCAGCCTTTCTGAGCCTTGAGTAGCCATGTAGGCCGCGTTCTCTAGCGAGTTTTCTTAATTGGGGAACCGTACTATGTCGGATGTAAAATATGTCTGAGTAAAATATGTCTGAGTAAGAAACTGTAGCCATATCTGGTTGTGATATACGATTTTATGAATCTTTAAGATGTTTTTATAATCGTAAACCGGGGTGGAGGATCGTGAGGGGCTTCGTTCGCAAGACAACCACCCGACCCCATGGCGGTAAAACACGTTTTATGATACCAACATCGCTCCACCATGGGTACTCACCCAGGGAAAAAATCAGGACCTCCGAGGTCGCTAGAGCATCACATTTGTTACTAGCGCGAGTAACAAAATAAGGTCCAATCACTTTTTGGAAGATCGCTTATCGTTATAACGTTTTTGACATCTTAGATATGCCTCCCTGTTGTTCACCCTCCAGTTGGTACAGTATCCATACCATTCTTGTTTGGTATCCAGGTCGATGGTGTAGGATGGATCAATATCATTCCTCTCAATCACCTCAATCAATTTAGCTTTATTCATTCCACAAATATACTTAATCCCACGGGATTTGGCAACCTCTCTCAACTCTTTGATTATCATCAATTTGTAGTCGGGTACACCACCATCGGTGGAATCACAATGTAGATCAGTATTCATGTCAGACATCTTCATATATAATCAGTAAAAATACTTTTAAGCACTTTTATCGTACCACATCATAACAAAAAGGAGATAAATAAAGGTGTGCATAAATAAAAAATGTCAAACTCTAAACTTCAAGAGACTTACTATCAACCTCAAAATTTATGGAAAGGACAAAAGGCTGTTCAGAATTTAAGAGGATTCGGCTTCAGGCTAAAGGAGATTAAGAAGTGGCTATCAAAACAAGCATTTTGGCAAGTACATTTACCCGCCCCAAAACATGTTGAAAGACCGCATTATGAAGTTACCACCCCTAATGATTTACATCAATTCGATTTATTGTACATGCCTGGTGACATACTGTATGGTAATAAATATAAGTACATTTTGTCGGGAATCGATGCTGCTTCCAGATACAAAGTAGCCCGACCTTTGAGGAGTAAGAAAGCCAAAGAGGTTGCCGCTATGATTGAGGACATCTACAAGGCAGGACCATTAACTTATCCGAAAACTTTCCAATGTGATAACGGTTCAGAATTCAAGGCAGATGTATCAAAATTGTTGGAGAAGCATAAGGTTGAAATTAAAAGGGCGACTACAAAATATAAGCATACGCACACAGCTTTTGTTGAGGCGTTGAACAAGATACTTGCGGAAAATTTATTCAAAATACAAGATGCTCAAGAACTGAATGATTCGGAAAAGGTATCATCTACATGGGTTAAGCATCTGTATAAACTGATTGATAGGCTAAACGATACAAAGACGCAGATGATTGGTATGAAACCAAAAGATGCTATTATAATGAAAGAGGTGCCTCTTGCTAAACTAGAGAATTATCCACCTGAAGTAGAATTACCTAAAGATGGCTTGTATAGATATCTACTACAACCCGGTGAAGAGCATGATGATGGGCGGAGACGGGCAACCGATAGAATATGGTCGAAAAACACATATAGATTGCGTGAGGTAATAGCGCAACCTGGTAACCGTGTAATGTACTATGTTCAAGACGGACCCAGACGGGCTTTTGTAAAAGAGGAATTGATGTTAATACCTGAAGATACAGAATTACCTCCTGATTATGTGCAAGGTTGGTGAAAAAAGGGGACGATACATAAAAAGTATCTTTACCTGTTTCTGGTAAAGATGATTGTGCCGAGGATCGCGCGGGGTGGTCGGCAGATAGGGCCGCTATGGCTCAGTCTTGGGGGAAAAAGGGACGATCGCGCCACATAATGTCACAAACCGCCTTACTTTCAAATATTAATTTTTCAAATAGCACACGAAATATGCTAATGGTATGCAGGCACACATTACTAACTTTGTTCCTGATTTAACGTCTTTTTTAGACTTTGAACCTCCGCCATTAAACTTTTTTCGAACTGATTGCGTGTTTCGCTCTCCATCTTTCTGTCGGTTTTTGTCATCTTGTCTAGAGCTTCGTAGTATATACCGCACAGGCTCTGAAATTCCATGTGGCTAATATTATCATCATTCAATGCTCGTGAGATAGAGTTTTCAAACACAGCAATGGCAGATGTTACAACATCATATAATTTCATGACTTTGTTTAGTTTATTTCGATATTTTTTAATCAAAGCCGTGATAATGCCGGTGGAAATAGAGCCAGATAGGGCCACACCACCCAATCCGACAGAAACGGGGATTCCAATAAGGGTAGCGCCCGTTACTATTGAACCAATACCGGAGGCAATGGTTAGGGTGCCCGCGCCGGCATTTAAAAGCACTAATCGGTGTAATGCCTTGTTGTATTTCTCATACTTTGTGTTGAATTTGTTTTTTAATTTTATCAACTCCTCAAGTTGAGAGTTCACGGTATTTGTGTTAAACTTGTCTTGCTCACTCGAATACTCGGGAGCTGTGGGTAGCTTTGGATAAATCTTAAGCTCGGCCATTAGTTATTACAAAGAAAAACTATCCTCTAAATAACCTATGGTTTATCTAGTTTATCCAGATCCTCAAGAGTTCTGTGATATGTATCACACAAACTTTCAAAATCCGCTCGACTAATATACCGGCTGCGTGGTAATGTGTTATCAAACACGTCAATTGCATTTTGGATAACATGACATGAGGCCCTGACTTTGTTAAGTTTCTCCCGATATATCTTAACATATTCCGTGGTAACTGCACAGGAAGCGGAGCTTAATAGGCACATACCCGAATGTTGCATGTAAATCCTAAAATTTCCATGGGTGGGTGCCCATGGTACTCCACCGAGTCCCAGTGAATTTCTAATAATGGTTGCTGCGGTCGCTATCGAACTGGTAACGGCCACGGTTTCAGATATCCCCTCCAGAAGCGCCAATATGGTCAGAGATTTGCTGTATTTGCATATCCTTTCATGGAACTTGCCTCGTAATTTTAGCAACTCCTCAAGTTGAGAATTGGATATATCCGTTTTAAACATTTCTCCCGGACTAGAATGCTCGGCCATTTCTATTATCTTAAGAAAAAACTATCCTCTAAATAAAAATAAAAAATGGCAGACATTGACATTGATCCATTTGGGGACCATGGTGGAACGGATGAAGGTACCGATGAAACTTTTCCACTAATACCAACCGGGGACCGTACACGGGCACAAATACACACACCGGGAGAAGAAGAAACATCATTCGGAGGAGGTTCCACTCAACGTACCAGAGTTTTGCATGAACTGGTTGAACCACTTTATAATGAAATATCCGAAGAATTAAATCAATACCCCGGGGTGATACATACGGACAATTTTGAAATTAAGGATGGTGAATTGTACTACAGAGGCAAAAACGATCCTTTGACAAAAAGGGGAAGACTAAGGGCTATTAAAACTATAATTAAGATCTTAGGTAAGAACAGGCTACGTGATTTAGGGTTTTATGATGTGAATGTGAAACAAAGAGTGAGAGAGATAGAAGAAGGGTTTCCCTCGTCATCTAAAATAGAAACAGCAACCGTTGAAGAACTAGAAACTATATCTGGGGATGTGATAAACAGTACGGAAGATATAATTTCATTGTTGAAAAAACAATCCGTAGACCATGAAGCAACCCAGACCGATGATTTGTTTAAATATCCTGTGAGTGAAATGCTCGGATTGGATAAATCCGTACAAAAAGTGCGAGGAGGTCTTCAGCTTGCGACCGCTAAAATGGTTTCTACCGAACACAAAATCGATTATGAAGAAAAGAAGTTGAAAGAGATGGAAGATCCTGACAGATCTGCAACATACACGGATGAACAGAGAGAGATAGTGAAAAAAAGGTTGGAAAAACTAAACGATAAGTTGAAATTTCACCATGAGAAGATCGATAATCTCAAAGGTAAACTTAACACTCAAATAAAAAGCATCAAGGAGACTATTGCTAAAATACTTGACAAAGAAACAACATTGGGTGAGAAGATACGAACACTATTCCGTGAGCAGGGTGTCACAGTTGTCAGCGTACTAACGGCATTTGGTATGGTTATCGGCCTTCTCGTAGAAGCTTTGACACCTGGGGGTGGGGGGTCATCCACCGGTGGCGCACAAAATCATGGTACAACCGAAGGTGGTGCAAGGGAATGGATAAAAAACAAGTTGAATGCGTTGGGATCTCTCTTGGGAAGGTTGGCCAGGATGGCAGCCGCAGCCCTACCCGGTATAATAGGATCCATCGTATCGTGGATACTCAATCGAGCGAAAGAAGCCGTTGGTTGGTTGAGTCAAAACTTGTGGGCTTTGATAGTTGGAATCGGAGGTCTGATATACACCTATCTAGTGACAAAGCGTTAGACCATTGTACAGATTATATGTTACATGATACATGTAACATAGAGTACTAGGAGTACTAGGAGTACTATCTTTCAAAATACCACACGGCACCACCGACACCGATCATACTTAGCGCGATAAAGGCCAATTCCCTTTCATGTTGATCCTTACTCGGTGTATAAAAGTCGCTCAATACAGGTTCCCTAGGTAGATCTGTAAGAGTTGATCTCTCTCCAAAAACTTTTTTATATTCGCGCATTGCATCATTTAGCTCTATGAATTTTCCTTCGGCCTTCTTTTCAAGTCTGAGCTGCTTATTGATAAAGTCTACTCTCTCTTGTCTTTTACGTTGCCACAAAACCTGGGCTTTTTGTAACTGTTCTATGGCCAGATCATGACGCTTTCTTTCCTTATCTATTCTGTCTTTGGATAAACTTGAAAAGAGATAGCTTGATCCGGTAAAAGCCAAAGCGTTTGCAAAGGCACCTCCCAACATCATTGCAATTGAAGCCATGTTTATATATTTATAGTTTCAGGTATAATTTTTTGCTTAACTAGATATTCCCTTGACATTTCACTGGCGGCGACGATGGCTACTAGCTTTCCGGTATCTTCCAAGTCAAACTTTTGAATTGAGGGTGGTGACATTTTTAACACCTTTTTTCCCAGCATTGAATAGCATACAGCGAAAACGCAGACGACCGATGCTTTATAAATATCGTTGATTATACTTTTCTTGTCCATGTTATTTCTATACTGCGAGATTATAATATCGCGATATTATCCCTTTATTCCATTTCAAGTTTACTTATTCTCACGGTTTTTTTAGGACCGGAGGGTGGTGGGGTACCCTTCACCTTAATATTTTTATCCTTATTTTTATACACGAAATAAGCACCAATTAAGACGAGGACTATCACTCCTCCCCCCATTATGGTGTAGTTCATGGGCCCTCCATCTGGTTTGATGGTAGAATCCACATCTATTACAATATCATTTGAATCTTCGGGCTGTGTTTGTGCTTGAGGCGTCGGCTGTGTTTGTGCTTGAGGCGTAGGCTGTGCTTGATTCTGTGCCATGAGCCATTTTTTATATTCCTCCCTCTGTTTACGGTTGTATTCTGCCAACCTCTTACCAGATTCAACCTTTTTAGGGTTCTTCGTTGTCACCTGAATAGGAGTCTGTTCCTCTGACATCTTTATTATCTATATCTATATTATTATTTGCGTTTAAATTTCTTCCAGCGATATAATGCCTACCTGTAATTAGACCTACACTGATTGGTGATAAGAATGAGCCGAATCTATAATACAAATCACATGTGAACCTTTGAAGTGCGGAGTTTAGGAATGGGTCATTCTCAAGGTCATTCCTCAATTCATTTTGACTTTTTATTCCTAATACCGCACAGGCTCCCATTGAATACATGTGAATGATTGATTGCCCCAATGACTTTACCATTTGACCCGATAGTTTAGCTTCATAGATACTAAAGAGTTTCTTTACCTCTTCATCTTTGAGCTTTTGAATTTGCTCGTCCGTATACATTTTCCCTAGGTATAGCTTGCTATTTCCAGTTAACACACACTCGAGCAATTTTTGCCTCTTGCCATCATCGGGTGTAGGACCCTGAATAAAAATTAAGTTGTCAATTGCAGTTTCAGCCATTTTCAATAGCGATAGGTATTTTTTAACACAAAAAAAGCAAAAACTAAGTACTACTACTAGTATTAGTACTAATATTATGAAATTGATATATTCTATCATGGTCCTATAGTAGTCTATCATGGTCCTATAGTAGTCTATAGGAGTATTATAGGATAGTCTTATAGTAGTCTATAGGAGTATTATAGTAGTCTATAGGAGTATTATAGGATAGTCTTATAGTAGTCTATAGGAGTATTATAGGATAGTCTTATAGGAGTCTATAGATCTGTTACTTTTTGTTACAAGACTCTTGTAACAAAAAAAACGTCCAATCTAGCAAATCACATAAGTTCTTGGATGTTCCATTCTCATGACTAAATGTGTGTATTTGCCATCTTTTAGCCTTTCCTTAACCATCTGGATCTCTGACCGTGATTCAATTACATCATTCTCTTCATGAATAGTTGCGAGATCTTGTCTGTCTTTTGGATACCACACATATAACATTTTGGCCTGCCTTCGTAAATTCTTCGGTATAGCGGTGTATGATTGTGTGAGTAGCCACATGGTGTGGTTTCGATGTCGTCCGCTAATGGCCAACTCTAGCAATGGCTGTCTCTTTTTGTCTAGTTTCTCATCTGCGATGATATCGTCGATCAAGAATAATGTTTTGTATCCGGCACAGAAATCCGTCATCTTTTGAATACATTCATATAACATACCTCTGGGCTCAATTAGAATCACATATCTGTCGTTCCAAAACCATTTTCGACACATATATGTCTTATTCCATCTTAATGTTGGACATATAATCACTATGAAATCAAAGTGATCAAAGTATTCATTCTCTAATAATTTCACAACACGTTTGGATTTTCCGCAGCCCGTAGGACCAACGAATAATGCCGTGTGGGGATCTTTCATGTAGTCCATCTTAATATAGTACATCCATAATTTCACCGTTTTGAATATTTAATTGAGCGTCCATGATTAGATATATATAGGCGTTTAAGGATCCTGCGGTTTCAGCTGTCTTTTCAACTTGCAGTGTGATCCCCTCACTCGCATTTTCAATGCGTCGACCGGTCCCATGTAGGGAGTTTTCATCTATGGTTCTGAAATCCAACCATAGAGCATATTTTGTAGTTAGGTAATCGGAGACTTTCACATCGTGTAATTGCAAATGTTTTTGGATTTCACCTGCATTGCCATCCCTTGGTTTACCCTCGGCAAAATACTTGCAAATTTCATTGTAATGTTCAAATGGTTGCATCCCTTGGGCGAAAAGTTGGTTAGGCTTACCCTCAACTATGGCGGATACCTTTTTAATTTTAGGATTATAGAACTTACCGGTATCCCGTTTGTAGGCTTGTTCGTCTTCAAACAAAACCAATATACCCTTCAAAGATTTGCAAGGTGTATTGAATGACCAATTCCACGTTGTGTCCGACTTATCCACTCTAATTTGTCTATGTCTCAAAAACCTGTCGTATAGTAAAGCCATGTTTTCGTATTCATTTGAAATGAATCTGGCTAGGGTGGGTTGTGACACAATCTCATATTCTAGAGATATGTTAGAAATTTTATATTTAGCATCCGGTGTCGGTGCCGGTGCCGTGGCAGAACCGGAAGGTTTGGCCGGAGTTGATAATACAACCCTGTCATAATTATTGAATGTTATCTCATAACATAACCTATTCCCTAATCCGGCTTGATAATATGGGATCGTGCTATCCAACATTTCAAAATCCAGCGGTATGGTGAACTTGTTTTTGTATGCGTCAGAAATTGCTTTGTCTGAGACATTAGATGCATCTTTATCCGAAGCGCTTACTCTCAATTTCATACAGTTTTCCGTACACCCATTACCGGATATGATACCTTGTCTGATTGCGTTTCTCTTTTCATACTTGTTTAGCCATAAATCTCTGTAGCATCCGAAAAGATCAAAGTCATCAATGCTCAAAATCTCGGTACCCTCAAACTTGATTGCTAACTTTTTAACAATCGCTCTTCCAATGTTAGAGACCAATGTTCTTTTCGTGTCTACTTTTGAATCTAGTTCAACGTCGAAACTTAGTTTTGAAGTACCCGGAACAATAACATCATCGCTACCTAAATTAGGAAACCTAACCAAAAGTAACTGGTTTTGATCAATCTCACTTGGATTGTGTGTCACAATTACTTTTTGGTGTGATCCTTTTACACCATGAGCGGTTCTAAGTGAACGTTCAGGATTTAACCTTTTTCCGTATTCCATGTTTTGTTATTACTTTTATTTTATTTTACTTTTATCTCAGTTAGCGTATACTTCATCAGACCTATGACCTTTTTTATTCAAACCTAAATTTCCGGTTCTTCCGTCTCTCTTATGTGAAGGACAACTGTTGTTCCCAGACTATCTTTTACAAGATCTCCATTTTGATCGGTGATTTTCAAAGTAAGTGATTGAAGGAAACCATTCTTTAGTTTCTTATATTGTGGGTTTTTTGGCTCAATATATGTAACATCACCATACTCAGATATATGATATGTTAGCAGGTTGTTGCTATATCTACCATTTTTAAGATTTAATGTATTGTCCAATTCATTCAGATTGAAATGTAGTTCTGTTATGTCAATTAGCTTATTTGTTTTTATTACTCTAGGGTCTTTGATTAATGGTGTGGATGTGACATCACCCTCACCCGCTAAAGATGCGTTCAACTCCCTGCTGGTGTATTTTCCTTTTTTTTCAAGTTGATGAACAATTCGGTCTTTTCCAATTATCACTTTTAGTGGAGCTGTGATTTCATATGTGACATTGTCTGAAAACGCCTCCATGATCGCAACTTCTTTTGTGCCATGTGGGTTGGTTATGGGGCGATACAAATAGATTGTCTTTTCACTATTTATGTCATTTATTGTGATATACATTATTATATTAGAGAGTGGAATTATATTTAAATCAAAGAATGGATAGCATTTTCAAATATAACCCGAATGCGACCTATAGGCCAAATGGAGGACTGAACCTTCAGATATTAGATGGTAAGGATCTATACAAACAGACAATTATTGTCTCTGAAAATGGCTCTTTCCCCGCTGTCTTTCCTAATATTTTTACCAATTATGAACTGAATCAAAACGAGCAACGTATGAAAATTTGGAATGAGCAACCGTTTAGATTATGGCAAACCCAGCTAAATTTTGCCACTTGGTGTGCTTCAAGTGCTTGTGGAGTCAGTTCCGAACACCTGAAAGAAGGTAGATCTATGATCAGATCGGTATATCGTTTTCATGTCTATTATCACATTAGACGAATCATTAAACGCTTGCAGACACCTCTACCTTTTGAGGATAGTTTTAATCAATATGACAATCCTTATTCAAACGAAGAATTTCTAAAAATATGTGGTGAATATGACGTCGATTCTAATCCTATGAAATACAGAGGTCAATACTTTTTCAGCTCATATCAAAAAAGACGTAAAAACTATCCAACTCCGGGCTTGAGTTATTTCACAGACGACTCCATGACACGATGGATTGTGGAAAAATCTAATGGCTTTACAAAAACAGGCCTTGTAAATATTTCGAGCAGTGTTAGGGCGTATGCTTATCTTGCTCTTAGTTCGCAAGCCTCGGCCCGTTCTTCTATCTTGGGTAATGATTCAAGCGCTTTGACGGCCCAAAGAGTTTTTATGAATAACCTTGAAGACATTGTTAACCGTAGGGTTGATATTCAGGATGACATTAAACGTTATCAGGATACGTTAAACTACGCTTCAAGTAAGGTTGATTATTCCGTTGGGCAAGGTATTTATATGATACCCAGTGACATGAATCTCAGAATTAAGACAGGTGTGGTTGGTTACAATAACAAGATTTTGATATCTGGTGAGGATCTTACCATTGGGATTAATCGAAAAGTCAATGTGATTGAAAAAACAACCGAAGAGGTTGTTACCTCTAAAAAGATTCCCGATAAACATATTACTGTGCCTATTCCTAATAAACACATTACCGATCAGCATATTACTGTGCCCTACCACAAAGATACTCCTGATGAAACTCCTACACACGAAGATGAGAAGATCGCTCTTGTGATGGCTATGACAACAGGTTATTTCATATGGTATTTGTTTAGATAAAGAATGACGTCAATTAAATGTCAATCAAACCAGATTAACAATAGAGAACAATGCATTCCTTACATACCAAATATCCTTAGCAACGGCTACTTTCGTTTTGACTTTTTTCTTATGTAAACAACTTTCTGGTATGTAAAATCCTATTGTTATAAGCGTTTGATTGACAGATGTTTTAATTATATAACAAAAACTGCTTGCGTGTTGTTATTTGAGAATTTATGTTTTTATTATCATGGAAGATGGTATTACTACGTACGCTAGGGGCCATTATAGACACCTATCACTGTTTATGGGGGGTCACGGCAGGGATTGGGGGTGGGGGCCCAGGGGGGTGGGGGGACACGGTGGGGATTGGGGTGGGGACAGAAATTCTTCTATCGTTGATTTAACGGGGATGATCCATAATTTGACGTAAAGTGGTAAAGTGCTAACGGATTTTATGGACTCTTCTATCGTTGATTTAACGGGGATGATCCATAATTTGACGTGGAATGGTAAAGTGCTAAGGGGTCTGTCCTGACATCGGCATTTTCCTATCTCTTCAGCAACGATTAAAAAAAAATAAAAATACTTGTTGCCTGTATTGTATAAAACCCAAAATAATCTATAATGATGGCAGAAAGTGGCAGTTGGTTGTGGTTCGATTTTTTCAGACACAGATTTTGTGGTATCGATGGTACTGGCAGGCAAATTAGGTATGAAAACAATGGGCCCTAAGTCGTCAAGTGCCAAAATCCAGTAAGAGGATTAGAGGATGGGTTAGAGGATGTATTCGGATTAAAAAGGAGTACACAAATTTTTCGTCATTATGAAATTGGATGCATAAGCATCAAGCAAAGACACTCTATTTTCCCACAAATTTGGCATTTCTGATTGAAAGTTGAACACAAACGTTTCACTTTCGTTAGGCGCCGTTTTAAGGGATGGCGCGCGCGTCCACGTATTTGTAACTAATATTTAACGACGGCGGCAACGGCAATGCTGACTTAAGGTTTTACGTTTTTTAGTCAAAATCATTTTTCACGTGTTAAGGTTCATACTTTCAAGAAATAGTAAAAAAACTTTGTATAAATAAAATACTGAGTAAATAATGCAGTTTTTGGATAGCTAAAAAGAGTTACTGCCACCTTAAGGTATTTTATGTTATCCCCCATCACCCAGGTGATTTTCTTATATTTACCTGAGTATTTATCACCTAAACTACAGTCCACCGGACCAACAACTGAGCTTATATAGTATCTCGTCGGCCTAATTTTTTTTTATTGGAATTTTCATCGACAAATATACTAGCTACATGTTCATCACCGGGTAACTTTAGTGTATTAAAATAATTATGTTTTATACCTCCGCAAAAATCTCTATAATAATTGTCGTACTTTGTTCAAAATGGTTGCGTGCAGCTTTTATTTCGGACTATCGAGAGTAATTATTTTCATGCTAACAGGTGAGCAAAAAGTACGAAGTATGTGCATACAGGCGAAAATCTGAGGACCGACGAACTCATGGATTTTTCGGCTTAACGGCTAGCAATAATGAAGAAACGAAACGTGTTACTGTTCTGGACAACTATCATTAACCACGCATCTTGTGTTAGTAAACATTGGATACAACACAATATTCCATTCACAGAAGTGAAACGTAATTCTTTCGTTGCAATATAAAGTTGAATTGGAAGCAAACTGATTCTTGTATTAAAAAAATAAGAATTCTTATCGAAATAAATAATTCAGCTTTTCGTTTTTTGTCTCATTACTTCAAGAGTTAACCATTTGCACGGTAGGTTTTGTTTTCATAATTTGAACATGATCTTTTCCTTCTACACTGCTAAAAAATGATGTTTTTCGTAAATTTCGGGCCTCCACAAAACTGTTTTGGGCTGGATATTTGGCAATTTTAATTCGCAAAAGGTTGCCTTGAAACTTCAAGTTTATTCTTTTAGTTCTTTCTACCTTAGGAGAAATTTTTATGAGTCATTTTTTTGAATATTTTGCGTGGATTTAATTTCGCGAATTGGCTACCTGTCGATTTTTTGCGAGGATTTATTTTCGCGAATCTTAATATTTTTATGTTAGGATTTATCTCAATTTTTTCGTGCTTTGTTCTTCAGCTGGTAGTAAGTGAGTCACGGGACTCTTATCCAAAATTTCCTATGTTTCAAATATTAAACGTAAAACTCTACAAGGAGGCGAAAGAGGAGACTATCATGGGTTCTTTTCTCTCACGAACTGAAACAATCAAATAAGAGCTATATAAGAGGTATGCTGAAGAAATTGCTTTTATGTGTTCGTGACAATCGTTCATATTATTTTTTGTCTTCACTTATGTTTTTTGCTGAATTCTTTTAAAAAAAAATTCGCGAGGATTTAGTTTCGCAAGTTAGCTCCTCAAGGATTTTTAAACAAGGATTGAATTTGGCAAATTTGGCAAATACAATTTCACTTTTAAAACAGATTCCAATAAAGACACTGGCGAAAATAACTTCCCACGTATACATCCATATTTTAATTCCACGAAATCTTGTATTCGTAAAAGAAAAGTTTCTGTTAAATTGTAAGTATCAAGTGTTTTGGTTACAGCCTTAATATGGTAAACTTCTTTGCAGCCATGTGTTGACTTTCAAAAACATTCAAAGCTCCATATCTCTCTGACATCAATCAATGGCTTCTCATTGCGTTAATAGATTCACAATAGATAAAGCTGTTCCTATTAAAGAAATATGTTTGAGATCACTGAGGTTCTACGCTGTGCGAAAAATGTATAGTCGTTTCATCGATCAAACCATTTGTTTTCTTTATCTAAATTCCAATCTCCCAGGACCTTGGAATAAGGTTGCATACACTTAGCTCAAAAAGAGTAATGTGAATCATATACCTGTTTATAACAGTCATACATAGTATTTCTATAGGTTGCTATTTGAACCATCTGCTTTCATTGCTAAATACTTGTAAACGAGGATTTAATAATGATCTAAAAATGTCAGTTATGCTTAACTCCGCATCCTGGCAGAGTATTTTGCAGTTATTTTTTGCAGTTATTTTGTAGTTCTATTCGAAGAAGATGGTGTCTCTATATTTAATAGTTTTGAGAAAGTTAAAAATATTTTAGTAGGAGTCAGATAGAATAAATAATAAGCCGTAGTTCACTTACGGAAATATGTTGTTCGGGCCATGATATTTAGTTTATGCATTTATATATGTTATTTTGAAATATGACATTTAGTTTTGCTTACGTTCAAGCAAAAATAAATTTTATCGAACTCAAATGCGCTTTTTATGTATCGCGAAGATCCGTTTTCCGACATCAGAAACGTGTTGATTTGTTATTTTAGGCTTTTTCCAATCGTCAAGATGCATCATTTAACCGGGGGCAGACTTCAGGTTACTCAGCTTCCAAAACATCTTCGAAAAACCAAAAGTTTGGTCAGCATCCGGACAACACGAAGCGCTGATAGCTATGTGGTACATGGTGACAAATTTCAGAAAGATAAAATCGTTATTAATGTTGGTGGGGCATTATACGAAACTTTGGAATCTACGTTGAATAAGTATCCAGAAACACTGTTGGGATCAAATGAGAAACGTTCTCTTTTAATAGATAAACACAAAAATGAAATATTCTTAAACAGAAATCGGTCTGCATTTGAAGCCATATTGTTCTATTACCAATCAAGTGGGAATCTTGTGCGACCGGCTTTTCTACCAATGATCGATTTTGTTGATGAATGCGCGTTCTATGATATTCCTGAAGACGCGATTAAAAAGATGAAGACGAGGGAATGCTATCTTCATAAAAGACGAAAAATTCTTCCGCCTAGAGAAAAATACAGCAGGATGAAGGAATCCTGCTGGACTTTCTTTGATCATCCATTATTGTTCAAAAACATTTCAGCGATATGCTACTTTGTTTTTTCGTTCATGTTAATAATAGTCTCGATTGCCCTGTTCTGTACCGAGACTGAATTCATCCTGGCCTACGAAGGAAAAGATTTGGAAAAAATCTTAAATATAGGATACATCTTGGAATTGTCTCTAAATATATTTTTTACAGTAGAACTTTTAGTGCGGTGGTATGTCTACCCACCGCCTCGTGCATTTCTTTCAAAAGCTTTAAATTTCGTCGAGTTTTTAACCGTCTTTACGTATCTGATTTTGTACGGCGGTCCAACACATTTCGTTAGAACATTGCTTTTACAGATCACAAGAATGTTGCGTGTATTGAGACTGGCCAGAGCAGCCCGTGTATCGCGACCGATAAAGGTCGCCACGTCGGTATTTCACACGTCGATTAACGACGTCAGTGCCGTATGTTTTGTCAGTCTTATTTTGTGCATATTGTCAGGCAGTGTCATGTATTATATTGAGATGACGGTACCGAACACAAAATTTACAAGCATACCAGAGTCGATGTGGTGGGCTATGCAAAGCTTATTGTGCCTTGGTTATGGAGATATTGTTCCCGAAACCATGTTTGGAAAAGCTGTTGGATCAATGGTCGTGTTTTTAGGCGTCGTAACAGTTACTGTTTTGTTATTATCACTCGGCGGCCGGTTGTTTGACATGTATTCTAAAGAGGTGCACGAAAGAGGATTTTTGCCAGAAGAAGAAAAAGTTGATTACGAAATACATTACAAGGATATTGATTAGATTTTTGTTGTTGTAAAAGTTTGTTCAAAATATATTAAAATAAGATCTAAAAACCTGTTCCCTTGATAAAACTTTGTATTTCATGATCATGGCAATAAATGTGTCAGAAGTAGCGTGCACTTACAACACGCTCACTTTCCTAGCACAACTCTATTAACCAACTTGTTCACGATACTTACTTAACAAGTTGAAATTAACAAGACAAAAATGACCGTTTGCCTCATTTATTCCCAGCAGTAAAATGTTTCAGGGTGAAAAAGAAGCAATGAACAGGATAGTTATTTCTGAAATCATATAACCCCCTTAATCTTTGTGCATGGAAAAGAAATCTATTTTTCATCTAATTTTTTGACGAAACCAGATACGGACCTTAAGAGGCAAAAATGATCATTTTTGAATAGTCAACACACTATTAAAAAATCAACCCTAGACAATTGTATTCGATGTATGCTACATCTATTTTGTCGAACACAGTTCAATGAATATGTTTTCAATCTGAAGTTACTTACGTCTGCAGAAGGCGTTTAAGTAATTTATGTTTTTCAGAATAGGAGATATGTTAAATTAATTTGTATATACACGCCTGATAAGACCCTATGTCCAAACAAACCTCTTGAGCTAAATGTATGCGATTTCATTTCTGGGATTGTATGTTTTGATTTGTAAGTCATTCCTTAGTAGAAGCAACGATTTTGAGAATGGTAGAAAACAACCTCCGATTCAGTGTACGTAATATTTAATCAAATAGAAGTGACAAGTTCATTCTTGAGATGCAAAAATTGAACCTGACCTCTTTTTTTCGTGTTAGCAATGGTTTATACTTATTTAAGGAACATTTTTTGGAAGTATTTGGCAGTAAATAATTTAAACGAAGTGGATATTCGTCCGCACTTTTTTAAATCTACGGACGAATACTTTTTTAGTTATTCGTCCGCACTTTTTCAATCTTTAACTCTGCGCGTCAGAAAAAACAACAATTTTAATTTGTCCGCACTTTTTGGAGTAGATCTAAAAGATGACAAGACATTTGCATTTTTTTTACTTTTCTTTCTCAAGTATTTTACAATAGCTGCAAAACCAATGCTTCGTTTTAGGAGGCTTCTTTACTAAGACACACGACCAATGATACCACTTTAAACATTTGTCACATTGAATGGAGTTTTCTTCATTCGTAGAAAAAATTTGAAGCACCCATTACAAGAATAGTTCACCGATTTTCGAAACGTCCGAATAATGTTTTCCACTGATCTCCAGGCTCGTGCAGTAAAATACTTTTTGATAATATTGAAATTAAAATCGTCTGCTAAAGCTGGATGATATTGTTTTTCGATTGGGTGTCCCTACTCTCCAGTGGAGGATTCGAAGTATAGTATGTAGAGAAAGGATGTTGTGTGGGTAAAGGGATGACGTAAAAAACAAGGGCTTCATCAGACGCACAGGCCTTGTTTCTTATACCGCTTTCTGCTTGGGTAGTGAAATTGATCCATGATAGAATCAAAACAACTCGACCTGGCGTCAGCGGCCGGTCATTATGAAGGGTCTGTTTATAACGAAAGGGTTACCTCTATATAATTCTTTCTCGATTTGTTTGTTAACCATGCTTAACAGATTTGGTAAGTGATCGATAACAAACCACGTGCGATGATTAGCGAGGTGAATAAGGAAAGGGAAAAAATGTGCTGTCTCGTTGCAAAAGAAGACTAAGTCACGTGATTTTATGGGTAAATATAATTGGTAGGTGAAAGGCAACTGTAATGGTGGGATTTTAATTGGTTGAGAGCACAACTGCGCCTCGGGTAAGTGACGTAATGTACAGTTTGTGAGTAGCGAATATAAAACGAAGCAGAGGGGCCGTGCTGGAGACGTGGAACACGCGCGCTTAGGGGTAATCTGGATGAATAGAAAACTAGGCTAACGACCGAGCTAGCGTGTATGTACAGCGCAAACAGTCGTTTCCGTCTTCCACCACAAACAAATATAACGGCATTTGCAAGTTGTTTAGTCTGTGTGTTGCATCTACCATTAGCAGATCAGGATAAGATGAAAATGCATCTAAAGGCATTTGCAAAAGTTTAAGAACTGCGAAATGTAATTTTGTATGAACCATAAAAGTTTTATAACTCACGTTTCATATCACCGTCTTGATAAAATATTCCAAGCAAGTTGTTTTGTTGGTCGGTGAGTATCTCAACCACGACACCAGCTGAAATGTTGGAAATAATCAAGTAAACATTAGGTCGTGCCACGATAAAAAATTAGCAGGCGCTTTATATGATATGGCTTTTTAGGTCGTTCCGTGGTGATTTTTTTTTTCTACCGCTGCCTTATAATTGGATAGATCTCGCAACGTACATTTCTTCCCGGTTTCTTTCTCAATTTTCTGTTGAAGTAGCTTTTTGTTACATTTTAACTTCAACAAATTTACAACTTCACTTTTTTTTTCCTCACTTAGCTTACGTGCATTTGGCAGGAATTTGTAGCTTTCCTAAAGATTAGATTAAGTTTATTCTATAAATATTTGTTGAAAAGAATACTGGGAACTAGCTTGCTACACTGTCGTACTTACTTCGTTAATTTCATGACAATGTTCTTCACTCAATGTTTATAAACCATCAAACGTATAAACCATCCTTAGAAATGCAGATCTTAATAAACATGCCGCATCCTTGACGAAATGTGCTAAATGAGATATTCATTTTTTACATTTTAATAGACCTTTCCCGAATTTCCTAATTATGCCAAACCTAATTTCGTTAATATTTCTGTTCGTTAAGTGCCTCGATTGCGAGCTGAAAGTCACGGTCAAACCCTTGATATAGCCGAGCTTTCTAAGAATAGCCTCGTTTTTAAAATAATTATTTTCTTCAAATCTAAATAAAATCCAACCAGAATATGATATTGCTCTAAAAACTTCAGTTTTGACATAATAATTTGATATTCTATCTGAATATCCTTATTTGAAGAGCATAGAATCATTATAAAATTTTGGATGACGTCATAATTATTATAATTTATGAAATTCGGGGAAGGTGTATTCAATTTTTTTAGTTTGTTTTGTGATCTTCCGGATTTTTTTTGCTTTTTTCCATTCCATCACTTTGAGCATCGTGCTCTTAGTAAAAAACCATCGCGTACACGATTTTTTTATAAGAATATACTCTATAAGAATTCGAGGCTGAAAAATGGATCAAAAATTAAGAATATCCTAAGAACATGTCCAGGCTCTACTTTTTACTCCAGATATGAAAATTTGTTTCTTTTTACATATCAAGTAAGCTGAATTTCTTTATCTGTCCAAAAGCAACAACGTAATGTGTCCGTTAAAGTAGGTTTCCATACGACTGCATTTTCCGCTCGAACGTAGAAAGCTCGGGAGCATTGTTCTCTTGAGTTTGAACTTAAGGTGGTACTCCTAGAAAAAAACTATATCGCAGAGGATATCATAGTATATGACGGTACGACAAAATTAAGTCAAAAATTTCATTGATTGGTTGCCATGGTTACCCGTTGCTAGGAGAAGTATAGGCAAAATATGACATTTTGCTGCTCGACGCCTAACCAAATAACTGAATAACATGCGTTATTTCAAGCGCCTTTTTGGCCGCTTTTGTTCCTCAAGGGTCACGTGTATGGATTGAGCGAAGCGCATTTTCGCAAGGCTGACTCGTCTTCCAGAGAACTGATGTTACCAAGATTTTCTTATTTCCAAATCTCGTTTAGACATATCGAACCATATGATAATCTCTGAGCCTCCACAGTGAGCCTTCCTATGCTTGGGTTTTATATTATAGAATTTTTTTTTTTTTTTTTTTTTTTTTTTTTTTTTTTTTTTTTTTTTTTTTTTTATATATATATATATAGTATACGAAGTCTTTCAGAGTCGAAGGAGACCTTCCGCCGTTATACAACTATAGCCTATGCCTTTCCTCTATTTAATCTATTAACAACCTTTTATAAAACCTAAATCTACAACTCTTATTGAAACCTAGATCTCCATGCTTCTTGTATCATTTTTGTTCTAAACTTTTTATTCTTATTGTTGTATTATTATGTTATTATAGGGATAAGAACCATTGTATAATGGAACCCGAATAAATGTCAAAAAAAAAAAAAAAAAAAAAAAAAAAAAAAAAATGCTGTATAGCTAAAAGTTTAGCTAAAAGCTAAAACAGGGCGAAACAGGCAATATGGTTGCTATAGGCGTTGCTTTGCACTTATATTTGCGGTGGTTGGTTGGAAAAAGTGGCAGAATGCGCAATAAAAACCTAAATTTGTCATAAGCACTACTTGCCACGGTATTCTAAGATGAATTTGCTGTCAGAAAACAGCTAAATGACAATTCTTGAAATTTAGAATTTTTTTCTAGGGGAACCACCTTAATGGAAATCAATTTCCCGCTTGAGAGAAAAGTTGTTCAGAATAAAATGGCTGCCGTAAACAGAAAAAACCTTTGGCTACGAAATTAAAAAAAAATAACAACATTGTTTTTATGGCAGCGAATTAAAACAAGACGTAACAAGAAACAACAACTAAGAAAGATGAGAAAAATTCTTCATGAAAAAGGGGAAAGTTATTATTTATTGTTAGTTTATGAATTTAACTACCAATACAGTCGTATGGAAATTTACTCTAGAAATTTATAGCAATTTTATTATTATCAAGGCTGATTATATGTTTTCATGTGTAGTCATGCTAAGAATATTATTAAGAATATATGAGGTTGATATTGGTCAAAAAATTAAGAATATTGAGGCTGAAACGAAAAAACACTATTCTTACAAAAAAAGCGTGTATTTCATTTTACGACCTCATCCCGGTATGAAAAAATAATAACTTACACGTGTTTTTCTTTTGATTTCATCCCGGGTTGAAATAAACTATAGTGTTTTTTGCAGGAAAAAAAAGTAAATCAGTAAAATTTCAGCCTTGCCGTTGTTCTTATTCTGTTCTTATTTTTTTCATAAAATTTCAGCCTCATTGTTGTTATAAAATTGTTCTAATAAAAAAAGGATATGTAAAGACATATAGCTGGTGCAGCAAAATGTCGGCTTGTGACATAACCGTGTTAATAGCATTTTCATTTCTTTCATCTTTTTTTCTTCTAAAAATATCTTACTTCTTACGCCTTTTAAAGACCAGCTAGTATAGGGGGTCCTTCCATACACACTTTTCCAAAAAACACGGTCAAACTCTCATAAAAAATATCATACACAAAAACGCTTGTGACGTCACAGCTGTTCATCACAAAAATCAAGCCGTGTTTTCTCATGCATATCATCACAAGTTCTTGTTTTGCGCAACACATCCAATACAAGTCCCCTCATGATGCTGCAAATGAATAAAAGGTAAATTCCCCCCTCCGCACACACACATCCTCTAATAATCATCAAAAATCCAACGCATGCGCAGTAAGATGTGAACAATATTGACCACCCCAGGAGAAAAAATAGGGTTGTAGTGATAAGGATGAGTTGGTTAAAGTATGTACCGGACAGGCTCAAGACGCAGGACATGTGCAACAAAGCTGTTGAGGAGATGCCCGAGGTATTCGAGTATGTGCCCGGCAGGTTCAAGACGCGAGACATGTCCAACAAGGCTGTTGAGGGGGATCCCCTTATGCTCATGGATGTCCCCGACAGGTTCAAGGCGCAGGACATGTGCAGTAAGGCTGTTGAAAAAGACCCCTTTATGCTCAGGCATGTGCCAGATCAATTCAAGACGCAGGACATGTGTAACAAGGCTGTTGAAAAGTATCCCTCCATGCTGAAGTATGTTCCAGACTGGTTTGTTACCCAGGACATGTGTAGTGGTAGCTACATCGATACTGGATTACTCGAGACCTACCAGCAAAGGAAAGCGGGGAAGGCCAGAATTAAGGAGGAGCTGCTTCCATTGGCCTGGCATCCGGATAGGGTCATGGATTGGTGCTTTTCGGAGGATGAAAAGGCAGACCTCAAAAAGTTGTGGGAGTAATCTCCTTATTCAAAAAAAAAATACTATAATAAATGTGCAACACTCAATCAAAATTTGAAGTATTTGAAAATGTAGTAGTCATGATCTTTATAACTGGTATTGGTCTGTCTCTCCCACTAATGGCGTTGGCCTTAGTACAAGAATCGTCAAAGGAAAGGGAGAATGAGCAAGCTATTAAGGACTTGGAGGATCGTATTGATGCCCTGGAATAGCTACCATATCCTAAGGTTATTTTATAGCCCTCACAGGCTATAAGATAAATGGAAGAACAATGTAATGACTGCGAACGTATACTTGATGAGTATGACAGGAATAGCGGTGGACGAAGGCTTATGATAAGGGTTAGGATGCTGTGCTGGTACTGCTACCAGGAATATATCACTTATAACGGGGGTAGTTGTGTATGTGCGAGGAGAAGCATTCCCCTGACGTTGTTTAAAATTCAATAAAGGATGCTAAAATTTGAGAACGAAATTGTGAAACCCCGTAGCTTCTGTAACTTTGCGACTACCTTTACCGACATTAATGATATCAATGTGGACCACCTGACGGTGTCAGATCCCATTCCTGCCAACGGAGGCACTGATCAGCGGTATATTGTAGGATATCATACACGGGACCTCATAGTTGCCCTGAGGGTAAAGACACCTAAAATCTGGTCCCCGAATGGAGCCACCCGGTCCAATGCCAGTGCCGTACCAGCGATGAGCCTTGATTGTGAGGAGTACCCTGATTGGATTGAAAAATATCGTCAAATCTGGAACAAGATCGAAGAGTTGATATCTCAAAAATTGACGACGGAGCCAGTCAAAAAAGAACGTTACATCAGCGCCAAACTTAAATACTACAAGGACGCGATAAAAACCAAATTTCATGGGATGAAAGTACCCTATGATGTACCCTGCCAAGTCAGTGCCATCCTAGCACTATCATCCGTGTATATGCAGGGCAAAAACTACTACCCACAAGTGCAAGTTGTGGAATGTAGGTATAAGGACTTTAAGGTCGAATGGCTGCTGAGTATGAATAGAAAAACCATTGTTTTATAACCCTACAAGGGTTACAAAACATACAAAATTAGGGTTTGTAAACAGGTGGAGAATCTAGATACCGCTGGCATACTGTACAGATTGAAGTTTTTTTAAAACGTCGTTTCTGCCTTCCTCCCGGCATTTCGCAACTAGTTGGTCACGCTCTCGTTCGTTGATGGCGTCGACAATACGGTTAAACCGCTGCCTCATCTGTTCCTTCAATAGCATATACTTCTGCTTCTCTTGCATAATAAGACATAGTCATCAATCACCCCATTTTCTACCGCTTTTGAAATCAAGTCAATAATGGAGTTCAGCTTTGATTCCGCGAGTAGTCTTATATTCTCGTGCTTCTTCGATTTGACGCCCAGCCTTTTTCCAGCGTTCCTCAGACCGGCTTACCCGATCCCTACGGCAATTGTAATGCCTCCCATGGCAATGCATAAGGGTACACCGAGTCCGGAGGCGAGCGCGCCAATTCCGACACCCGAGGTAATAATACTAATGCTCAACAGTCCGTGGTCGCAATACCTCACCCAGGTCCCGTGCATCTTGAACTTCTTTGAGAGCCTGTCACGCTCTTTAATCTCACCTCGTAGATACTTTTCAATCTCACCAATCTTCTGAAGTCTATAATTTGGGCTTTCGTGGATAGTATCATCCTCCGCAGGCGCACTTGGT
The DNA here is from genome assembly GCA_030067915.1 of Hydractinia echinata. Classification (NCBI taxonomy): domain Eukaryota; kingdom Metazoa; phylum Cnidaria; class Hydrozoa; order Anthoathecata; family Hydractiniidae; genus Hydractinia; species Hydractinia echinata. The sequence continues at coordinate 1,132,618 of JASGCC010000108.1, read as the reverse complement.
AAATTTGGGTACAGCTTGCTTATATCGCTCATCGTTTATTCTATAAGCAAATGCATCGTTATTCCAGTGAACGAAACATTTTTATTATGGTGATGTTCGTCCGTCAACATAAATTCGAGGTGATCCGTGGATCCCTTTAAAGGCATGTAAATTGGTGTATCAAAACTCCAAGTCAGCATATCCCCCCAAGCGTTTAGTTCCTTGGTGGGAAGCAAAGCGAGAATTTTAGACTTTTTACCATCTAGCAGGGCATCACATTCATCCAACTGGGGACAAACAAGGCGTAACCTAATGTAGACGTCGGTATTATAGTATGCATCATAGTCGCCCTTCAGATAGTACTTGTTGCTGGGGTCGTAGGGTAGACCCAAGAGCTCTTGCAGTTGTCGATGGATCACCACCTTGTACCCGTCACTGACACGGAGCCTGCAGAGTCCATTTTTCAGGACAAACAGCTTAAGCCTGTCCTGTGTCTGGCTGTTGACGATAGCCGCCAAATCCTCGATCCTGTACAGACCGTTCATTATTTCAATTCTGATAACCCCCTGATCAGACCCTATCTTATGGATGATGAATTCATTGTCGCTGTATAGGTTCAGCCATACGGGCCTGATGCTTATCGATTTCAGGGCAATTCTAGTGTCCTGTCCCAGGTAATCCTCGAACATCGTGGGTTTTACAATATCAGTAATGTAGAGTTGTTTCATCCTTTTCTTCTAACAACAAAGGAATGAATATCTACTCATACAACCCCAAGGCAAGGTACAAGTCCAACAGGGGAGAATGGCCCCTTGGTGTAACAAACCTAGAACACCAGGACATATATGTGTCTACAGAATCACACATTTCTGTGGTATTCCCTGAGTTTACCAAATACCCCATCAAGATCCCAACAAATTTGCTGAATGATCCTATCAGGCTGCGTTGGACGGGACAAGCCCTGGACTACTGGAATATTCAGGTTAACTTTGCCACCCATTGCGCAAGCACTGCATTAGGCATCTCCGCCAAGCACATCACGGGCTCCGTGCCACTTGTCAACTCAATATTCAAATTTCATATATACTATCACATGCGTCGTATCCTGGCAAGAATGAAGGTACCCATGCCTTATAACGATGGGTTTTCACGGTACAAAAATCCCTATTCAACCTCCGGATACGCGCAGGTGTGTCGTGAGTATGGTGCCAACCCCAATGATCTCTATAAATTTGGATCAGTAAGTGCCTCAAAAACTAACGGAAGATGGTGGCCTCAAGTTGATGGTGACTATGCAAAATTTATCATGCCGGTAAGTCAAGGCCTAACGTCGGAAGGCCTGACCAAGCTAAGTGAAAGTATTCGAGTCTACGTGGTCTTGTTGCTTGGCTCGCAGGCGGGGGCCAAGGCATCCCTACTCGGTTCTGGTGCGGACAACTACACAGCAAGCCAAATCTTGATGCAAAAATTTGAAGCCATGGTGCAACGGGAGGAGAATGTAGGGCATGACATAGGTAAATTTCAGAAAGTGCTGCAATATGCCCGAACTCCGGTGAATTTTGCCGTCATGCCCAGCGTGTACATGTTACCCTCAGATATGAACCTGCGTATCGGTAAAATTGAGGGATACAATAACAACATCTTAATTGCACCTGCCAATGTAAACGTTGGGGTCCAAGTTGACGTGAATAGTGTGAAGCCTATTGCGAAGCCTACGGAGAGGGTTATCAAACCACCTCCTAGACATACTATCAAACCACCTCCTAGACATGCTATACCTCCCAAACATGCTATACCCCCCAGGCATGCTATACCCACTAAGCATACTACACCTCCTATACATACTACACCTGAACAGAGGGAACCCCCTCAACAGCACGAGGATACCAAGGTCGCATTGATCACGACAGGGGTAGGCCTCATCATTGCCTACATCTGGCTTAAAAAATAGCTAATATTAGGCCTTTTTCATCTTACCAACATAGATAACAACAAACCCAACGGCGGCCGCGATTGTCATATAGAGATGTTTGGCTGCATATTCGACAATGGTTGCCGCTACTCTGAGAAAGAATGAGACTACGGTACCCATAATCCCGGGTAATGCAGCACCTGCCTTGGCTGCTAGGTATTTGAGGAATTTCCCTAATCTTTCCAGCTGCTTCTCTACAAACCCCTTTCCTGCGGCACTTCCTCCTGCACCTGCTGCGGCACCTCCCCCTGTAACTGCGAGTACAATGGTGAAAATCAGTAGACCAACAGCCGACACGATACTCGCTATGGTCAGCCCCTGCTCCTTGAAGAGGATTTTAAGCTTTTCAAGCAGGGACGTGTCATCTCCAGCGATTTTCATCAGGGTTTCCTTGATGACCTTCAGCTGGCTGTAAATTTGGGAGGAAAGTAAGCCATGTGCATCTTTCGCAGCCTCTTTTTTATCGTTCAATTTTTCAATCTTATCATTAAGATTTTCTATTTCCCCATCGAGTTCTTTCACCTTGCCCTCAGTTGCCCCGGCTTTCTGCTTCTCGAGTTCTTTCACCTTGCCCTTCGCCTTGCTAATCTCGCTATCGTATAAGATCATCTTAGCTCTCAATAGTTTCTACAGAGACTTGTGGCTGCCCAAATTCGATCGGGAAAACAACTTAATTTTAGAGGGTATTAACCCTAATGACGGTACCATCAGGGCCCTACAGGTAAAGGCCACTGACCATGTAGGCACCGACGAGGAGAAAGCCATTGCTGCCGCCTATGGGAACACCTTTTCCGTCCCCCTCGGTAAAATGTTCGAACTAACGAGGGACTTACCGTACTATCAAGCGGGATTATACGACAGATTGCAGTTTGTCCTACATTTTGCCCCACATAGCGACGTTATCAAAGATGGAGGTACGGCAGCCTCAGGGTCTACCGCAGCCAAGGCAGCCGACGCCGCATATAAAATCACCAATATTGCCCTGGAGTATGACAAGGTCAACCACGAGGGTCTCGCGAGCGCTATGATGTCGCGGTATAGTCGTCTCGCGTTACCCTACGAAAGGGTACTCCGGAGCAAGGTAGTAACCCTTAAAAAAGCTGACACGAGTTACAATTTACAAATTGACACTCCCGCAAAAAGTCTAAAGGGCGTCTTGCTACTCTTCGTGGACCCTGCTACAGTGAAACCCTATGCTGGAAAGAATGAGGTGTTTTACAACCCCAAGATAGAAAAAATATCCATCATTGTGGAGGGTGAGCCCAACGATTTGTACTCACATGCCATGTTACCCAAAGACCACCTCGAACAGATTGTGAGCCTCTTTGGTAGTCACGACTCGGAAGTAACGATTGGACAATTCCTAACACAACGATACGCCCTGTTCATCGATTTCCGAACCTCTCCTGATCATACCCTACATGGTTCCGGAAGACCCCTGAAACGCCTTAGTGACGGCATCACGTTGCACATGACCAAGAAAGCCGACAGAACCGGGGACATCCGCTGCTATGTGTACCTGCTTCAAGATGCTCAGCTAAACATCTTAGATGGTAGGTTTCATTCTGTGGAATATTAGTGACCACAATTTGTATTTGTCCTAGGGGCAAATACAAATCAATATGGAAAACAGGAGCTGCTCAAACTGTAAAAAGGTGTTAACCCTAGATGCATTTAGGGTGCTGGGAAGTGGAAAGACGACAAAATGTTGCCTAATTTGCGTGGATAAAAAGAAACAGCGGCGTGTCAAAAACAAGTGCCCCCATGGTAGGCGAAGGGATCAGTGTAAAGAATACAAGGGCAGTCAGATTTGTCACCATGAAAAGATGAGGGCTTATTGTAAAGAATGCAAGGGAAGTCAGATTTGCGAGCATGAGAGACCGAGGGCTTGCTGCATAGACTGTAAGGGCAGTCAGATTTGCAAACATCTAAGGATGAGGTCTCAATGTAAAGAATGCAAGGGTAGTCAAATCTGCCCCCATGAAAAAAGGAAATCCCAGTGTAAAGAGTGTAAAGGAAGTCAGATTTGCCCTCATGAGAAATTAAAGTATCGCTGCAAAGACTGTAAGGGCAGTCAGATTTGCAAGCATGAAAAAAGGAGATCCCAGTGTAAAGAATGCAAGAAGATCAAACACTCGGAATAAATACGGGTTCACAGCGTTGAGTATTAGTGACCACAATTTGTATTTGTCCCAGGGGCAAATACAAATCAATATGGAAAGCAAGAGCTGCTCTAAATGTAAACACTATCTTTCTTTGGACAATTTTAGGATCAGGGGGAATGGTCAAACAAAAAGTTGCCTAGTTTGCTTGGATAAAGCGAAGCAGCGGCGTGACAAAAACAGATGCCCCCATGGTAGGCGGAGGGATCAGTGTAAAGACTGTAAGGGAAGTCAGATTTGCCATCATGAAAGGCGGAGGGCCGAATGTAAGGAATGCAAGGGCAGTCAGATTTGCCATCATGAAAGGCGGAGGGCTTGCTGCATAGACTGTAAGGGAAGTGAGATTTGTCCCCATCAGAGGCTGAGAAGACAATGCAAGGAATGTAAGGGTAGTCAGATTTGCCCACATGAAAAAAGAAGAGCCTATTGTACGGAGTGTAAGGGCAGTCAGATTTGCCCTCATGAAAAACAGAGGGCCCATTGCAAAGAGTGTAAAGGAAGTCAAATCTGCCAGCATGAGAAACAGAGGGCCCAGTGCAAAGAGTGTAAGGGTAGTCAAATCTGGCACCATGAAAAAAGGAGAGACCATTGCATAGAGTGTAAAGGAAGTCAAATATGCCCCCATGAGAAGTTTAAGTATCGCTGCAAAGACTGCAAGAAGAGCAAACAATAAATGGCAACTATCGCTGTTCTTGTTGCAGGTGCCGCAATTAACGCGTTGGCCTTCAGTGGGACCAACTTCTTGTTTTCTAAACTCTCAGGACACGGCGAAGAGGAAAGGAAAAGACATGATGAGGCAATGGAAAAACTACAAAATGCTCAAGCACAGTGGGTCCGGGACAGACAGGCAAAGATCGACTGGTTCAACAAGCAACGGGAATTGCAACTACAGGCTGGGAAGAGCCTTCGGGAGCTGGACGATGACATGTACAAGTACTACATCGCATCGAATGATAAAGTTCCGAAATTGTCAGATTTCTACACACCCTCCAGGAAACAACAGGATGGCGAATTGAGCTTCATCGTTGGATCATTGAGCATTCTAGGGTTTGTAGCCTACAAGTATTTGTAAGAACGTTTTTGACATGTAATAAAGACATGTCAAAATCACATATCGTTACCGAGAAGGAGGCGGAAAAATTAAGCAATATATGCTATACCCCAGAACATCTCTGGACTGGACGAAAAGCCATCAAATTACTCGCCTCAGAAGCCGGTCTATCAAAAAAGCTGGTCACTCACTGGTTGTCTAGGCAACTGCTCTGGCTACGACACATCAAGGGTCCGAAAAAGATTGATTATCCCCATTTCACCATTACAACGCCCAACGAGATGCATCAATTTGATCTGTTATATATGCCCCACGATAGGGTATTGGTAGCACCTACAAGTACATCCTCACAGGTATTAACGTGGCTTCGAGATACAAGGTAGCGAGGCCTCTACGTCCCAAAAAAGCCAGCGAAGTCGCGGACATGATCAAAGACATTTATAAAGTGGGACCTTTACGATACCCCAAGATTTTTCAATGTCACAATGGTTCTGAATTCAAGTCAAATGTAGCGAAATTGCTAGAGGACAAGGGGGTGGAGATTAAACGGGCCACCACCAAATACCACCATACTTTCACGGAATTTGTCGAGTCTTACAACAAGGTACTCGCGGAAAGGCTCTTCAAACCCCAGGATGTACAAGAGTTGGTCTCTGGGGAGCTTAGTACCATTTGGGTCAAGCACCTGTACACTATCGTGAAAAATCTCAACAATACCAAGACTGCCATGATTGAGATGAAACCTAACAGGGCGATTATACTCGAAGATGTCCCGCTCGCGAAGGGGCAACAATACCCCGAAGAAAAACCCTTACCCGAGGATGGTTTGTACCTCTATCTGTTACAGCCGGGAGAGGAGCATGGCGACTCTAAAAGACTGACGCCTTTTGGAGCAGACAAACTTACAGGATGGATAGGATCGTGGTAGGTAGTCGTGTTTTATACTATTTGAAGGACGGTCCCGAAAGAAGCTTCGTGTCGGAGGAATTGATGCTTATTCCTGAAGATGTTCAGGTACCGCCGGAGCATGTCAAGGAGTGGTAATAGTTATTCAGGCGCTCATCTAAAGCATCATCATCATATTCGTCATCTTCATTCGGATCTCGCGGATAATCCAAAGGATGTAGTGTATAGAACGGGTACCCATATAAGATACCTTTGATAACATTGGGTTCATTTTCTATATCAATCTCGACTAAGCGTCTATCTTCTATAGCAAACTTGAGTATGTTGCCTATTGTTGATATATCAGCCAAATCCGACAGCTTCAATTCCTTATCTTTGATAACCTGATAACAGAGTGCGCCATAGTTTTTCTCCTTAACATCAACAATATGCAGCCCTAGACGTTGAATATTAGCCTCTAGATCCTCGTCTATCTCGCTTCTTGCAAATGTTCCCCATGCTTTTTCGCCTGACGCTAACCTGTTTAAAAGCTCTTCGTCAACCTTATATTCAAAACCTTCATAGTAGAGTCCATCTCTATATTTAAAATTTTCCATGCAGGTAGGACAATAACCAGTCACTGACGCTGTCCTGATACAACAACGTAGTACTGGTACATGGATATTATAATCCCTTGTAAATTGATTTTTTTGTACATATTCTTCCATCTTTTGATATTCCATCTTTTGATATTCCAATATATGGAAGCATGAAGCCAAACGGGTCAATATGATATTCCATAGAGGAGGGGTTTAGAGCCCCTCCTCTATTGGGGCCCTTTCTGCTATATGATGTGGTAATATTACTACCCACAAGAGTAGTAAAATTAGCGCCTGCTTACGACATATCATTCCCCGAGCTCTAGGAGACGTTCATGTGTGTAGTGTTCACCAAGCCTGAAATGTCTCACACGCTCAGGGTTTACCTCGATACATCCACGCTCCCTGAGCCAGTTGTAGTGTACAATGGCATTCGCCGTTTCTGCTAGCACCACAATCTCACTTTTGGGGTAGTCGAAAAGTTTGTTTCGAATCTTTTGTGCCACATACCCCTGCTGGCCACAGATGGCGAGGTATGGAAAGGGGTCGTTGTTGTTCTTCTGGATCACAACCATGCCGTTATCCCTTTGGGGGTCTTCGAGGTAAGGCACGGTACGTTGCTGAAGTGTTTCTACTTGTTCCTGGAGCTCCTCAATTTCATCCCCCAACAGCATGAGTTGTTTGTCTCTATCGTCTAAGTCATCTTCAAGCAGCTCCAGGGCAATATCTCTGTCCTCGAGGGCTTGACGATGCTCTTTAATTACATCTTGTAGTTTTTGGACACCTGTCCGGGCAAGCCATTTGATTACCCCTACAGCCTTGGGCTTTCTGGAACGACGCACAATCTCCAATGCACCATCCAATGTGACGAAGGCATCATGCCTATTTTGACCTTCTTTGAGGGGTGCGGCCGCCCCACCCCCCATGATATCACGGCGAGGTATGGTATTCACGTCCCTATATGTTGCTTTTATATCATCAATATTCAAAAACCTCCCCAGGTCAGCACGCTTGAACGGAGGCTGATTCTGGTTGTTAGACAGGGTCTCGATGGCTCCTGCATTAATCGTAAGTTGCGACGACATCTTTTCTCTTATGGGATAGAATTGGATTTTTTGTATGGTCACTCGAGAATTTTCCAAGTCTTGGGGTGCTCCAATCTCACATACAGGCATGCGTGTTTGGATTTTTTCAACTCGGTCTTTATAGGACTCCAATTATCTATGATGTTCGTCTCTTCGTCAATTTGTTTCATGTCCGATCTTTCATGAGGATACCAGAGAAAGAGCTGTTTCTTCTGCCTTCTCAAATTTTTTGGTAGAGCAGTATAAGACTGCGTTAAGAGCCATAAACTATGCCTGCGATGTCTACCTAAAATAGCTAATTCAAGCAGGGGTTGTCGACGCTTGTCAAGGCTCTCGTCAGCTATCATATCGTCCACTATGAACAAACTCTCCTCAGCTGCCAACAATGAGGACAATTTTTGAATCCATTCAAAGAGTTGATCCTTGGGGTCTATCAGGAACACATAGTCGTCCCGCCAGAGCGAGGCTCTCTCAAGGTAGGTGTTGTTCCACCGTAGTGTCGGGCACAGTATCACTATATTTTGATAGTGATGCCTGTACTCGTTCTCGATGAGATTTAATATTAGTTGCGTCTTGCCGCAACTTGTAGGCCCCGTGAAGATTGCCGTATGAGGTTCCTTCACAACGTCTAACATTTATTAAAACCCTTTTTTCTGATGTATTTTTGGGATGGTGGAAAGGCATTCGACACAGATCCATGCGCCGCTGTGGTTGTTTACAAGAGACCCCGTACAGGCGGGGCAGTGTGTGGTCTTGTATACGGAGGGTAGAGGATCAAACACTAGCTTGCCATCTAGGTACCGCAGTACCTTGATATATCTCTCAGCAAGCTGCATCTTTTCTTGCAAGACAGGGCAGGCTCCGGGGTAAAAGAAGGGTATTTTGATCGGTGTTTTCAACAGTTTAATGTACCGAGGTATAATATCGTGGGACAGCAGGGTGTATAAGCGTAGGTAATTTTGATCTTGTTGGACCTGTTTAATCTCTTTATCAATTTTGATGGGATCTACCTCCATTTATTTGGGAGGCTTCGGGACTATGGACGCGGGAATCCATCCCTTGCTTACAGCCATCTCGCGACTCGCCCTGCCTGCTGCGAAGTACGCCGTCATCTTGAGGACGTCATTCATGTCCATTTTGGCAGAGGGCCTCGTGATTCCAAGGAATTTTTTACCTGCAAGGGCATAGGCGAAGGTGAAACTAAGATTTACAACGTTTTCGTAGAGCATATCCAGGATCTCCTTCTCCTTCGGGGTTACATTGCTTGGTGTTGCCTTTGTACTCATTTATTTAGAGCATTTTGAAAATTTCAAGAGTTTTATCCTTTTGTTGAGGGTCAGGGTGGGCCGCGGGCTTGTGAGATTCTCCACAATTTTTCCTGCAAACTTGTACCATACCCCAACCCCTATCGCAAGCACGGCAAGCGTCCCTACACCATAAAGGTAGACTGACTGTACGGAACTGGCCCCAGAAGAGGATTTGACTGCAGGCTCTACAGTACCCTCTTGTTGTCTAAGTTGTTCCTTCCTGTTCTTCATCAGTGCCGCCAATTTGTGACCCTGCGCAACCCTTCCCGGATGCTTTACTGGTTTTGTAATGATTCGCTCTTGTTGTCCCGGTTCTTCAGTCATTTATCTTATAGCTCTGAAGGGCTATAAGATAAATTTTACCCCGATCCTCAAGGCTCTTTCTCCTTGGTATCCGCCTCATCCTCTTTTTTGCTCATATGTCTAGCTGTATGCCCCACCACCAAGATAGGCGCCAAACATCTGCCAATTGTACAATAGACGAGGACGCCCAAATCTGCCATGACATCTCGGATAATGGGGTCATCCTCGATATCTTTTCGGAGGCCCTCGACATTATCGATATCCACGAAATTTCCAATCAAATTTGCGTACAGATTGACTACGTGAGTAGTCAACGCTTTTGCAGTCTTCTCTCCTTTCTCCTGAAGCTCACGTTGAAGGTACTCGGCATGTACCTTGTCGATGGCCTCATCTGGAGCCTTGTCAATAAAGCCCTCTGTGCATTTTTTGGGTAGAAGATATCCCTTTGCCTATCGCCTTTGCGTAGGGCTTCCTTCAGGGCTTGGCGTTTATCCGTGGGCTTTTCAACATGTTCAAAGCCTGCTTCTGCGGCTGTGTCGAATACTTGTGCAAGTTCTGACATTCTCTTTATTGTACGTTGAAATTTTAGATAGAATAGCAGTATTATCACATAGGGTAGAATTACAGCGATTAGTAGACACACTTCCATTTATAGCAAGTGTGTTTGATCAACCGCGCTAGACTACATTCTACTCGGAGATATATCGATGACCTTTCGTTTGATTATCTGAAACCCACATGGGCTGCATGTTGGTGTAGTGGAGTCTTGCAATTTGCACCTCTTCGCTAGGATATTCCCCATCCTCCCTGTATTTTATTGGTATCTTGTGATCAAACTCCCACTGCCTTCGGTTTCCCCAGGTTATACCGCCTTTAAATTGGGCCTGGATGTGCTTCATGAATGTTATAATATCACATCCCAGATATTCCTGGGATGCTATCTCTGTATCATGATTTAAGGCGTCATGAATCCTAGTTAGAATTAGATTATGTAGATAACCGGGGCGATCGCATGTTGGACATTGGCGTCTTTGTTTTTTATGTGGGCACTTGGTACGTTCCTGTGATGCTTTCTTTATATCAAGGCATTTGATGCACATTTTTGTCCGTTGTCCATTACGTTGGATCACCTTGAAGTTGTATAGTGGTAGGGTTTGCTTGCATTGCTTGCATTGCTTGCATTTCCTGGTCCCCTCCATATTGTTTTTGTTTTGTAAAGTACTACCCTTACAAAACTTTGGACAGCTTTTAGAAAACCTCGTTATTCAAAAATGTTTAAAAAACAAGCGGGGAGGTATGTACCCCGTCGTCATGTACAACTCTTTTATCGTAAAACGCCGAGAGCCCAAGCTTGTTTTGTTCATACGTAATGATACCCTGATTGTGCACCCGAAAACCTACATTTTTGGCCATGTCTAGGCCACCCCTCAGCGCACTCAGGTATCTACTCCAGGTCACAGCATTTTGCCTCTTTGACATGCCCTTACATTAAAATTTAGTACCTTCTTTGCCTTCGATAAAATAGCACTTGGCCGTCAGGGCAATCATCCGAAACCCAATGAATTCCGCTTTGAATAATCCTCCTGTTCGACTCGAGTACCTATCAGTGACGAGCCAGTTTTTCACATCTTTGTTGTAAGTGTTAAGCATTTCGGGGCGAACGACATCTCTTAACTCTTCCCCGGATATGGCAAAATACGCACTGTCAGTGTCCATGTAAATATATTCAAAGTCTCGACGATCCACATACTTGTCGAGAAAATTATAGTAAAACTCCAACATCCGAAGTTTGGCTAGTTGGTACACTGCAATACCACACTGGTAAGCTCTATCGATACTACACTTGTGTTTGCCTTTTCTGAGCTCGTACGGATCTCCAATCTCTTCAAGATCCTCTAGGTACGGGCTTCGCAGGGCTGCATCAACCTCCTTTTCATCCCTCGTAAACGCAGTATTTGCGTGCCTCGCTAGGTCTTCAATCATCTTGCCGTAGAAGCTGTTCCCCTTCAACTTTGCCGTATCTCCCGCAATACGTTTATCGGGGTCTTTATCAGCTTGTCGTCGTGCATTGGCAATCTCTTCCGCAAACCATTCAAAGGGCTTACCTCGAGTGTACTTGAGAAATTGGTAAAAAGCAGTCACTTTCAGCCCATGGTCAAGGTACCATTTTAGCACAGGTGTATACAGTAGGATTTTTTCAGCCTTTAGCAACCCCAGAAGCTTACGCGTACCTGGAACACGCTTGCGCCCTGTAGTTTTCAGGTACTCGTGCATATGCTCAGGGATTTGGCCGTCAGGTATCTCCCTAACAACAAATAGCGGAGCCATTTCGCTGAATTTTTCACGCAGATTTTCAGGCACCTCGATATCAACCTGGGCAAACCCAAAGAGTGATGCATCTAGCACACCTCGCGTTAGTATCTCGATATTGTGTTCCGATGTTGGTGTAGCCACCTTGATCAGTTGTTCCTTCCCACAAGGAAAGTCTTGCATCAAGGTACTTGGGTAGAGCATGTTTGCATCATACCCTAGAATGGTCTTGCACTTGTGGGGTTCCTTGTACACGTGAGATCTGATACCTGTCACGTCCCCTTCGTGGTATCTACAGAATACGATCGCGGGACCGCCAACCATCCCCGTCCGCAAGAGCTCATAGGCCTCATTCCTCGTACATTTTTCACATGCTTTCTGTACCTGTTTACAATTCTTACAACCCTTGGTGTAGCAAGAGTCCTCGCACCTGTGCCTGCAGGGGTCTCCCGGAGCGTATAGCTCTAACTTGGGGTTCAGCCATAGAGATAATATATCAATCTCATCGGTGTAATACTGCAGCCTCATCTTGTCCACGGCTTCAATGAACGGTTCCACATCGGCTACGTTGTACTCGCGCAGCCAGTCCATCATGGTAACACAGCCTCGTTTGTCAAACTCCGCGCAGAATGTTTCGTACCCCTCGGGGGATAGCGGGTTTTTCCCACTTAGCCGGCTATAGAAGTTCTCGTGCGCTACGGGCCCAACATGGTTCTGCTTGCCGTGGCTCGTTAACCACTCGTAGGGAAACACGAGTTTTTGGAGCTTACATTCCAAAGACTTGCACCAACCGGCATAGCTCAGCCCGGGAGCAAGGAAATTCTTAATGTCTATAAATTTAAACCTCGAGGTGGTGAGGAACATGTAGTCGTTGTCTTTCTTAGCCACCCTGATCTTATCGTCTTGCGCGATCTCTTCGACAAAATACCGCTTGATCAGGTTGATGTAGTATTTGCCACTGTTAAACCCAATTACAGCTACTTGATTTACCCACTCATTCCACAACTCCCGGCCTTTTTTGGAGAGCATGTAGAAATCGTCAGGCTTGGGGTACATTCTCTCTACCTCTTTCACAATGAGGGCATGCCTCTTTTCCAGCTGCTCCACAAACTGCTTAACCAAGGCCTTGGGATCCTCGTGCTCAATGAACGTCGGATGGTTATTCAAACTATCGGCAATACCACCACTTACAGGAACATGTCTCGAGCGGTATGTTAAATCAGATGTTTGCTGGTAGTTTAAAGGTGCTAGGAGGGCCTCAAAATCAAATACCAGGTAGTGAGGATATGGTCTGAATTCTTTCGTAAAGTACCTCTTGATTTTGGGTGGTTTCTCACATTCCCAGGCCGTGACGAGGTTGTAACCCTTTTCCCGTATCATCCTTTCCTTGGACAGGGTTGCACCGTACCGAGTCTTGTCCGCGTCGGTTCTCCCAGGCTGACAGGGACACCCGTGCCATTTGCAACCGTTGTATTCATAGACGGTCTTTGTGATAGGCATCAACTTTCCACTCCTTTTTACCCTCACATATAACCCGTTCTCCTCCATGACCACATAGCGCGTGATGGATATGCCTTCCGGTTTGCTTCGACATGTATTCCACCCATTTTAAGGCATCGTAGCTAAAACTCTCATCGTAAAAAACCTTCTCCGCTTTGCTAGGAATACGTTTGACCTTCCCAGCTCTGCAAATGATTGTCGTCTTGACGCCCTCGCATTCATTCCCTTTATGCCGTGATAGGTGGTTGCTTTTGGTAAACAGTTGTTTGCAGACCTCACATTCCCATTTCTGTTGGGCTAGCACGTCTAAATCTTTGATGTAGAAACAGTGCCCGTCCAGCATACCAAGATTTAGAAGGCCTAAGCCTTTCTTGTACTGCTTTTGCCCATAGACGAGTCGCCATGGTGCCTTCCCGGAGTTTGTCTTGGTCTCAAAGACTCTAATGTTGACGTTGAATTGTTTGGCAACTCCCTCCAGATCCACCAGCCTTGTGGGGCGCACGTCCTTACGCTTAAGTTTAGGGTCCTCGTAGTAATTTCGAGCTAAAGTGAGAGCTGTTTTTGTTAAACGTTCTGTTCCCCGTACTACGTTGGCCCTCTCCCCCACAGCTAAGCATCTCCAGAAGCATAAGTTGTCTGTTCGCTCTTTTTTCCCATCCATGGCGTAGATGCACCTCTTGTTTCGCAGCCAATCTGGGAGAGGACCGCATCCCAAAAGAGGTTCACGCGTGCTTATCACCTTAATCTGTATGTGACCAAAGACGATTTTGCCCTCGTATGCTCCTGGGGTCTCGGTGGTCCTAACGGGTGGTAAATAAGCCTTAGTCCAAAACTCGCCATCCTCCAGATCAAGACGCTTCATCTCGCATTCTTCAATGAACGCTTCGATTTCCGCTATACTTGACAGCGACCTTGAGCTCTTAGTTTTGTGGTAATCAGACACACCAACTCCACCCTTGTAAATATCACAGCTGAAACTATACACGATCTTAACGCGCATTTCTATGTGTGGCGTAATTTTTCGCATAATAGCGTCCCCCAGAGGTTGGTTCAAATGCTTGTTGAACCGCCATGTTTTAATCCTATTTCCATCCTCCAACATCTGGATATCGTCCTCAGGGCCCTGAATATCCTCCGTGTAGTCTTCCCTTGCCTCCTGTTCGATCTCGTCGTGAGGCGTTGTCCCTCCCGAAATTTGTTCCTTTGCCTTGTTGTAGTAGAAGGCAACGGTATCCCGCACACTCTGTAGTCGATCGGCAAGAGCGTCGCGAGTTGCTGCCACTGGTGCCGACACGGCGCTATATAGTTTGCTGATTGCATTCTTAAACCAACTCATCCCTTTCTTATATACACATTTGTCCGAAGATTGCTGAGTTTTGAGTAGGGGAATTTCCCTTACTCAACACAGTTTGATTCACATCTTACTGCGCATGCGTTGGATTTTTGATGATTATTAGAGGATGTGTGTGTGCGTAGGGGGGGAATTTACCTTTTACTCATTTGCAGCATCATAAGGGGACTTGTATTGGATGTGTTGCGCAAAACAAGAACTTGTGATGATATGCATGAGAAAACACGGCATGATTTTTGTGATGAACAGCTGTGACGTCACAAGCGTTTTTGTGTATGATATTTTTTATGAGAGTTTGACCGTGTTTTTTGGAAAAGTGTGTATGGAAGGACCCCCTATACTAGCTAGACCTACTATGTATCATCTTGTAAATGTTAGGTTTTTTTAATCACCTTTTCACAACACTCACACTCACAGTAGGGAAACTTTTTTTGTAGAACAAAAATTGTAAAAATGGCTGACTTTATATGATCTTTTTTATTATAGCGTGGGTCAGTATTTTGTATCATCTAAGTTTTGCCGCATTGCGTCCCACGTCCCGATATTAGGATCCCGCGTTCCGACTCAACAGGGTCCCGCGTCCCACTTTTCCGATATTGCCCTCTTCGAATGGCTATGAGGGTCATGGTAACATATATTATTTTTAGATCCAATCCATCAGGAGACTGTCAGCATCGTTGGTATTGGTTAGGTGATAATTCTCTTGTTAATATTTTGAGAATCTTGACATCCATAGAACTTTTCTTGCATCTTTACTTTTATTCCAAGCATCCTTGTTTTCAATTTGCTTTTAAAAACCAAAAGGAGAATATTTTTATATCTGAAAAAGTTTATTCAGATTTTCCCTGTCCCATATTGTTTGTGACATGACTCTTTTTCCTGAGGAGGCAGTTTAAGCAGAAGCAATCAACAACTGTACCCCCAAGGCACGTTGCCTTTTCTGTCAATACTTGCCTTGTCAACAGTAATAAAAAGAAAAATTAACACGTTTTACCCACAGTTCGGCTTGTTCCGGTTTTGATTGCATCTATTTTACCTGATGGAGATCAGTTAAACAACTTATTTTGTTTTTTATTATTTATTATTTATTATTTATTATTTATTATTTATTATTTATTATTTATTATTTATTATTTATTATTTATTATTTATTATTTATTATTTATTATTTATTATTTATTATTTATTATTTATTATTTATTATTTATTATTTATTATTTATTATTTATTATTTATTATTTATTATTATTATTATTATTTATTATTTATTATTTATTATTTATTATTTATTATTTATTATTTATTATTTATTATTTATTATTTATTATTTATTATTTATTATTATTATTTATTATTTATTATTTATTATTTATTATTTATTATTTATTATTTATTATTTAATTATTTATTTATTATTTATTATTATTATTTATTATTTATTATTTATTATTTATTATTTATTATTTATTATTTATTTATTTATATTTATTATTTATTATTATTTATTATTTATTATTTATTATTTATTATTTATTATTTATTATTTATTATTTATTATTTATTATTTATTATTTATTTATTTATTATTTATTATTTATTATTTATTATTTATTATTTATTATTTATTATTTATTATTTATGTTATGGTGTAGACTTCTCGGGCTACTTAAGGCCAGTCCCTTTTTATTTCGGGGTCATTTTCAATATCTCAAGTTATAAAGAATCTAGCATAATTTAGCATATCATTATATGAATAGTAAAACGCAGAATCCAACTTTTCTGAAAAATTTCGATGACGTCATATGCCAAAAATGCGCTTTACCCGTGGTTTTTTTCAAGCGGTTTTCCGCATCATTAAAGGGTCTTTAATTTCGCGGGAAGTAGCAGCAAAGCAAGTCTTGGCATGAAGTGTCTTTAGAATACTCTGTACCAAATTGAAATATTTAAATGAAAGTCGCATTTTTCTATTTCAGCCTGCAAAAAGCAGACAATTGCCCTTCTTAATTCTTCTTTTAAAGTTCAAACTAAACTTGAGTTTAGCCCTATGAAAAAACAAATATCTATAAAGAAACCTGACTTTAATATCAATAATGATGAAAGTTTATTAAATAAAAATATTTGAAATAACTATTACCTTATATGAATAATTTAACTGATGAAAATAATAATTTTAGTAATGCTTTACCTTCTACAACTCCTATAAATTTTAAATCTTCAACTATTTCAACTATTATATCTCATCCGATGAGACATGAAAACAATATCACAGTCTCATCACAAAAAAAATCATATCTTTAATGACAATGAAAGTAGATCCCTTTATGATGTGGCTGGGTACAGAGAGAAGGCTAAATCTCTATCTAGTGAAAAACTCTATGACATAATTAAGAATGTGTTTAAGCCTGATCACTCATTCCCTTTTCCAAAAAGAAATGGAAGATCATTTAGACTGGAATGACTCAGAGAGCATTCCTGGTTATGTTAGTCACCTATTTCAGATGGTTGTTTTTGTCTTCCATGTGTTTTATTTGGGGACAGAATTCCTAAAACATCCACATTCATCAGAAAACTATTTTCCGAGGCTCTCACACATTGAATGATTCCTACTACCACTGGACTTCATTATGATTCCAGTATTTTTCAAACGTTTTTAAATAATATGTCTGGGAAGTCTCAAGCAATTGATGCTTTGATGGACGAACTTTTAAAAACAGAAATCGTTATTGTTTTTGTTATGTTTGTGTTTTATTGTGCTGTCCATGGCTGGTGTGATCATTTGATTACCCTAGTCATGTTGATGAAGCCTGATATTGGCAGAAACAGCAAGAGTTTATAAATATTGAAATATATTCACAATTGTCTCACTTTATTGTAGTCAATCCCTGTTAATCTCTGTTGTTGGTGTTGTTGTTTTTGATTGATAAACAGATTAAGTTCTACATTGTAGGACAGTTTTTTGTGACATTAGCGTTTTTATCTTTTTAAAATATGATATATAAGACAGAGAGTTGTTTCTTATAAAAAATATTCTTAGGAGATTTTCTTACTCAAGCGTCTGAAAAACTCTGCATTCGCCCATGACCACATATTTATAAACGACATATTCATGGCTATTATTTTCCAGGTAGGTGATTTTGTTGAGAACACGTTAGAAATTATATGAGAAGAACTGGGAACTCTAGTTGCACACAAATTTTTCTAATCTGCACAACAATTTTTCCTATTTTTAAAATCAAAACTAAACAGGACAGGTTGTAGTGCTAAATTTATGGATTATTCTTGGATCCGGGTTAACATGCTTGACATATTCTGATCATTTTCAGCAAAAATGACCAAAATATTTGAATTCGGCATCAAAATTTATGGAATCATGCATTTTTCAAGTTTATACATTAAGTAAACTAGCAAAACATTCGTTGTTTTATGATGAAATGACTCCACAAATCAACTGCAGTGAAAATGGTCCACTACAGTCGAATATTACAGTCAAACTCTAATAAAATTTGAAATGTAATAAGCCTGTTCTAATAATTATATATTATATAAAATTTCCTATCATATATAATTTATGCTGATGAATGCAAATGTGCAACTCGTTTTCTCTAAAGTTTTTTGTTTTCTCTGATTATAACCGAGACCTGAGAATTAAAACTCTATTCCTACCAGTTTTAAAATGTAAACTAATTTATATATATAAACTATCACCAAGACAACCCTTTTTTTGCAGATTAATATTTAGAGATTTCGCAGGATCTTATTTTGTAAAAAGAACAACATTTGATATCATTTAACGATATAAATAACGGGTTAAGTTAAACCTGGTTTTTGTATACGTATTGGGTATTAATTCCAAAAACTCTGTTTGTATTTGGCCACGATATGTGGAAAAATGCCGGTGGAGCATTATCAATTGCTGGCCTAACATATAATAATAGGACCCTGTTAAATATTCTTGGTATGGTACATTGGCCTTAGAAGAATTTGTTAAAAAACCTTACTTGTTTGT
The DNA here is from genome assembly GCA_030067915.1 of Hydractinia echinata. Classification (NCBI taxonomy): domain Eukaryota; kingdom Metazoa; phylum Cnidaria; class Hydrozoa; order Anthoathecata; family Hydractiniidae; genus Hydractinia; species Hydractinia echinata. The sequence goes on along the minus strand of JASGCC010000108.1, from coordinate 1,114,108 downwards.
TCTTATTTGGTCCAGATTTAGAAGTTTTGTTACCAACCCTTTATCGGCCTCATTTAAATTGCTCAAATTCTGAAACCTAGAAAGTATAGCTAATACAAAATCATTCTTTATGTCTACCCTTAAGTATATAGCTAATACAAAATCATTCTTTATGTCTACCCTTAAGTATATAGCTAATACAAAATCATTCTTTATGTCTATCCTTAAGTATATAGGCAAATAGAAATAAATTTTGTGATATGACAAATTTGTGAGAGCTTTCTTCATTTAAAAGGAAATGTCAAAAATGTGCAATACGGTTTACATTTTAGTGTCTCACTTACTGTATATACATTCCATGGGCCTGGTTAGTATATCAAATAAGGTCATCATATTTCTATACGCACAAGTTCCAATGTTTACGTTTTTATGAGATTCTTCTGCATGCACAGAAAAAATCAAAAAAATGCAGACCTTAGTTGATGAAAGTCAAATTATGGGTAAAAACTTTTGTACTGTGGCTACTAGCATCTTTTCACTAATATGTGTTCTAAATCTAAACTACATGCAAGTTATATATATATTTTAATTTCAAGTTCAAAAGATGCTACCTAAAAATAAAGTTTGGAATGAACAGGTACATGGCTTACCGCCTGCATTATTTTGCCTGTTAAATTGCGTAAGAAGTTTGGGGATTATAAACAACACATGTCACGATGATAGTCAGTTGCATGGTTTTTAGCCAACAAAATGTTTCTTAGAAATGTGACAGATAATTTAGCTAATTTCCCCGCATAAGATTTAAAGGGAGAACACAGCCAGGTTGTCACCAAAATATTTTTAAAAATAGACCCAAACATTAACTAGCAACATCGAGTTTTGTACCCAAGTAGGGTAATGAATTTAACAACATAAATATATATGGCTACTAGCTATTAAGATGTTCACGTAATTTGGATGGTATACGCTAGCTAGTAACTACCAGTTCTGCAGGGAAAGCCAAACACCTCACATATATCAATTTAATTATCAAGATAAATATGCTTTATATCACGTAGAACTAAAAATGGTATCTTTTTCTAGCAGTTTCTACAAGCAGTTTGACCATGAAAAGTCCATGTTTTCCCTTAACCGAAAGTGGTACATTACCGCGTGACATTCCGACCGGGAGAATACAGTCAGTGAAATCTTTTAAATATGATTTTACAGTATAATTAGCATGCTACATTCAAATTAAACATCCAATATAACTTAAAAAAAGTGAATCACAGCGTAACTATGCTGTGTTATATTTTAATGATAATATACGGCTTTTGTTCCCTGGTCGCATTGTCCTTTGTATTTTAATAGAAGGAATAACTTAAAATTTAGCTTTGTTGACAAAAAAACCATGTTTATTCAGCAAAGTGTTTTATAAGATTTCAGTCAAGGTATAGCTTAATTTAAAATTAAAATGTAAACAATCAAAATAAGTTGTGGAAACATTGATTTAATGTTGTTTCTTGCAGAAATTATTTTAGCTCTCTTTAGGCTTTCGTCAAAAATTTCTAAACACGTGTTCCCTTCATCAATTTTTTTATTGGCTTAAAAGAATTTTAGTTGTCACACATTCTTGTTTCTCAGCTCTAAAAGAAGATGCGAATTTCAGCTTAAGTGAGTACATTTTAAAATATTTTGCTCTTACCAGTTTAAATATGCTTCACTGTAACAGCATATATAAAATTTTTCCCTGACTGGTATAGAGGGCCATCCATAAAATACGTACACACTTCGAGTCACTTCGGGGTCATCGAAAAAAGATTTTCGTCAATGCGGTGACTAATAAAAAAATTTATATAACAAACAAAAATCTTTTCAGAGTTACTTTCCACCAAGTAATCACAAAAAATGTAAGTTTAGTTTTGTATGTCTATTAATTTTGACTTACGATTCAGTCATCCAATTAGTAGGATGTCCTGTTAACAGGGAAATGCAGGTTTGAATCCTGTCTGAATCAATTTTGTTGTGTGCGATGGTTATTATAGAGGTAAAAATCTTTTACTAAACAAAGGCACAATCTCTTTACAACGTTTAGTAATTGGTTTTAATTTCATTGGACTGCATTCAAATCTTTATTTGAAACCAATTTTGAGTTCAACAATTAATAATATATATACCTCATTCTCGTCCCCAGAGCTCTTTGAGATTAAAACCTCGAAAGTAGCTCTGGACCTGTCTGGTCACGTGATGAAAATATGCCACTATATGTGGCATATTTTTGTGACTCGATTACCTGATTTTATGCTTGTAAACTAGCCGTTTTTAATTTGACTTATCGTTTGTGGGGACCTAATTGGGTTCGTGATTAGGCACAAATTGAGAAAGCGGATCTGACAGTACAGTGGAAGATCCTGAAAAGAAATTTAATTTGATGATTCTAGGTCCAAAGCACTTATTTAAATTTTTAAAAAACTTTTTAATGTTTAAGCTACATGTAAATCTGAAACTTAGTTACGTAGTCAGTCTCTGTTTTGTCGCTTAGGTGCTAGTTTTAGCTATAGCTATATAGCTAGCTATAAGTGAAAGTCTCACTATACGTACAAAATTAGCACACTAGTTAGCTAACTATTTATCCAGTATATTGCCGTTTTCAATCATGAGCTTATATTTTTAATCATAAGTTTAACCAGAGTGGCTTCTACTACTGCAAGACTCCGAAAAAGATGCCATCTATCTATCTCTGTTATTTCTGTGAAAACTGTTTTGTTAAACCAGCCTAGAGCTTGATTATATAAGATGGATTGACCCATTTGTGATTAAGTTAACCAGCTGGCATAAAATAGACCACTATTAAAAATTTCTTTGACATTATATAAAGCAGGTCAACTCTCCTAAAGCCAGCTGGCTCGTTTTCCAACTCAGGATGAGTTGAATGGGTGAGTTGACTCGATTCATATAATACCACTTGGCAAGCCATTGTCAGGTTGAAAAAGCATGTTATGTTTTAAATTTCTTATCAGTTTTATTTTGTCAAAAAATATGAGTATTTTCTGTATTAAGGGAATTTAGTTGAAGCAAAGACAAAAACGAGAAACCTTAGATTTGAATTAGCAAACCATTGGTAGCTGTAAAGTTCGTGAGTGGGTAGGTGGGATTACTAGAGTCTCAAAGCCTCAATGTTCAGCACAAAGGTGACAAGTGACAGGAGATCAACAACGTGACTGATTACCAGAACTAGATATCTTAAAAGAGAATGGCCTCACGGCCTATGATAAACTATATACATTCTACATGCCCCCTTTTTGGAAGCCAAATACTATTGTAGCGTTCATAATATACATGTCCGTCAATCATGTGATTGACCAGTCATCTTTGGTGATAGGGGACGGGGGACTCTTCGTTGACGTGTACTGCGTCTGGGTTGTTCATCGGGTGATGGATGGCCGATCGGCTGTCTTGACGGTGATGGTGTTGTGGGTTCTTGGGGAACGTTCGGGGGCGGAGCGACGGAAACGTTTTGCGGTTGTTGCAAAGGTGGAACTGTTGATGGGCAAGGTCTCATTGGAGGAGGGATTGAGCTGTCATCGTTCGTCTGGCGGCAAACTGGGAAGATCTGTTTGAGGAATCGTCTGTTACGGTGAGTCATAAGGGCTTTGACAGCGTTTTCATTGTTTAATTTCCCGGTTCTTGGATCAACATTGCCGAGGAGGATGCGTTTAGCTGTTTTGACACCGGCTTCCGCTCTCCCGTTGCTTTGGGCATAGCAGGCTGACGATAAGCGTTGGCGGATCCTCCATTGTTTCAGGAAGACTCTGTAGTCGTGCGAGTCGAATGGTGGGCCTCAATCGGCAGCGATCTCTTCTGGTACTCCGAACAGGGAAACGTACATCAGTAGGACTTTTTTGAGGGACCAGAAGTTCGTACACGTTAGATTTGCAACTTCGACCCATCCAGAGTATGCGTCTACATAGATGAGGTAAGTGAATCCTGAGAGTTTGCATGGGTCTGTGGCGACAATTTCGAACGGAACTTCTGGTGATCGTGACTCGATTGGTGGTTCTGCTGGCTGTGTTGGTGCTTGCTCGTTGCATTGGCGACATTGAGCTCGGTACAATCTCAACGGCTGCATCGAGTCCTGGCCAAAAGAATCTCTCACGAGCATTTGCCATCATACTGCTAATTCCCTGGTGGGCTGCGTGTAGGCCTTCGAGGACGATGCGACGGAGATCTTTGGGGATGAGTATTTTGTGGCTTTTGAACGGCACGCCGCTGACAACATACAGTTCTTCTCACATGTTCCAGTAGGGATGTAGGTCGGTAGGTAGGTCGGCCTTCGTAGACGGGAATCCGTTACTGATTACGTCGACAAGGGCGATGCACTCCTGGTCATGAGCTGCATGGCGTCGGACGATTTTCCAGTCGACTGAGGAGATACCATCTGCTTGTGATTGTGCGAATGATAGTGCTGCTGCTTCACAGGCTTCAGTCTCATTGGCTTCTTCGACGGGGTTACGGGATGTGGTGTCGGCAACTTTCATCTTCTTGGACTTGCCTGGGATGTGGACGATCTTGAAACGGTACATGAGTGTTTTCTCCTTGAAGTATAGTAACCGTGGGTTTGATATCGAACTTAGTTCTCTGTCGTTCAGTATCCGAGTCAGCGGTTTGTGGTCGACCGCTACCGTAAGATTTGGGGACCCCAACACGAACATTCGACAACGTTGTAGGCCGTGGACAACTGCTAGGGCTTCCCCTTCGATTGGGGCGTATCTGCTCTCAGCGTCGTTCGTGAAGCGGGAGCCAGCGAAGACTAGTTTCCAATGGTCGTCTCCACAATCCGGCTTGGAGGATCCCTGACAATCACAGTGCTTCTGTGTCAGATCGAAACCTATTCCTGTTTTTGACCAGTCTGTTGTCAAACAGGTAGGGCGTTGTGGTTCAAATGTTCTCACACCGTCTTTAACTAGTTCAATAATCTTATTCTTGGAAGCTTCGAAAAGTTCATCTAACGTTTCGTCCCAAAAGAATGTCTTTGATGATAGTAATTGGCGAAAAGGTTTATGCGAGTTGGTTGACTAGTCCAAACCAGGATCTCACGTCAGTGACACATTTTGGTGTTGGGAAGTCCTTGATGGCGGAGAGAATTTTTGGTTGACAAAACTGAAATTTATCTTTGTTGAACACAATGCCGTTGTTGGCGCACAGAATTAGATAGTCTATTGTGTGCCAGAAAGAGTTTTCGATGCTGTTGTCCCAAAGAAGTGTATCGTCGATAATTCTTGCGGATCTTAGGAATCCTTGCGTGATGTCGTCGAATCTCCGAGTGTACGCGTCTCCGGAGACGTGGTATCCCATAGGGGCACGGCAGTATCGGTACCGGCCCCATTCTGTGATGAATGTCATACTACTTTTGGTGGATTCGTGGGGCGGTAAGCTGTGATATCCGTTCCATGCGTCTATTACGGTCCTGAGGGTTCTCACACGGACAGTCGATACGACGTTGAAGGGGCTTGGTGTGTGGTGTGGTTCTCTGAGAGTGGCATCGTTGAGTTTTTGCAGATCGACAGTGCGGCGAGGGTCTCCGTTTTTCTTGGCGGTTACGACCATGCGTGCACACCATGGCGATGTTGTTCCTTGGGGAACCTTCTCGATGATTCCCAGGCGTACGTCTCGATCCATGTCTTCTTTAACCTTCTGTTTCCAGTGATGTGGGACCGGGATGGGCGTATGAGCCGCGTAGGGGTTCGTGTCTTCTTTAAGGTGCAGTCGGACGGGTTCTCCTGTCATCGTAGGTAGTTCTTGATGAGGGCATTGATTGAAGGCGGAAGAGTTGAATGTGTTGAGGATCCATTCTTTCAATTTCGGAATGTTCTCTGGTATGGGCTCGAGATTCGGCAGATGAGGCTACGCTGTTCGGGAACGACTCGTCGACAATCCCAAGATCTTTCATAGTAGTTTGAGAAAGGTAAAATCCATGACAGTTCTTAGAGATGTAAACCATTTGGTTGGATGAGCGTCCTCCAAATGTGATGCGGAGGAACAAAGTGCCTATTATATCAAGCGGGGCGTGTGTAATACCCATTATTTTATGCTTTGTTTTTACGAGGTAAGCATGCGGGCACTTAAGTTTGTTTAACAGTTCGGGCCCAGCGGTGCACGTCTGGCATCCGCTATCTGCGATGGCTTCGGTAGGTACGTCCGTAGTTAATGGGCCGTTCTTTTTACCAAATTTTTCGTGTGTTCGTTCGATGATGCTAATGGAGACGTCGATCTTGGGTGGCTTCTCAGGTCGGATTGGGGCGAAGGAGTCGCCCTTCCACTCCATGTGGGAGGGCACGGCTGCATTTGCTAGGGTCGGTTGTTCGGATGCGGGGCCAGACGAAAATCCTCAACATTTGCGAAGGCTAAGGATGATGCATCTTCCGGTTGGCTTGATTCCCCTTGGTGTGGTTGGGCGGTTTCTCCTCCTGTGGCGTTTGCTTGTGAGCGGTTGGATGTGTCTTTCATGCACACGGCACGGAAGTGGCCTCGAATACCGCAATTACCACAGTTCTTATTGAACGCTGGGTAGTCCTTCCGCGCCATGGTTTTCCCTTCGTGTGACGTACGACCGCAGCCCTTACATGGGTGGATGGTTTTGCCTCCTAGTTGTTGTTGCTGTTGCGGGCGTTTGTTTTGGGTGCGTCTGTAGGTTGATTTGATTGGTGCGCTGGTAGAGTCGGTGATGGGAGGGTTCGCCCTCATGAGATCAGTTGATTGTTCTGTTGACTCCAGGCATTGCAAGCGTTCTATTTTGTCTCTCAGCGTTGGTAAGGATGCTGTCTCGGAGACGATTCGGGACTGGTGTTGTTGGTTTCTCAGACCGAACACTAGTTGATGGGTGATCATTTCCTCTGCAAAGCTGACGTGGTGTAGTTCTTCATGGTTTTCGCATGCTACTTTAAATTTGCACAGGATAGCGTACGATCAGAGACAGGCGACGAATTGTGTAATGGTTTCGCCGTCCATTTGACAGAGTCTAAAAACTTTCTTACGATGGACTTCTTTGTGAGTGCCTTTTACGGCAACACTCTTAATAAAGTCTAACAATTGATCTTCGGTAGTAGTGTTCAAAGTTTCCGCGCCGATGTATTCAAACAGCAGGCGGTTGACGTCTTGGGAGCATGCGGCTCTAAGTTCTAATCGAAGTATATTAGCGTCAGTTATAGCTGTCATGGTCTTATATCTCTCCCAAGAGTCTTTGAAGAGTTCCCATTCTTGTTCGTCGGTGTCGGCGTTGATCACCGGTCGGTCAGGGGATTTCGTCTTTACCCTTGGTTGTTGGTGTTGGTGTTATTGAGGTGGTGCAACAACGTTGTTTCTTAGCTGTGCGTGTTCAGTTTGGAGAGTTGTGAGTTGGGTCATTTGTTGCTCCATAAGTATAAGCATACGTTGGATTTGTTCTTCGGTAGCCATGGTGGCGTCTGGTGAGTGGCGAGCGTCGGATGGGCGTTGTTGATGATGTTAGCGCGCTGAGGGCGGATCGATGGGTGTTCTTGAAAGGTGGGCGTACGCGTCGATACGGGCGGGCGGAGAAACAGAGAACAGTATATATAGATCATTTCCTGGGTTGACTTTTCGCATAAAAAATGATTTTTTTTTAAAGCAGGTTGATCTGCCAACTGAGCAAATACGGAGCCAACCTGCATCGTATAATCAGGTTCGTGATACACAATAGACTTGTTAGCCTGAATTTGACATTTCACAGAAAAGTTAGATTCAATAACCGATGTGCAAAATTTTTGCTTTTTTCTTGGAATAAGAGGCATGAAATTTTTTTTTGTTAAACAATTTTGTAATCAGGATGCCATAAAAAAAATAAAGTTTGCGATCAAAAGGCATTTTTATAAAAAATTACAGTTTGAATATTTTTTCAAAAGAAAAATGATGACAGAAAAATGTGTTATTTTTATTTATATAATTTATCAGTAATAATGGAATGTTTATATCAAACAAACATTTTCATCTTGTTTTGTAGAATTTATTTCTGCAAATTTTTTGGAACATAATTTTGCAGATATAGGGTCAAAATAAAAAAAAATATTACCCGAAAATGTCTTTTTATTTATAATAACTTTAGTATTATGTAAGAGCACAAATTTTTGTAAAAGACAAAAGATTTGAAAAATTTCTACTTTTGCGGATGATAAAAAGTAATGCAATATACAATGTATACACTTTTGTAAAAAAGGAAAATAAAGAAAATATTGAAGACATAAACTTTTATATATTTTTAACCCATCAATAAAATTCTTAAATCGGACCCAAACTATGTTTAAGGAAAAATGGCTATATCTTAAGGACCTGATACACTTGTATAATATCACTGAAATATACCTTATAATATCAATATAATTTCTTAAAATATGGTTATAATTTCTTATAATTTCTTATAATAAAGTTATGATATGTATAATTTCAACATCTGGCATGTGCGTAACCTCATAATTTGCTGCATGGCTATAATATTTGAATAAAATCAAACGAGTTTGATTTTAATAATATTATTGGTGATCTGGTGCCTTTTGTTTGTGTGACAATAGATCTATTATCTGCTAGCGTTGTAGTAGCAACGATTATATGAAATTAAATGAAATTATAACGATATGATAACAAATTATAAGTATATTGTAGAAAAATTATAACTGTACTATAGAATATATTTAATGATATTATACAAGTGTATCCTGGCCTTTAAAATCATAATCCAAAAATATTATCAGTCTTGCCAACCTCGTTCCCAGGGCAATTTTTCGCTTTTTTGATATCTGAGACGGCGCGAAGAAATGACCCTGGGCCAGGCTGGTTAAAATCAGCACGATTCGTGCTGATTTTTAATTTATACAAAATATGGTAATTTTGTTAAGAATTACATGCGGACCGCCGAGAACACTGTATTGCTATAATTTATGCAAAACAATCTTGGATCGAGATCATGGATAGAGTTTTATTTTTAATCAGAAACAAGTTAGCTAAAGTGCTTTGAGTTTTTGCTTCGAGAAAATATGATTGCAGTGTTGCCTTCGCTTTTTTTGGCTCCATACAAATTTTAAATATATATTTATTTTAAAGTTTTCAGCCATATAGCTAGCTAGCTAGCAAAGGCCCAAGACGTACTTTTGTAGCTACAAAGGTTGTGCCAACTAACGTAGTTATGATTTTTAGCTATCTTTATTTTATATTATAGTTAAAAGTGAAAGTACTTAGCTAGCTACCAAGCCACAGAATTATCAGAGGGTTTTGTGATTAGAATTACACTGAAGATGCCTAGCTATAGCTAGTTAAGTTTTTAGTATTTTTTTAGGAACATGCAGTCTTTCTAATTCCATTTTTGTCTTGCGGGCGACTTATTGCTGACGTAAACCTCTATAAACCTAAGTTGAGGCTTTATCACGCCGGCATTATGGTGGCGTGTAGCTATATATGATACTAGTATTGAGTCATCAAACGTCATCAACGTAACCATGTGTCAGATACAGATCAGATATATACGTTTAGACGTATATAATAACTGGCTCCCTTTGTCTGTTATTGTTGTAACGTGCATATACACCTAAATAAAATCGTATTGTCAAAAAAAATTTACCTAACTTGTTATTGTTAGGTCAAAATTTATAATTGTCTTTAAAAAAAATCTTATCGCCCTGCTTTAAATGCCTAAATTCTGAAATTCGGAAAGTATAGCTATTACAGAATCATTTTTTATGCTAATCCCATCAGACCAGCCTAAAAGCATCTCCTATCAAGTCAACTCAATATCTTTCTTTTTCATCTTTCTTTTTCATCATATTGCACTTATGGTTTTTCACGAAACGGGTCCCTGGAAACTCATTTACAACTAAATGGCCACTACGGTCAAACCAATTGACTTTTTTCAATAATTTTATGTTTGTTGCTTTACTAAGAGATTAAAAGTCATAAAACATAGGATGTTACATTTCATGCAGTCAGGGAAAATTGTTATTTAATCTGTAATCGATTGTTATTTAAAATCTGTAACCGATTGTTATTTAATCTGTAACCGATTAATTAAGACAATACAGACTAATTAGAAGGTACGTACAGATTAATTAAGCGTATAACTATTTGGTTAATTAAATGGTATGAACTTCTTAATCCAGTTTTTTAACCTTTTTCAACCAAATCAACAGCATATGATTTTATTTTTTTGTTTATGTGTTCTGCCTTTAGAAAGAATATTAGCTAGAGTGTAAAAGAAGGTCTGTTCGGGAGAAATAGGATTAGTTACGTATACCTGTATATACCTTGTGTTGTATTTGAGCTAGCTAGATAGCTGCTAAACATGTCTTCAAGCAAACCTACATTGTGTTTTTTACTACACCCTGTGCACAAAAGCTAGCATTAGCTAGCTCTCTAGTCTAGTAGCTACCTCCTCAACTGCACTGCAAAAAAAAAACAGAAGCTTAATTTAACAGTCTCTAAAAGTACAACTAAAAGCTATTTAATTTTGTTTGCACGTTAAGCTATACTAACAATGCCAAATATTTTATTTTTCACAAAAATAAATTCAGTCCAGCAGAACATAAACATTCCAGCGTCCCTTTCGCACATAAAGAATTTTCGGAAAGGGAGACTTACATCAACTTACATATTTACTCGAAAAGCTTTTAACTCGCCGAAACAATTACCCCGTGTACGTTATTTACCCGCCCGGTGGCCATTCTGTACCCGAACCAAAATCCATGTCGGGATATTAAATAACAGCGCATGGATATTTTTGCAGATAAAACAAATTCATATGTTTCTTATTGAGTTATTTTTAGTCAAGATAAGCATATGATACATTAACAACTCGTAATTATATACAACGTCTATATAATTTCAAAAAATTTTATGTTTACTGACGGAAGGCAAAGATATGCTAATAAGTTTTTATAATCCGGCAAAATGTTCAAGGCACAACGAAAAGCGAAATCTTAAAACAAAACAAAAGTCATGAATTTGGATGGGTAAGTACTATCGTAAATAAGAATGACTGTAAAAAACCAAAATATATACTCCGCATAATCTACAAAACAACTTAAAGATTTAGGGACATCTGAAGCTAACTGCTTCGTCAGCATCTGCCAACGACATGTTCAAGCAACAACAGTGGAACCATTGTGGACACGCTGTGCACTGCACCCAGTTTATATCTTCACTTTCACTACGACATATGTAAAACAACGTTAAAAGAAATCAATTTTCTGTTCTCATACATATGCACAGAACTTTCTTAAATCGAAGTGAGAAGCGAAGAAGTACCTTGCAAATCGAGTGCGTCTTTCGGAATTCACGATAGTTAACACCGATGCAACTTTTTACAATGGTTTTGTAAATGAAGAAACGATATTTATCTGCATTGCAAGTTTCCAGCAGGCTGTTACCTAAAGAAAGCAAACGCAGAAATTTTTAGCTAAAAACATTGCCAAAATTTTAATATGTTGTAATTAATATGTTCTAAATTCAATTAAATACTCTTTACCGGCTGGCTGACTTATAACAATTTGATTACAGTTCTCACCTGAAGAAATTTGGAAGGCATAAGAACAACATAAAACGCCGCAACTCGAAGCATCTTTTTGCAGGGAGTGTTGAACGGGTTCACTCTTTTTTTATGGTACTCGTAAAGTTTTTTTTCAATATGTGTTCACCTAATTGAATAAGGTCTTTGTAAGCCGTTGTGTCCGTGTTTTTGGTCATAGGATCAAGAACAATGACATGCTTCTCGGCAACATCAATAACAATAAGCACCCAATGCATTCCACTTTGATTAATAGGGACGAAGACAAACTTAATAGACTCGACAGGACGAGATATTTTCAATCCCTTAGTTTCGCGATGAGCATGTAATTGCACAATAGCCTCCGTAGGATCAAGATAATCAATATACGAGAATTGAAGTCGGAGTTGATACAGGAATGCGCTTATAACTTCATCTTGCAACCAGCCCTGACGAGAAGCTTTTCCTTTCTCTTTACATTTGCAAGTTCAGATACAGTGAGATTCGATTCCAAAGACAACAAAGATAGTTAGCAGATATCAATGGCTTTATCTTTTTCGTTTCTTTAATTACGAAATCTTTCGTCTTTACAGGAGAAACGACTGGTTTGGCAGTGAGACAAGCATTGATTATATCACGTTGTTTGTCGCGTGAAGGGTATTGAAATGAAGCGCAATTTTTCTTTTTCTGGCTTTTCTTTGTGCGTTTAAACTTTTTCGGACGCCACTGCAACTCCAGCTTTTCATTTGGGCTGATTTTCTTGTCGGCTTTCATTGGTTGCATTTGTTTTAAATCATCTGGTGACAAAAGTTCCACGGCCTCACATTGTTTAATAATGTCTTTTAGTTGTTGGTTGACATTTGCTAAGCGTAATTTTTGGACAGTTGGTCTTTGAATCAGTTCAGTCAATTTCTTTATACTTTCCTCAAACTTTTCAGCTTCCGATACACACGTTTTCTGATGCTTAACAGCAATAGGAGTTTGTTGAAGGAAGTCAACCCCTTCATCCAATTCAATTTCTCCATCCAGGTCAACGCGGTTGACTTGCGAATGCACTGGGATGCCTCGAGTTACATAGGAGTGAATCTTGTGAATATGTTTGCATATTTCCACTCGGTCATCACAATTGCATTTGTATAGGTGTTCGCATAAGCCGATACAAGATATTTCAAGACACCTAAGTGTAAAAAACGCTACCTGAATTACAAATGACCTTAACAATGTAAAAAATTAAAAGAAATAATGTCAAGGTAACAAATTGACACACTCATAAACGCAATTTATTTTAAAGTCGACAGGGCAGCGTTTTTTGATCTCCTTGAAAAAAGGTGTTAAAGTTAGTTCGTCAGCATGATTTGATATTAGAAATCCAACAGGATAACCTCTATTAAACTCATCAGGGACCATCAAAGTGGTTAACGGAAAATCATAGGCGTTTGTTTTGTGTGTTGCATCAATGCAATGTATCTTATCTGAAGCCTTACAAAACATATCAAGCTGTTCTTTTGTCTGGAGTCCAATGACAAAAAGATCGTTTTTTAGATCTATTTCATTATATGTCATGGGTCCTATTTCAGTTTTTTCGCCTTGTGGTTTATATACAATTACACAATTGTATTCTTCTTTTTCCAATCTTTTAACAAGATAATACGTTGACACACTATCATCTGGATGCAATCGTCTGTTATATTTCAAGTGGCGTTTTATGTCACTTACGTTTGCTTTGCTTATTAAATGTGCTCTTGTTATATCATCACATTCATTTGTTCGAGATTCTCGGTTCCCTAAACCATCGCGCAAATCTTTGTAAATGTCTCTTACAGGTACACCGATAGCTACTTTGTGTTGAATATCAGTGCGGATTGATTTTGGAATTGGATGATGAACAGTGTTCTCAACAGTTATTGGATGGTATGCGAGGTGATATATTCAACAGATATGATTCCAGAAAGTTTTTCTGTGTGTGCAATAATTCTGGCAGGGCAAAACTTATCAGCTTTAATTTGGCCACGACGAAACTTTCTACTAGTTTTACGAGCAGGTTCGTCGGATTTTCGATGTGGCTTTGAGTGACCATCATTCTGACATACATAATATGCATGTTTTAACAATTCGCTTTCGGAGTCTCCTTTTTGTTTCGAAAAGTAAACATGGTTGGATAGTTCTTCTTTTTCTTTCCAAGCTTCGTTTTTCTCTTTAGTTTGTTCTGTAGATTCTAAACGTAAGTAAAATCAATTCATCTTAATATGTATTACATAGAGACGAATTTTTTTTTGTGTAGACACACAAGTGACCAAGTGGCACACAAAAATTTGACATACCACTTGCATTACTAGAATAATTTCTAATGTATTCATCCACTTCATCAGTTTCATTCAAGTCGGCTAAAATTAAATAACGTATTCAATAAATTACAGCCTTACAATTTTTTTCTAATTTGCTTAAACTCTAATAACGGTGTACTAACCTATATTAAATATAGTTGAGACTGTGCCGTGTTTATGTGCAGATGTGCCACTGATTTACTTATGTACTCTCTTTTTCTTCTCTGTAAATAAGAACGAAAGTAGTAAAATGACCATTGCAATCACGGGTTCGTATGTACTTAACTAAAAGTGGAAAACCCTTACTATATACAACGCTTTTTAGCTCATCGAACATTTTATCCAGTTTTTTCATGCCACGAAAACCTTCTTCTTCGCTCGAAGAGTCTAATGAAAGTGGAACAAATTGTGCTTAAGCATTGAATATGAATAATAAACTAATTACTGGCCTCGTTTTAGTGCTTAACTTACCCAACGGTACAAATTGCCATGAACGTTTATTGTTTTCAGGAGGAGAGAGACCTTTTGTTGGTTCTAAACAATAAATGTGTTCCTTTTTCAGTTCACTCTTGAATCTTTGCTTTTTAATAACATGAAAAAAAACTTTCACATCACTTTCTACTAATTCCATAATAAAACCATAAAAATCAACACTAAATGCTGCAGAACGCGATTACGTATTATCAAGTTTTGCAGCTTCAGAAAACACATGTGAAATAATTTTCCCGCGTGATTAACTTGTTTTGATATTTAAGTGCATTAGTTTTAGCTGAATTGCAAAGGGGAAGTTGTGGCCATAACAAATAAGTCGAGTTTAATGTTTTTCGAGTAAGTATGTAAGCTGATGTAAGTCTCCCTTTCCGAAAATTCGCACATAAACTTAGACGCCATTATTGTTTTTCTGTTATTATTCAATTTTTTACGCATAAATTAATTTATCTTCATAATTAACGGAAACTTGAGAAACCAATCAGATAGCAGAACTGACCAGTGTGGCCCCAGGGTCATTTCTTCTCGCCGTCCGAGATTGTCAGAATGAGAAAAATGGGCCTGGGGACTAGGTTGCAGTCTTGCCACAATTTAAGTGTTTGCTCAGATTTTTTAATTTCGTCATTTTTTTTACTTTTTTATTAAAGTTTTTTCTCTTCAATTTTATTTCATTAAAATTTACATAATTGTTGCACAGTCATTCTAAAAGTGACTTAAATCCGGCTTTTTGACAAAAATATAATATATATATATGCTTTATATTTTGCTGAACATTTTCTACTAATTTTATTTTCAAACGAATTATTTTACTACCACAATTTTTGGTTCTTACATAAAATATATAACTTTTGCGAGAATGCTTCAAAATTTCCAAAATAATAAGACTCT
This sequence comes from Hydractinia echinata, assembly GCA_030067915.1. Lineage (NCBI taxonomy): Eukaryota > Metazoa > Cnidaria > Hydrozoa > Anthoathecata > Hydractiniidae > Hydractinia > Hydractinia echinata. The sequence continues at coordinate 1,098,907 of JASGCC010000108.1, read as the reverse complement.
CAGTACTTGGAACTTGCAAAAGCTTATGCTCTTAAAGTTGGTACAATATGGTTAAATCACAGCATTTTTGAATACAAGTTTTTACACTGCGTCTTATTCCACGAAAAAGAAAATAGGATAGCCTATCATTGAACATCAGAAGGAAACACCAATTTATATTTTTTATGGGAGAAGAACTCTAAAAAAGTGTAGCTAGCCACTTTCCAGACGAAGCTGTGAGTTTCACCTGGCTTATTAAAAAACAATTCCCTACAACATGAATAAACATTTGCATAGCATGTAGTAACTTTTAGCTAGCTAGCTAGTAGCAAAGTAATGTTAGCTAGCTAGAAACCACCTCCCTTCAGCCTGGCTAGTTGCTAGTGTGCCACATGTGTGTAACACTAAAAGTTAGCTATCTAAAGAATGGTCAAATACTAACAGTAATTGTTGTTAAAAGAGAGAGTCGAATTATTGCGGAGCTAAGCCAGCGAGCGAAGCCCATTTACCATTTAAGCGAGCGAAAATATTTCTTACCATACGGAACTTTTTGCGAAGCGAAATTGTGGAGCACGTTTGCTACACGCGAGGTATACCAAGAGAATTATTGAGATTCTCAAAATTTCGATATAAAAAAAATCATATAAAATCAGCGTAAAGAAATAGGACTGATATTTTTGCACATAAAGCTAGGGCATTTTTTTTCCTAATAAAACAAATAAGTTTGGACCGAGGGGTTAAAATATAAGTTTAGTAAAAAAGGCAATAAGTACGGCTCGTACCCCCCACCCCCGGATTTTGACCCCCCCCCCCGTCTTTTGGTCCCGATTATACGTCCGCCGAACTTGAACACGCAGAGAGGAATATGCTGTGAACAGGAAACGGTAGTCGGCATATTAGACAGGTATACTTTACAGACCTGAAATATGCCTTATTTCTTTATATTATAATTAATTATGGTAAATATAATTGATTAATTATTTTGTAATATTGCTTCTAATACTATTATAGTTGTATTTTAATAAAACATAATAGTATTGAAACTGTTTTCTTCTTTTGAAATAATTTGCTGGTAGTCCTGTTTCTAATCGACTTTACTTGTGTATTTTAAGCTTTTTTGTTGCTGTGCTTTTTCTGGAGATTTGAGTTGAATTGGAAAGCTCCTGTTTAGCTACACTTTTTAAAGGAAGATTGAAGTAATTTGTACAATTATAACGCGCCGAGCTGTGTTTTATTTTATTGTTTCTAAGAAGATGTAAGAATACAATATTATCAATTTTAATTGGTTTTATCCAAAGCAAGGTAAGGCTTAAACACACAAGCTAGCTATAGCTCTGTTTTGTATAAAAGAATTGAAAGTAATTTGTAGAATACATATGGTGAAGCTGTATTACTACCTGACTGATAGCCAGCTATAGGAAAACCTGTAGTTAGGGCGCAGGCAAAACAAATAGCTCTGGGTGTTAGAGTAAGCTGACCAACCGTTTTTCATCACAATTTCTTATTTATTCAGACGGGGGTGCTGATAAGCCGCATACGCCTAAAAAAGTGTGGGTGTTTTTGAGCGAGTGCAGCGTTTTGAAAAAAATTCAAGTATAGCTATATTTTCCCGTAAAAACCTGCATAGACTTGAACAATGCCCTTCTTCCAACTGTCGTCCGCATGGTTATGTTACAAGGAATCGCATTTCGGGAATGCTCCTGGCGAGTTCAGGAATGTGCAGGCGGTTTCGGAGGACAACCGCCAATTTAATTCGAAAAGTCGCCCAAACTCGCCCTTATATATGCGGGCGTTTGCGGCCTAAAGGCACCCTCTTTTATTAAGTAACCTGTTCAGTAATTAAAAAAATATCCACTTTTGCTATCAAACCAACAACAATGTAATTGTCAATAGAAATTATTTGTCCGTAGGCCCTCCCTGAGAACAAGGTTTAAAACGACATTAAAACTGTCATTTAAACGGAACTCCAAGGATGCCCAAGCCGCACATGCCTCTAAAAGGCAAGGCATTTTCGAAACTGCTTGTAATTTTAGAATATTCTCAGGAATAATAGACTAAGGGAAGCTACATCACAGTTTCTTGTCCACATGTGTTTGTGAACCCACATAAAAAGTTCATTATTTTTAAAATTATTTGTGTAAAATTTTCCATGTTATTTACGATAAACCATTTCTCAGTCATTTTATTCATCCAACACAGAATCCTATCCATGGTGCTATTCTATAGTGATGAACTTAATAAAAGACATGATTCAGCATAGTTTTCAAAATGGTCTGATTTTTAATTATTTATGAGATGAAAAACAGCACTTTCAATTCCATTGACTTGGCCATCCCTTAAAGGCACTGGAAACTTCACTATATGAAAATGTTTTCTTTTCCTTTTAGATTGTGTACAATGGGAGTGAGTGATGTAATCTTTCAATGCGTGTGATGAAAAGAAAGCGAAACCGTTATTGTTTTTTCTGCCAAAAATTTATTTAATAAATCTTGATAAAGTTAAAAAACTGTTTTGATTTGTTTGTTTTTGTTTTAATTGTTTCCCGTGAGTTTTCGAAACTCGTTCCAGCAGATTCTGTGGCTTCTAGTGCCGGTATTTTTATGTGAAAAATATGTTTTGTGGGTTTTCTGTTTCGTGGAACAAATGTCATAGGTCATCTCCGAAATTGTTAACTTTAAGACCAACTTCTGCGGGTTGTGCAACTCAATGTACCGCATATCTTTTAGAATAGTACTAAAAGTATAATTTTGTATTGGCGCTCTTTAGTTTTATCATTCTGTGGGAAAAGGTGGTACAAAATTCGTTTTTGTTAGTTTCGCGTCATCTAATTTGTTCTCACATTTTGAAAAAAAATATTCCGCGCACATCAAATACTTCCGCAGCCTATTCGCAAAAAACACTGTTTTTGCGCAACGAATTGTTCTGCAGAACGTTCATTTCACTACCTCGTCCCCAGGGTTCTTCTACGCTATGATATTCAGTTTCGGAAGATGTTAGCGCCAGACAAACAAGAAGCACTAGGGACAAAGTATTGGATAGATTAATTTTGCTTGCAACTTGCGAAATGCTTCGCAACCTTTTTTTAAATTTCTAGTTTAAAAAGTTAGTCAGGTGTCCACTTATGACCTTTAGTCCAGTTCCGCTTATGACCTCCAGATTAAAAAGTATTTTACCTACTGGCGTGTATTGAAATAATTTTTCGGCGCGAAATATGCAAATCAAAATTAGAAATCGAGACGTTCAAAATTTCTTCTCTTAAATATAAGAGAAAAGAAAAACCCAAACAATAAAAACTGCTGCTGTAGTTTTGTCATGTTAGCGGAGGGAAATAAAAGAATATTAATAAAGTTTATCAATTATTGAGTGTTTTATGATGATGGCTCCTTGAATTAAGTTTACAGAAAAACAGTCTGTGCTTTAAAGAGAGAAAAAGAAGAAATGAACTCAGGTTTTTAACGATATTTACTTTAACTTTCTTAGGTGAAGAACTAATTCTCTTTTAATTTATCTTTTTTATAGCTAGTTAACGAACCTGCTTTTATTTCTCTTTACATAAAACCATTATATTTTAGATTACTCAACCAGTACCTACAAAACGATGGCGATAGTAATAGATAGTTTTAGTATAGAACTATTCTTTAAAACTCCCTTTTCTTGTACCCTTTCGTTGTTTTGTAATTTAAATTAGTTGAGCGAACAAAAGAATAGAATGCCATGTTTACTGTATTGGTTGACAACTGTTAAAAGTCAACGCACGCAGGGTAGTTTAATGTTTTTAGCGTTATCTAATGAAAACATAAAAAAGATAAATCAAACTCAAAACGATGTTTATCCGTTATGTTGTAACTTTCGAATGTTTATCAAATCCGAAGACGCTGCATTGCGGTTAATGTGTACATTGTTCTTGATGTTGCTGTTGTTGTTAAATCTCTTTAATAATAGCCGTATTATGTGTGTTCAAAATGGTTGCGCGCAGCTTTTTTCGGAAAAATAGCGCGGGGCCCGATTTTTACGGACCTGCGTTTTTCGGCTAGACGCCAATTAATTTCGGAATAATTTCGGAATCGCGCCAGAAACGGATAAACAACATGCTACGGAGGCCATTTCAGATGGGAAGTGATGGTGTCAAGTTTGCAGATTTGTTTGACCTTTTTGTCTTCTATAAGCTTTTTACTTTTGTAGTATTTCTTTTCTTTCTGTTTTCACATGTTAAGGCACATATATTTACGGTTTTTTTTGCCCACATTCAAATCTTAAATCATCAATTTTAAGAGTTTGGCATGGAACGTAGATTTTGAATCAGCTTGGCTAGCTAGCTAGCTAACTTAGCTTTACTTATTCCTGTTCTTTTGACGTTTTTATTCAGTTTGGCATACTATTATTCATTCGTAATTGGTGTTGTGGCTACCTCTAACTAAAAGTGACAGTAGCCAAATACAGTTTGGCTATCAACCAAAATAATAATTGTGCTAAATACAGTCAGGTGGCTACAGCTTTTATTACTGTTATGAAAATTTATTCTGCAAACTGAACCGGGTTAACGCCAGGCTGTTCACTGATTTTTTTTTAAAACTAAATTAATAAGGATTTTTGGAAAATGTTATTACCCCTATGCTCATGTATGACACGATTCACCTGTTAAGCGCTCAGCCTGGTGTTAACAACAGGCTGTTTCCTGTATTTTTATTTGAACCGTTGTGATAAAGTTTCTTTGGAAAATGTTATTATGCCTAATACTCATGTATGACATGATTTAACCTGTTAAGTGCTCAGCCTGGTTCTAATGACGGGCTGTTTCCTGTGTTTTTATTTAAGCCGTTGCGGTAAAGTTTTTTTTGGAAAATAGTATTATGCCTGTTACTCATGTGTGACACGGTTTACCTGCAATAAACGTTCAACACGGTGTAAATAGGCTGTTTTGTGTGTTTTTTATTTAAACCGAAGTTGCGATAAATTTTTTTTGGAAAATGGTATTATGCCTATATGCCCGTTCAACTCTGTTTAACTGTACTAACCGCTCAGTCATGTGTTCACAATGGACTGTTTCTTGTGTTTTTACTTAAACATAGGCTGCAATGAAGTGTTTTTCAAAAGGGTTTTATCCCTACCCGCATATGAGACTCTGTTTAAGTGTACTTAGCGTTAAGCCTGGTGTCACAATTAATTTTTTAACTTTCACAGTTATTCCGCAAAATAAAATAATAGTGACCGGTTGTTTTTACTATGACGGGTAACAACGGTTTGTAAACTCTGTTTTTATTTCACCTATCATTGCAGGAAAGTTGTTTTTTGAAAAATATGTTGCAGTCGCAAAACTATAATGGTGTATGCGCTTCACTTGATTTACGGCATACTGTATACCTGTACTAAAGCGCTCCACCTGATCGTGTGACACAGTTTACGGCTCTTATTAAGCGCTCAACAGAGTGTTCAACGCCGGGTCACACCTTGACTTGTGGCTTACCCCGGCGTTTCGACGCCGGGTTTCCCGGCTAGTCTCTATAATAATAGCCGTATTATGTGTGTTCAAAATGGTTGCGCGCAGCTTTTTTCGGAAAATTATCGCGGGCCCCGATTTTTACGGACCTGCGTTTTTCGGTTGGACGCATCTTAATTTCGGAATAATTTCGGAATCACGCCAGAACCGGATAAACAACATGCTACTGAGGCCATTTCAGTTTGGAAGTGATGGTGTCAAGTTTGCAGATCTGTTTGACCTTTTTGTGTTCTATAAGCTTTTTACTTTTGTAGTATTTCTTTTCTTTCTGTTTTCACATGTTAAGGCACATATATTTACGGGTTTTTTTTGCCCACATACAAATCTTAAATCATCAATTTTAAGAGTTTGGCAAGGAACGTAGATTTTGAATCAGCTTGGCCAGCTAGCTAGCTAACTTAGCTTTACTTATTCCTGTTCTTTTGACGTTTTTATTCAGTTTGGCATACTATTATTCATTCGTAATTGGTGTTGTGGCTACCTGTAACTAAAAGTGACAGTAGCCAAATGCAGTTTGGCTATCAACAAAATTCCTAATAATAATTATGCTAAATACAGTCAGGTGGCTACAGCTTTTATTAGTGTTATGAAAATTTATTCTGCAAAATAAAATTGCTGAGTAATTTTTTTAACTGAACCGGGTTAACGCCAGGCTGTTCACTGATTTTTAAAACTAAATCAATAAGGATTTTTGGAAAATGGTATTACCCCTATGCTCATGTATGACACGATTCACCTGTTAAGCGCTCAGCCTGGTGTTAACGACAGGCTGTTTCCTGTGTTTTTATTTGAACCGTTGTGATAAAGTTTCTTTGGAAAATTTTATTACGCCTAATACTCATGTATGACATGATTTAACCTGTTAAGTGCTCAGCCTGGTTCTAATGACGGGCTGTTTCCTGTGTTTTTATTTAAGCCGTTGCGGTAAAGTTTTTTTTGGAAAATAGTATTATGCCTGTTACTCATGTGTGACACGGTTTACCTGCAATAAACGTTCAACACGGTGTAAATAGGCTTTTTTGTGTGTTTTTTATTTAAACCGAAGTTGCGATAAATTTTTTTTGGAAAATGGTATTATGCCTATATGCCCGTTCAACTCTGTTTAACTGTACTAACCGCTCAGTCATGTGTTAACAATGGACTGTTTCTTATGTTTTTATTTAAACATAGGCTGCAATGACGTGTTTTTCAAAATGGTTTTATCCCTACCCGCATGTGTGACTCCGTTTAACTGTACTTAGCGCTAAGCCTGGTGTCACAATTAATTTTTTAACTTTCACAGTTATTCCGCAAAATAAAATAATAGTGACCGGTTGTTTTTGTTATGACGGGGTAACAACGGTTTGTAAACTCTGTTTTTAGTTCAGCTATCATTGCGGGAAAGTTGTTTTTTAAAAAATATGTTACAGTCGTAAAACTATAATGGTGTATGCGCTTCACTTGATTTACTGCATACTGTATACCTGTACTTAAGCGCTCCACCTGATCGTGTGACACAGTTTACGGCTCTTATTAAGGTGGTCCTATACCTGAAAATCACAAAAAAATCATTTTTTTAATTTTATCGTTTTTATACATTTTGGTATGCGTAGAAAACAGTGGCATAGTTCGTTCTTTATGAAAAAACCCGGAAATTGCTCTATTTCGTTATCAAAAATTAGTAGTAGTGTTCAAAAATCAAAAATTCTCCTTGGATACGGCCTTAGCAACGTCTTTTCCTCTTGTTATTTGGCCTAAAACTTAGTTTTTACACCAAACCCGGGGTTTCATTTTAATCTATGGGCCTTGGGTTGTCAGCAGTTGTTTCAAGGTATAGCTAAAAATGGAATAAAAGCGTGTTTGAAGATTGTGTTGTTGTGGAGAGATTTGGCTTGCCTTGTTCCTAGTATACTTATTAAAACAGTATCTCATTGGTGTATAAATAAAGTGGGAAGCTTTTTATCATGTTTATTATGTTGGAATGTGTTGGTCACATTCATAAAGGAGTTGATGGACGCTTGCGAAAACTAAAGGCAACAAACAAAGCTCTGCTATCACATGGAAAACCCTTAGCTAGCTAGCTAGCTAGGTGGAAAAGGAAGACTCACAGAAAAAGTAATAAATTAGCTGCAAAATTATTTTGGTATAGCTGTTCGTCAGTGCACTGGTACATCTGTGTATCAACTGAAGAAGGCAATTAGTGCAACATTGTACCATTGTTCTCGTGCATCTGATTGGTACTTCAAACATCGAATGTGTCCACGTACTCTGGTAATAGCCGGTATCACTATCAAGCTGACCGATTGAATGGCACAAGTACGTATAAGGAAACACCTGGCTTACCAGTAGCAATTCGTGAAGCCATTAAACCAGTGTTTTTTTATCTTAGTGACAACAAGCTACTGAGCAAATATTTGCACGGTCAGACTCAAAACAACAATGAGTCAATAAATGGTGTCAATTGGAAGCGTTGCCCTGAGGATGTTTATGTTTGACGTAGTACCATAGAAATGGGTGACAAAAAGATAAAATGTAGCATTTGAATAGAGTTTTCATTGACATTAATATCTAGTCATCATAAATAAAGATTTTTGACATAACAGCTTCATAGTTACTGTAAATCTGGCTTAAAGAAATGAATTGAAACCGGAAAAATATGTTTTCGAAACTTTAAGTCGCTTTTTCTAATATATGCTTTTTTCAAACGCTGCGGTCAATAACTTTTTTCCACTTTCATCAATTTATCTGAAATTTTCAGGGAATGTTTATCCATAAAAAAGACAGGTACTGATTGATTTTGGGTATGTGATGATTTTTCATTTGTGAGTTATGGACCTAATTATTTTGAAATTTAGGCAATTTTTTTACCCGAAAACTCAAATGCGCATAAATAGGTATCCATTTGACCTTTTGTCTTGAATTTTAACCAGTACCTGTACTTTCATGACATGAATAAGTAGTGAAAAGTTGAAGAAGGTATCTTCACTATTTCTTGAATTATTGACCGCAGCGTATATAGTACTTTTTTGGCCCCGATGGACCGAAAAACCATGATCAGAATATAAAAAATTATTTTTTAATTTTTTATTGTATTTTATACATGTAATGGTACATTCAGTCCAAAAATAAAAGCACACAATGCAGTAAATCGGATTTTAGCATTTCAGGTATAGGACCACCTTAAGCGCTCAACAGAGTGTTCAACGCCGGGTCACACCTTCACTTGTGGCTTACCCTGGCGTTTCGACGCCGGGTTTCCCGGCTAGTCTCTTTAATAATAGCCGTATTATGTGTGTTCAAAATGGTTGCGCGCAGCTTTTTTCGGAAAAATAGCGCGGGGCCCGATTTTTACGGACCTGCGTTTTTCGGCTAGACGCCGCTTAATTTCGGAATAATATCGGAATCGCGCCAGAACCGGATAAACAACATGCTACGGAGGCCATTTCAGTTTGGAAGTGATGGTGTCAAGTTTGCAGATCTGTTTGACCTTTTTGTCTTCTATAAGCTTTTTACTTTTGTAGTATTTCTTTTCTTTCTGTTTTCACATGTTAAGGCACATATATTTACGGGTTTTTTTGCCCACATACAAATCTTAAATCATCAATTTTAAGAGTTTGGCAAGGAACGTAGATTTTGAATCAGCTTGGCTAGCTAGCTAGCTAACTTAGCTTTACTTATTCCTGTTCTTTTGACGTTTTTATTCAGTTTGGCATACTATTATTCATTCGTAATTGGTGTTGTGGCTACCTGTAACTAAAAGTGACAGTAGCCAAATGCAGTTTGGCTATCAACAAAATTCCTAATAATAATTATGCTAAATACAGTCAGGTGGCTACAGCTTTTATTAGTGTTATGAAAATTTATTCTGCAAAATAAAATTGCTGAGTAATTTTTTTAACTGAACCGGGTTAACGCCAGGCTGTTCACTGATTTTTAAAACTAAATCAATAAGGATTTTTGGAAAATGGTATTACCCCTATGCTCATGTATGACACGATTCACCTGTTAAGCGCTCAGCCTGGTGTTAACGACAGGCTGTTTCCTGTGTTTTTATTTGAACCGTTGTGATAAAGTTTCTTTGGAAAATGTTATTACGCCTAATACTCATGTATGACATGATTTAACCTGTTAAGTGCTCAGCCTGGTTCTAATGACGGGCTGTTTCCTGTGTTTTTATTTAAGCCGTTGCGGTAAAGTTTTTTTTGGAAAATAGTATTATGCCTGTTACTCATGTGTGACACGGTTTACCTGCAATAAACGTTCAACACGGTGTAAATAGGCTTTTTTGTGTGTTTTTTATTTAAACCGAAGTTGCGATAAATTTTTTTTGGAAAATGGTATTATGCCTATATGCCCGTTCAACTCTGTTTAACTGTACTAACCGCTCAGTCATGTGTTAACAATGGACTGTTTCTTGTGTTTTTATTTAAACATAGGCTGCAATGAAGTGTTTTTCAAAAGGGTTTTATCCCTACCCGCATGTGAGACTCCGTTTAACTGTACTTAGCGCTAAGCCTGGTGTCACAATTAGTTTTTTAACTTGTTGTTTTTGCTATGACGGGGTAACAACGGTTTGTAAACTCTGTTTTTAGTTCAGCTATCATTGCGGGAAAGTTGTTTTTTGAAAAAAATGTTACAGTCGCAAAACTATAATGGTGTATGCGCTTCACTTGATTTACGGCATACTGTATACCTGTACTAAAGCGCTCCACCTGATCGTGTGACACAGTTTACAGCTCTTATTAAGCGCTCAACAGAGTGTTCAACGTCGGGTCACACCTTGACTTGTGGCTTACCCTGGAAAAATGGTGTTACGCCTATACTCATGTGCAACACGGTGTATCTGTACAAAGCGCTCAATCCAGTGTAAACAAGTGGCTGTTTTGTGTGTTTTTAAAAAATTATATTGAATATATAATTGTTTTTGCTGTGACGGAATAACAACAGATTGTAATCTGTGTTTTTATTTCAGCTTAAAATGTTGAAAGTTATTTTTTGCAAAATTTATTACACCGGAAACACCATAAATTCTGTGCGCTTCACTTGATTTACTACATACTTGCCTGAATGTGTGGTACAGTTGACGGTTCTTATTAATCACTCATTCGGGTGTTCAACGCCGGGTAACACAGTTACTTGTGGCTTAACCCGGCATTTCAACAGAGTGTATCCTGTGTTTTGTAAACCAAAGCTGCAATACAGTTTTTTTGAAAAGGGTATTAAGCCTAAACGCATGTGCGACACGGTTTACCTGTACTAAGCGATCAGCTCGGTGTCACGATTAATTTTTTAACTTTCACAGACAATTATTCTGCAAAATAAAATAATATTGACCGATTGTTTTTGCTATGACGGTGTAACGGTGTATTTAGGACATACTGCATACCTGTACTAAAGCGCTCCATCTCATTGTGTGGCACAGTTTACGACTCTTATTAAGCGCTCCACAGACTGTTCAACGCCGGGTCACACCTTCACTTGTGGCTTACCCCGGCTAGTCTCTTTAATAATAGCCGTATTTTGTCTGTCTGTCCGCGAAAGCCGCGTCCTGTTACGGAAACACGAAGTGCGATATATAAAGGACGGGCGACCCCGTGGATTTTTCCACGGGTTAGCGACTAGTCTCTATAATAATACGCTAAGTGTGTCTGTGTGTCTGTCACAGGCAAAGTGGATTATATTTTTTACAATTTTCTTTAAAAGCGTCTATAATACATCCCCTATAAAAATATTCTGTATTTTATAAACGTTTTGTTTAAGATTTTAATTGGCCAGAACAAATCATGTGTTAAAATAAAGTAATTTCATTAGTTGGGAATTTTATTGCATGCTAAATTAAATTTACCGTGACGAGTGCTTTGTTATAAATTATTGTACAGGCAAAGTCACAGGCAAATTAACGTTGTTATTACTGTTATTTCGTTCAAAAGTTTTAATTGATAGTTTGTGTCTTTTAAATGAAATTGACAACAAATCATTTTGTGATAAGAAGCATACAAAACATTTTAAATGCTTTTGAGTGGATTCCTCAACGGGATTTCGTTTAAAACGTTTTTTTTCAGCGTTCTTAATGAAATTATCAACAAACCTTATTGTGATAAGAAGCACACTAATTTCAGTGGATTCTTCCACGGGTTTTAATAACTAGTCTCTATAATAATACGGAGACTGTGTGTGTGTGTCTGTAACAGGCAAAGTGGATGTGTTCATTTTCCTTTGATGTTGCCGAAAAATGCATGTCTAATATGTTAAATTTTCTGACGTTACGGCGCGACGTCAATAACACTACTTTAACGTCAATATCCTATTTAAATTAATGAAGCCATTACAGTGCACCTAAAACTTTGAGGCCAAATAACTTGGAAACGAGGTGGTGACGTCAATGATTTTTCACCGCGTGGGTAACTAGGGACCACCTAGGACTAATTTGGGTAATTTTCCAAAACCTGGGCCTCCAAATCCGTTTCGGAATAAACGGGTTGATGACGTCATCAAAAAACCTTCAAACCCTAATATCTCTGCAACCGTTTGTCAAAAGTACATGATCCTATACATTTTCTTAATCAGCGTTTCAAGATCTATACGATGAAGGCAACAGGTATACAAGTTTCTAAAAAAAAATTTTTGGCTTTTGTCAGGCCATTGCTGACCTCAACAAAATTTTTAAACCCTTATATCTCATTAACCGCTCATCAAAAACACATGCTCATATACATTTTCTTGATCAGCAGTTTAAGGTCTACACAATAGAAGCAACGTGAAAACAAGGTTCTAATTTTTTTTTTGTGGATGGGTTGCTGACGTCATCAAAATTCAAATGACGCTTCTTTTTCATTTTTATCCTGCCTCAGTGTATTTTTCCACGGGCTTTATCGGCTAGTTGCCTATATTATTAGGCTACTTCCGTCTGTCTTTGACAGGCAAAGGAGATATCTTTATTTTCCTTTGATGCAGCCAAGTTATGTCTCATTTGTTAAGTTTTCTGGAGTTCCGGCTGAACGTTAAGTTTAGACTGACGTGAATAGCATTTTTTAAGTTAGCGTAGCCATTGCATTGCAGTTATAACTTTGAGACGAAATAACTTGGAAACGGGTGGAAATAACTGACGCCATCTCCCTCGTGAGTAACTTGGCGGATCTTTGCTGACTTCAGCAAAATTGTTAAATCCTTATATCTCTTTAAGCGTTCGTGGAAAGCATATGATCATACACATTTTCTTGGTCAACAATCCAGACTATACACAATAGAGGCAACGTGTACACAAAGTTCTGGAATATTTTTTTTGTTTATGGACGGGTCATTGCCGACGTCATCAAAATTCAAATGAGGCTTCTTTTCCATTGTTATCCTGCCTAAGTGGATTTTTTTCTCGTGCTTATCAACTAGTATCATAATAAAATGTTTTTCGATGTTTCTCGCAAATAGCTCGGGGTAGTAGAATGCTTTTTCTGCAAACTTTTTAATAAGCGCTTTGTGGCCAAATAATTTCAGTCCAAGTTCAGTCCAAATAAGCGCCTGATATAGTTCAATAATTAAATACTTAAATTCTGACACCAAAAACATGGAAGACGGAAAGAAGCAATTATGTAGATAAAACCTCTTTGTAATGTTTTCTATAAATAATTTTTGGCAACGTGTTGTATGCCGTTAGATTTACGATTTTTATTAACTTGTACGGAACGTAAGTGCTCTGCACCTCCACTCTCATTGTAAAAAAAAACCAAACAAAAAGTGAAAAAGAGCCCTGGGGTGAGGTTGCTGGGGACTTGTAAATTGCTATAAAAATTTTCGCTTGCGAACATAGGGGACCTTTTCCCGCTCCGCAACCCTTTATATATTGATGTTCTTGGTAGATATATATATATATAGCTAGCCCTTAATATCTGCTTTAAATTCAGTCACGACATAATCAAAGGGAGCATATTTCGATCCTATGTCTCTCCCGCCGCCATGTTTGTTTACATTTAAATGCTAAATATAATCTTTCGCGGAAAAACATAGACCTCTAATAATAGGCCAATCAGAATCCATCACGTGACTAGACGGGTCCAGAGCTACTTTCGAGTTTATCTCAAAGAGCTCTGGGGTCGAGAATGATATATACCTGACTTTTATTCATTCAAAAAATTTGTACTGTTTTGTGTTTTTTTTACCTGATTTGTGCCTGCCGCCCATGTTGACCGAAAAGATTTAGGACAATATGGGTAAAGGCTATATGCCTGCCCATGTTGTCCGAGAAAGTTTAGGACAATATGGGTAGGAGATATATGTCTGCCCATGTTGTCTGAAAAGGTTCAGATGAAGTTGAGACTTGATATGAGGCTTTTTCTAAAAGTGATAACTTTTTCTAACATATTTTTAAAACGAGCCTCCCTAAAGTTGATGCAAAGCCTTAGCTGGTCTTTTTATCCACTTCACAAAATAAATCGACCGCCATATTTGTTGTAAATAAAACTCCCGCGCGGGAAAGAAAAACATTTTTGCAGGGCAATAACTGTTCATAAATTATTTTTCGAGTATAATTATCATAAATTATAAGCGATCATGTAACCAGCCTGTTCCAGTGCCTTTTCGCTGCTATTTTTTTTTTTTTTTAAATGTCAAATCGCATTAAATTTTTTTTTATCGTTAACGTAATGATACTATCATCATAAAAACAATTATAACATTTGGCCTGTTTATATGTAGCGAAAGGCCGCCGCTTCACAAGATTGTACATTCAGGCCCTATTCACTGACAATAACAATATTTTATAGAGGACTGATTAAATAAATTTAGATATTGTTACATTCTGATACAATACTCTGGAGATCAACATCACTCATTATCACATTTGTTGCTGTTCTTGTGCCTCGAAGACATAGTAGGCAGCTCCTCAACAAAGCAAAATTTAATCTCGTCTTAATCCATAAGCTGGACATGCTTTTGGTAACCTTTCTTTTTGCAGCTAGATGTTCGGCCGCTTGAGAATAGAAACGACTACATTCCTGACTCATTCCACCAAAACACGTAAAAACATTTAATGTAAAAAAATGTGCTATCAACTTCATCAACAAGGCAAAATGCCCTGGGAACGAGGTTGGGAATATATAACTAATGAAATATTTCAAGGGCTTTTGACTTGTTCAGATTTGAATCATCCTTTTTACAAGATTTGTAACATGGAATTACAGAATTTTCAAGATCGATTTTAAGGACATTCAGTTGCTACTTTTTTAGCGTAATGGTATATGTAAATGCATAAATGCATGTTAAGTCTAGTTTTACTCAGATGTGTTGTACGTAATTTGAAAACAAGAAGCCCAGGGGCTTGAAGATGTCCGCCATTAGCCTGAAAGATTTTAAAATTTGATGTAGACCTTGAAAACGGAGAATTATGGGGTAATTATAATAACTTCTAAACGAGCTCAATTTGAATGATGAAGTAGTTCATTGTTAAGTAATTCAGCAATAAATACATATTAGCATTTAAATATTTCAGTATTTAAGGCCTTCAAAATTTATTCTCTTGTTGAAAATTTTTTGAAAATGCTGATGGTGCATGGTTTGATAACAGCTGATCTGAAAAAGAAAGTATGTTTTAAAAATGAGAAACAAGAATAGAAACCAGGTTGTTTAATTATTGCCTCTTTAACCTCTCTTTGCCTCTTTGATTTGAAAAGGGAATTGATTAAAAGGATATAAATCAATGCCATGTGATGCACAGGGTATATTACATATATAAATATATGTATACAAATTTAATCAAGCTGGCTTTTGATATCTTTGTTAAACAAGTAACATATTAAGCAGGCGATACATGATTTTGAAACCTGTGGACAATACAGGATTTATTTTGTTGAAATCGACTTAATGAATTCAACAAATTTGAATTTCTTTCGAGGAGTCGGATTAGTTAAAATTTTTCATTTTGAGGAAACTGATTGGTTATTGTTTTGTTTGAAAAATTGAAAAATTGAATTCAACAAGTTGAAACAAAAAAGGGTAAACACACAATTAATAAATTTGCGGATTTGATAAATCGATGGTCCTTTTCGTGAGATTTTTAAAAATCAAGTCTTTTCTAAGAAATCTTAGAAAAATATTTTGTGATACTTTGGGCGAGTTCAAGAAAGATTTTCAAGCAAATTAGGCACTCAAGGAGAACTGATAATTAGCCAGTAACAGAATAGTTAGCCGTTTTCAATGGCACGGTAGCTTAGTGGTTATAACTCTGGCATTTTGTGCGGGAGAACGGGATTCGATTTCCCTTGGCGCAATTCCTCTCACATGGCTTGGGTTGGGGAGAAGGCACACTGCGTGGGCTGTTGGATGTTGCTGGTAGAGCGCGGACCCTAATTGGGTCTGCGTAGCTCAAAATGAGCATTAAATACTCTAGGACTCCCTATCTAAGCCATGGCCCCTCGTGGATATAATAGACAGGGTATATCCCTCGATATTTGTGAGGCTAGCCATATAACATATACAGATTATCTATTTATCTGTGCAGAATAATTATATATACAGCGTGTACAGTATTATTAGCCGGTCATACAACTGTGTACAGTATTATTAGCCGCTCATACAACTACTTATACGATAGATATTTTTTTTTACTTAAATTTCCACACTTTTCTTCGTTATCGATCTTCCCAAAGCCATCTATATTTATATAGATTCACATAAAGTTGTGCTTCAGTTAAAACCAAAAAAAGGAACAAGAAACGATTGTGCAAAAAAGTTATTAATTTTACTGTAGCCAGCAGTATATCGTATTATTAAACAACAACACTATTCTGATTTCAAGAAAAAACATGAAAAAGACGCAGTTAGCTGTGAAGACGAATAGTTTATCATATGCCTCATGATCAGCGTAACTTATTATAAACGCTTTTATATCGTCAGAATTCAATTATTGCCCATTAGTTTGGGGATTTTCTAGTAGGAAAACCTTGAACAAAATAGATGCTGTCCGGGAGAAGGCTTTTAAGTTGGCATCTACAGATGATCAATATTTTCATCATAAATCTTTTCATGAAGTGTGTTATAGGTTGTTATTAAAAGAAATTTATAAAACCAACCATGGTTTAAAGCCGACTTATATGTGTAATGTTTTTAATTTTAGATCTGCACCATATAATTTAAGATCTTATAGTGCCATCTCAAGAAAGCGGATTCGTTCTACCAGACATGGTTTGCAAACGGCATCCTATATTGGTTCTAAACTTTGGCGTTCCCTTCCTCTTTCTGTGAAACGGAGCGCCACGTTAGAGGGTTTTTGCAGGGAGTTAAATTCCATGTCCCACTTTGTTTGTGATTGTCGTCTTTGTGCGCCTTATTTCCAAGGACTTGGATTTATTAGCATAATTTGATATTATTGTTCCTCTTTATTATTATTAGTATTATGAATATTATTGTTATTATTATTTTAATTTTTTTAGTATATGTCGATTTTAATTAGCTTTTACGAGCTAACCACTCTTCATTCATGATGAAGCCGGTTTATGTACATTTTATCGACTTTAAATAAATAATAAATAAATAAATAAATAAAATAAAAGAACACAAAGAAGCTTTTAACGACTAATTATACTAAGCGTAGTGTCTAATTATCCTGCATCAGCTAACTATATATTCTGTTACAGGCTAATCATCAGTTCACCCTGACTGTTCGGTGCAAGCAACAGTAAACTTTTTTCACGTTTCGACAACTTTTCCGCAAAAAATATAAAAAAAATCCTGTGCGAATATATATCTTTTTATCTGATAGATTTTATCTTTTTCCCATAAGAACAGGAGTTGGGTGTCCAGCCATGGAAATATTACGCAACACAGGACAAAGGTTTTTTGTTGCTGGCTCTTTAAGAAAAAAAGGCACTCTAATCAAAGCACTATTTTATGTAGCTAGCTAGCTCATAGCTAGCTAAGTAACTTCACGACTATAAAGGGGTATGTCAGCACCAATCAAAAGGAGAGTCAGCACCAAAAATTGAGATAGCTAGCTAGCCAGCACACTTTTCTCACTTATATATAAAATAATTCTTACCTGATAAAATACACGAATTTAAAGAATAGTGTTTAGCTTCCCAGCTACATCAATAAAGCTACTACGACCAACCAGACCAGCAAGGGGCTAACAACAAAATGTTAGCACTTTTAGTCATGGCCGTACACAGAATGTCCTGGCCACACGAAAAGTACACAAACTCTGTTCATATTGGTCATTAAATTGGCAAAGATTAAAATGAAGCATCTTCATTGGCTTTCGAGAAAATAGAAATTTTCCGAGGTTTTAGCCTGGACACAAACTTAGCAGCGTCCAGCGTAGCTGCGCTGTCTCTGTCTATCTCCTCAGGCGATTTTAAAGATTCCGCCTTCGCTGGCGGAAATCAATAAAAATAGAGTATCCTTGTAAGTGCTGCAAACCAACTCAAGGCAACGATAGGAAATCGTTCCAAATGCTGGAAACAGATTGCAAAGAGTTGAGAAAGAAGGCTTAGAGACATTGATCTTTTGAAAGATGAGATTACAGTCCAAGTTAGATATCTTGGAGCAGCTTTAGAACGAAAAGAAAAGATTGGTGATATGATGCGAATCAAAGATAGGAGAACAGAAGGCAAACGACGCATATTGAAAATTTCAGTGAATAATGCAAAGAATTGCAGGAGAAGTTAGATGGCAAATCATAGATGGTGAAATTATACAAACAAGTAAAAGACGTAGACTCGATCGTCTAAGCAGGAAACACGTGGAAGAAACAAGATGGAGAAAGATTCAAAAATTCAAAGGGAAGAGCAAACATCTGAAATATAAAACGAATGAAAGTTCTGGAGTGATAAACTCGTAAGAACTGCGAAGTCAATTGAAGGAGATTCAAAACGAAAAGAAGAAGTTACAAGAGGAGATTAACAAGAGAAGATGTTAGCATTGGATACGAAGAATTGAAAAAGAAGAACATAGATATGACATCTTGTTTCAAAAATAAAGAAGAAATGATTGTTGCTCTGGAGTTAAAGCTTGATAAATAAAGAAAAGACGTGGTTACATTAAAAGTTAAATGCAGCGGATGAAAAAAATAAAAACAGCTTAAAGGAATGTGCAACACATTGAGGTAAGATCTATTGTTATTATTCTGCATTATAAGTCCTTTTTTAGTTGCTGCCTTCCTTCCTTTCAGTCTTAACCTTCGTAATTTTCATGTCTAAAACGGAATCTGTATATAGTGATGACTTTGGAAAGTGAGAGGAAAGAGAACGCGAAGAATATTATGCAAGCGATCGCTTCGAAGAGGATGCAAGTAAAATGGATCAAAACAACGAAAATTTGTTTCCTTTGACAGATGCAGTATGTGGAAATAAAGGTGAAGTGTGCGATGTTTCAATTGTAGAAGAAATCTCCGGAGTGTCTAGTGAGGTCAATTGTAATGTGGAAAAATTAATGTAAGACAACAATTTTAGTTTGTTTTATCAAGATTATACTGTGCAATTCTCCATTAATGTCACTTCTTTTTGGCCAAGTAATTCACATAACTAGTCGTTAACCCATGGCGATCTCCCGTCCTCGTCGTACACCATTGGTGCAAAAAAATCTGTCCACTAAAGGTGTTCACTTTTATAAAAAGTTAACTATTTTTGAGCTAATTTTTGTTGTTGAGTCAAAAAAATTGATATATTTTGAGGTTTTGGGGGAAAATTGGATTATTTCAGACTTAGAAGAATAGAAAAATTAGATTTTAAGATATACAAAGATTTTAATGTCAATACAAGAAAAAATATTAAAAACCTAGAAAAAAAATGAAAGTACGTTTTTGTTTCAACATACCAACAAACTCAACACATGTCGATAAAAAATATACCTGTCTATAGTATACACCATGTTTAACATCTAAAAAAATCAAGTATATTCGCTTGTCTCTTGTTGTTCGTTATCTTTTTTCTAGTTTAGTTTTCATTGAATACAATGTTTTTCTTCATTTTCATCGATTAGGCTTAAATTTATCAATTTATCCATCATCGCCAATGCTTCGACATCGCTTCTTCTTTGATTTCTATCTCTTCAGCATCATCTTCTTCGTCGCTTGTCAAAACAATGCTGGTTTCCTCCTCGCCTTTGTTTGCATTTCTAATGTAATTGTCGACACATTCTTGGACCGATCTTATTTTCCAGTCAAGCATTTCGAAATTGATTGCTGGTGATGCGCTGCATATCGATACGTCAAAATCAATGTATTCCTCCGCTGTTATGTCATCTTCAAAATCCTTTGTAAGCTCCCCGAAAAGGGCAGTGAATTCTTCGTCGATTTCTTCCTCTTCACTTTCAATGGTTTTCTCTGAAATACCACATTTACCAAAACAGTTCTGAATAGTCTCGACCGTAACTTCTTTCCAAGAATCTGCGACCCATTGGATAGCTTGAAGGATGTCAACTTCTTACACGATCTCGGGTGCAAACTATCTTTAGTACGCGCAATGATGTGACGCATGAGCTTTTTTCGGTATTTTGTCTTAAAGCTTTAAGTAATTCCAGCATTCAAGAACTGCCATCTTGATGTGGTATTTTTTGGGAGAAATAAAACTTTTATGTGACTGTATTTACCGATCAGTGGAGGTGGGTGAACTGTCGTGCTATCTAAGAATAAAATGGCTTTTCTATCTTCACGAACCATCTGGCGGTTTAGGTTTTCAAGAACCTTCTCTATTATTTCAACCTGCATCCATAATTTGGGATCCTTTAGGATATCAGCTGCCCTAGCAAGAAGAAATGGTCGTGGTTTCTTGCTTCGCCATATTACTATCAGCTTTCCCACTTTTTCTCCATCCGCACTAACAAAAAATGCAACAGTGATTCTTTGTTTGGATTTCTTTCCACCTTTAGCTTTCTTTCCTTTTAAAGCCAACCCTTTGGTTGGTAAAGTTTTGAAAAAGCATCCACTTTCATCCATGTTTCAGATGTCTTTCAGTTCGTAACCTTTACATAACACCTTTAATCTTTCCATCCAAGATTCAACAGTTGTTTTCGATACATCAAGAGATTCTCCACAGATCTGTTTTTTCCCTTATCCCGTGACTCAGCTTCCATTTATCAAGCCGCCCTTCTGATGCCTTGAAGGACTCCAATTCAGGCAGGTTAAGGGCTTCCTTGATGTTATTTAAGCTCCGCTCACATAAATACCAGATTGTTCACATTTATTATACCAAAATAAAAGAATGTCATTTATTGGCTTGAACTTTTAATGGCTTTCTCTGTTCACATGTTTATACCCCTTTTCCTTGGAAGTTTTCATATTCTTCTCTTCACCTTTTTTTTATTCTTTACGATATTGGCAACTTGTGTCTGTCCAATTTTGAATTTGTCAGCAATCACCCTGCAACTAAACTTTCGCTTCTTAACTTTATCCAAAATATTTATCTTCTCATCTAATGTAAGACATCTTTTATTTAGTTTCCTTCTCCCTTTTTCGAACTGATCGACGCCATGCTGAAATTGCTAATGTTTACCTTTTACAGAACAAAGCAAACCTAAATTCATGGAATCTCCATCGTACGAGATTAACAGTTACTGCATTACACTCCAACTTTTTATTGAGCTTTGCGACATAGTGAATTGTAAAAAATCTAATTTTCGTGAAATAAAAGCATTCGAATGTCAAATTTGAAGAAAGATATTTTGTTTTGTTTTGTTACGTTTTGTTTTCGTACACCATCGTGTCATCTTTGTCGGCTGTAAAATAACGAAAATTATCGCAGATGACATGTATGAGATTGATATTCCCATCATTATCGACAAGACCTTGAAATCTACAACTTTTCTTTATTTGCCAGGCTACCATGCTTACATGGATATTTGGAGTCTATTAATTGGAGAAACTTTGAAATGCAGCAGAGAATCGACAAATGAAGAAGATGAAAATGCTGGTAAAATTACAAAGATGGATTTTCTTGAAAAGAAAGTTATTGTAGGGTACATCCCAAAATACATTTTAAAAGCTTCATCCATGTTCTTAACCTTACCTCAAACCTTCTTACAAGCTTAGGGTGTTGGTAAAAGAATTAACCGTGGAGGAGGATATGGACTGGAAATCACAGTTAATTACCGTTTTATGGGGCCTACAAAAGACTTAAGTGGCTGCTGAAAAAGATAGAGAAAGTAGAAAAAGAACTGAATGATTGTATTAATGTTTAAAGTATAAAGTAAACAAAAAAGTTGATAACACGAGAATTCTTTACTCTGACCAATAAAATCAATAAAAAATTTGAAAAATTTCTCGAGGTGTCCGCAATTAAAAAAGAAAAAATCGCCAAAAAGGCCTTTTGGTGAAAAAAAATGTGTCCGTGGAGTGTCCGCTAATTGCTTGTCCGCTATTTAGAAAGTTTTCTATGAGACTTTGACTCGTCTGGTGTAATGAAATTTGTCCGTTAATTGGAGGTGTCCGCTTTGTAGAGTGTCCATTAATTAGAGAAACAACTCTATTTCCCATATCGCTATTTCCTGTGTCCTTGCGCACCTGTTAGTATAGAGTAATGAACTTTACTTGGACGGGGGTTATTACTATGATAATATGTGTGATTATAATGGCGTTTTCGATTACAAAACCCCTGGTTTTTAAGTTGGCTCACGAGTATTAATTCTTTGCTTTTAGTTGAACAGAATTAAAAAGGAATTAAAAATCCTGCGATTGACGACGGTCGTCGAAAAGTTGAAGATGTGAAAAAGGGAGCCGCAGGAATAAAATGGAAAGCGTAGTTAGAATTACGGCAGCCGATGTTTTCGGACGTACTGCATTAATGTCACAATTGATGACATCTTGGGAGCACTTTAAGTGGTCTAATTTATTTGAAATAAAATCTAGAATAATATTCATGCTTTTGTCCATTTAGTTCATGCATGTATATATTTTTATCCTCCTAGATATATATAACGCGTTAAAACGTAAAAAATTCTCTTGTATTTATTTGGTCTTCTTTAATGGCTACATCACCTGGATGGGAACGGTTTTTGGAGTAACTAGGTGGCGATATGATATTTCGCAGACCAGAATACATGAAAATCAACTCCATGTACTCTCTCCTTTCTAAAGTTATTTCTAAAGTTAATTCTAAATTTAAATTCTAAATTTAAATTCTAAAGTTAGCTATTCTTTAAAAAAACTATTTGCACGCTGGGCATAGCTTAAACAAATGATGAAAAATAGCATTACAGAGTTACAGTACGTTAAAGGCGCGTAATCACCCTTATCGAAAAAAATTAACATATACATTTTATTTATTTATTTCAAAGTTCAGACGGAGTTATGACTTTCCTGAAAATTTGAGGATGTAAAACGTACTAGAAATGGAAATAATGGTACTTTAATATCTTGAATTTATTGTGTGTTTTTTCCAGCCGCCATATTTAACGATCTTGTTGATCTCTTATTCTTGTCTAATAAGCGGGCCGTCGCAAAATGTTCGTGTAAAACCGTAGGTAAACAAACGGCCTTAACTTTAAATGAGCTCTGAGATGGAGTTCGATAAAATCGCCAATATGGTAGGCTCCGTTCACCATGCTGTTCTTTTTGGCTTGTTTTTTCTTTGCAAAACTACATGGCATCAAAAAGTGGAAAAAAATTTTGGTTCTGTTTAAAAAAGTGGCCGCACGTAAAAACATCCGTATTACTTTCTCCACTTGGATTTAATTTTCTTCTATTCTATTCGTCATTGTTTTTGGAGACCAGACAAAACAAAACAGAAAGAAGAAATCACAACATTGCCTCGTGGTTATTAATTATGATAATTAATGCTTATCACGCCCTTTCTTTTTTTATTAGCATGACCGGCATTACTCCATATTATAAGCCAAAAAAACCAACGGGGGAGAATGCTCATTGTGATAGTTGAAGATAGTTGAAGCACTATGGAGATAATTAAATTTAGAGCATGAAAGGGAAAATTCTGAAAATTTAGGTATTCTAATTGTCTAGCTCTGATACTGTCTCCATAAGGAAACGACTAACTGTTTGAACAAAGGAAAATAATCAAAAAGTAAGACAGCTAGCGAGGCGAAGCTGTCTTCAGAAACAACAACAAGAAGTGGTCAGTGTTGCAAAGAAGTCTGATTTCAGTAAGTTAAAACGTTTAAATAATAAAAAATAACGCAGAAACTTCGATTGATTTATGTGATTTATCATGTGCGGAACTTTGTGGATACATTTATAAAAGCATTACGATGGAAACACAGCTACGGATACTCTCCCTCATTCATTATTTTTTCTGTAATGGCATGAATCCAGCAACCATGTGATCGATTTTGCCGTGCGTTTATTATCGCATGATTCGTGCAATGAAATGCAATGGCGGTTCTGTAGGCAAAGAGAAATTGGGGTGAGTTTGTTATTTCTATGAAACATTTGAACATGTTCTGGTTGTCAGTTTTCAATAAAATTTTCAGGATAATGTTTTCTTATGTATATCTTTCAATTTTTACAATAAAATAGGCACCTCTAAAAAAAGTTGCCTACAGGGTGATTACGCGCCTTTAAACACCGAAAAAACGACGTAAATTTGACATTTTTTTGATGACAACATTTGACAACATTTCTGTCAATTTATTTGACAAAGGGAAAAAATTATTTCGAAAGCGCTGAAAAAAAAAATTTGAAAAAAAGAAAAGTCACTTAAAAATCAATTTATCGAGGTCGTGGCTTTTTTGTGATCTTGACAAGTGAACAAAATAACTGCATGTTAAATCTGTAACATAATATCTAGCTGTCTCACAATGTGATTTTTCACTGATTTTGAGTGCTTCCCGTATTTGACGTAGGTTCGAACCCAACCCGAGTCTTTTTTTTTTCTTTTCGGTAGGATTTTATCGTAAAGTCGCAAATGTTTTTGCATTCCGAGGCTTAACAATGTGATTCCTGAAACACAAAGCAAATAAAAAAGGGGAAAAAGAGAAGAACAAATTATTGCCACTTCCAATTACCCGACTACTGTGGCAGTAATTAAAAGTGTTTATTTTCAAATAATATCATATACGCAAAGAAATGATCCGTCTAATTGTGAATAGCGAAGAGTAAAAAGAGTCTGGCCAGCTGCATGTATAGAAAGGTCTGTATAAAAATATCGGAAAAATGTAACGTCATCGGTTTCGATCTCGAGACCATCAACCTTCCAAGCGGTAAAGTTACCAATTATACACACGGTGATGAAATTATTAAGCCAGATTCGATACCTGCAGGACTTGCAGTCCTAAAGTATCAGCGTCACATTTATGAGCTGTTTCAAAGTTACGGAAGCGCAGTAGCACAAATTGTAAACATTGAACGCCATCTTTACTTGCTCAAAAAAGATTATGACTTTCAACGTCTGTGTTTTGCGAGCTAGTTTACGTATATCATACGTCTATTAACAGACAACAATTAATTTCGTAACAAAACGCAGAATTACATTCAAGTTTGATGTTTATAATACATATTCTTAATATATATTCTTTTGAACGGGACAAACCGTGTTTGTCCGCTCTAGCATACTTCCAAACGAACAACTAAATATTTCATGCAATACAATTAAAAATAATATTATCAACCAAAAAATGGTAACAAACATTTATTTTTTTCTGCGGTGAAAAGAAAACCAAAATGAGGTCGTAATTCTTCAACTGGTATCCGTAATAATTTTCAAAACTCTAAAGAAACATACCTGGCAACCAAAATATTGATAATTTGACCGCACATTGCGCGCTTGATAAGTGAAAGCCTGCAGAAGTGGAGCTTTCATAGTGGAAGTCTGCATAATTGGAGCTTTCATAAAATGGAAGTCTGCATAATTGGAGCTTTCATAAAATGGAATCCTGCATAATTGGAGCTTTCATAAAATGGAAGTCTGCATAATTGGAGCTTTCATAGTGGAAGCCTGCATAATTGGAGCTTTCATAGTGGAAGCCTGCATAATTGGAGCTTTCATAAAAAGGAAGCCATTTTTCCGGCACTTTGGGTTTGATATATTAAACCTCACTTTTTTAGTCGGATAACTGGAACCCTCGATTAGTGGAACTTTTTGATAAGCGGAACTACCACATAAAGTAGAACTTTCCCCAACAATCATCGTTTGAATTATTTTTGTGTGTGCTGGCAAAACAGGTTCAACGCTGCACAATGAAAATTTCCGGATTGAAAGGAAATGAATTATTCAAATATTTTGAATCAAAGACGCGTCTTTTTTTTATAAGAAACATACTTATGGGTTCACCCTGGATGTTTCTTAACTTTAAATGAGATTTTTTGAAAATTTATCGAGTCAGAATATTTTATACCCTTAAAATTCTTTTTAGGAAGATCCCTGTTTATCTATCAATTTACATTTATGTTACAACGGATACGAACGAATACACATTACGATGGAGAAAATGTAGCGGAAGTAAGTACGAAAAAAAGAACTGTAAACATTCATTAGTGATATGTTAAACACACCTGTCCTTAGTTCCAAATATTTTCAATTTTCTCAATATTTTGCGAGTTAGCAGTTGCAAGTACCTATAATCTCAGCCTCAAGTTAAGAAAAACTGTTTTTTATAAAAAAAAAAAGACGTACATTGTCTTGCAAGTCTTGAAGTTGAAGGTGTTCACTTTTAACATTGAAATATCGTGAATCCTATTTTTTTTATTTTTCACACTTTCTTTTTTTATTATTCGTAATTGGCCCGTTTCCCTCAAAATCCGTCAAATGGGACATCTCCTTCGTTCCCATTGGGGGTTCCACTCATCAGGCGCATACTGTATATTGGGGGTTCCACTCATCAGGCGCATACTGTACTTTGGGGGTTCCACTTATTAGGCGCATACTGTATTTTGGGGGTTCCACTTATCAGGCGCATACTGTATATTGGCAAACTTTCTTTTACTTTCACAAATTATAACTCACTGCGAATTTACGCATTGCCACATTTGAGACCTACAACTGTTTTAAGACGTCCTAAGTGCAACTAAAGGGATATCTCCACTTATGTACTACAAATGTTGTGAACCATCACTTCGAGAATATTTTTCACAAGTTGGACTTATTTGCGGGTTCATGGGTAGGAACATCCGGCAATAAGGCTCCAATAGCTTCGCATGAAGAGGTTTTAACTTCTTCACTTTGTTCTGTTTCTTCTTGATCAGAGATTTTACATTTATCATCAATACTTTGTTTCAATTTCTCACCTTGAGTCGAATCACCAAAGCTTGAAGGGCTTTTCCACGGTACATTCTCCTTACTGGGCGATGTTTCTATGGCGACACTAGCATCTGAGGCAGCTACTTTAGATTCTTCAATCTTATCAGGCACTTTGGAAGCATCATTATCACTTACCTCAACCCTCTCGTGCTCTTCCGATTCATTGAAATCTGAATTTTTCTCTACCAAAGCATTCTCCTGTGCATCAACATCTAAGAGTTCTTCTTTTTCTTTCTCAGGGGTATCGGATGTATCGCAGTTCTGTAACTTGTCTTTTTCACTGGGATCGCTGGGTGAAGCATCGGCTGCTGTAGAGGGTATCGATAAAACTTCCACGGTAGGTTCGGCTTCAGGGGAAATAGTTTCTTTACCCAAATATGTTTTGTCTGACGTAAGGTTTTCATTAGTCTTTGACTCGTCATCCTCACTGTGATTACGCAGGGGAGGTATTTCATTGACGAATAACTCGTTCTCCATCGCCGATGATTTTTTCCCTGTTGGGGATGTTTCCGCTGCAACATCAACATCAGAAGCAGGTAATTTTTTTCCTTCACCCCTTTTTTTATTGAAAGTTTCAGGAGCAGCAACATCTTTTGCTGCCATCTCTGGAGTCGATGTATTCATCGCACAGACAGCATCCGATGAAGCAACAGTGTCAGATTTCGAATTTTTTTCTTTCGACATAGAATCTTTAGAAGTATGGTCCAGTTGTTTTTGCAATTTATAATCTTCATTCGAAATTTTTTTCTTGTTTTCGAATTTCGGTGACGTTTCCGTCGGGATGAAAGACGAGGCATCAGGGTTTAAATTTGCTTTTTTAGGAGAAAATACGGGTGCGAGAGGATTAAGTGCGAATGGTTTTATGATCTCTTTTCCGCTTGTTGGTTGGGTGTTTGCAATTGTTGTATCGTCACTTTTTAGCGGAGTAGTAGCGTTTCTGTTACTATTCTCCATTGTTGTATCGTCACTTTTTACCGGACTGGAAGCATTTCTTTTACTCTCTCTCATTGTTGTATCGCTACTTTTTACCGGAGTGGAAGCGTTTATTTTACTTTCCGCAATTGTTGTATCGTCACTTTTTACCGGACTGGAAGCGTTTCTTTTACTCTCTCTCATTGTTGTATCGTCACTTTTTACCGGACTGGAAGCGTTTCTTTTACCCTCTCTCATTGTTGTATCGCCACTTTTTACCGGAGTGGAAGCGTTTCTTTTACTTTCCGCAATTGTTGTATCGTCACTTTTTAGCGGAGTAGTAGCGTTTCTGTTACTCTCTCTCATTGTTGTATCGTCACTTTTTACCGGACTGGAAGCGTTTCTTTTACTCTCTCTCATTGTTGTATCGCCACTTTTTACCGGAGTGGAAGCGTTTCTTTTACTTTCCGCAATTGTTGTATCGTCACTTTTTAGCAGAGTGGAAGCGTTTCTGTTACTCTCCTCCATTGTTGTATCGTCACTTTTTGGTTTGCAGGAACCTTGAGCAGCGCTCTCTTTTGCAACGCCAGATTTCTTAGGTATGCTATCCTTCTGTTGTGTACTGTCACTTCCAAACAGGTTTTGGAGAGTGGTATCTTCGTTTTCGCAGGGCGTATTGACCTCTTTTTCTTTTAACTTTTTTTCATCGGGATTTAAGTTAGAATTTTCCATCTCCACATCTTCGAATGCATCTAGAAAAATTTTTTGACTAAAATTTGATGTTGTATTTACTCTTATTTACATGTAATAATAACTCCACTGTAGATTTAGTTACTTCATATTTAATGCTCGTGTCAACGCGCTCAAATTTCCACGCATTTTCTTCTGCACACCTCCCATGCCTTAAAGGGGCTACGAACCGGTTAAAATGCTCACATTCCGCATATCCCGCGCACATATTAAAAATCCAGCAAACGCGTTTTGCGCAATGAACAGACCAGCGCACTTTGTTCGCTGGTTCAATATTTTTTTTCGAAAAGTATATTACAAAGAAATATTTCAGCGAGACTCATTCTGGATGAAAACATGACCAAGGCTGGAGAAGATAAAAATTCTAGATATATCTATATGTTCGAGTCTGTAAATTACATACATGCCGGAAAAATAGCCAGTTTGTTTTTCGCCGCCATCAGCTCGACTTTCGTGTAAGTCACTAAAGTCGAAAACCAACAGCCGTTCCGTAGCCCCTTTAAGAAACTTTTAGTGGGGCTGCTATGGTGTAATAAAAAGCTTTGTGTGCACACGCGTGGTCAAAGTGATTTTTTGATTCGAGGTTGTTGTTTAGGTCACAAATTAGCCACAAAAAAATGTGTGCCAAAAATTTTGGCCGCGAGACCAAATTAGGTGACGTCATCACTTTCAAGGTCAGCAAAAAATTCGTGGGATATTAACATTTAAAGTTTGTATAAAATACAGACCGTGAATTCACTGACCCAGAATAAAAATGACTATAACTTGGTCGTTAGTGCTCTTTTTGTGCTGAATTTTGACAAGGTGTTAGGTCGCCTTGGTATCTTTCTGTTTAATAGAAATTTATTGTTTAAATCACTGCAGGGGATAATTCACAGACCAATAATTTACAGAATCGGGTATCACACATTCTTGAAAGAGGAACAAAAATATGGAAAAAAAGCAAAAAAAATTAAATATGCATCTAGTTATCTGAGTCAGTTCTTTTTCACTACTTCCGCATTTCTCGTAATTCGAACAGTTGAAACATTAACACATGTCCATGCACACAAATGTTGAAGCATCTTTTCGTACTTCGTACTGCAATCTCCACGACATCCACAAACACTCAACTCAATAAATCCCAGTGGAGCAGAAAGATTATCTGTCATTATTGAACCAAGCGAATTAATTAAAACAGATAACAGAAGTGCTTCATACGTAACCATGAAGTTGTACAAAAGTAATGCTTGCTGAGAAAAAGATTTACTGAATATCCCGCTGGCTTCTAATTCAATAATAAGAGTTTATTCAGATCTTCAGAATTACTTTGATATTTGATAAACTGCTACAAAGTTGATATTTTTTGGTACGACTGTATTCAAGGAATTGTGGGTGATTTTCTAAAGCACTCTTCAATTACAATCTGTTCAATGACAAGTAAAGAATCATATGAGCCTCCATGCATCGTTTCATGTGCTTTTTGTCAATAATTTGTCCTAACGTAGTTGGACCGAATATTCAGATTCGGTGAGAGTCCACTTCCACAGATGTATTTTCCCATTGTCTTCAAGGATGCAAAAACAATATGAAGTTCACCAAGTCTGAAAACGTAATTATTGTATACATCATTTTTCATCCTCAGTTGCATGCATTTTTATCATATAATTGTAAATCTAATGCCACAATGGTCTTATTATTACTACGGCTCGAAAAATTTATTCCTTGAAGAATCTTCAAAGTAGTATACAAGTTTCCCCAATCTCTTGGATGACCTGGGTATAATGGGAGACTTTGACAGATAGTTTCTGTATCATGTTTCGTTAACAGAGTTGAAAGCAGCCCATGTTGGTAATGGAAAGATTAACGCATCATCACTTATTTGGAATAGTGCCCAAACGCGGTCTTTTTGACTTACCACTTTTATATCAATCAAGAATGTAGGTTGTTTAAAGTTGGGAAATTTTTCATTCAATGGTGTTGGCATGACATGTTCTGGTGTTACGATTATGTTTTATTGCAATTTGAATCTTTTTCCACTGCTGTGAGTTATTTCTAAGAGTTATAAGAATTCTCTGTGTTTTTCTGAAATACAGACCAGTACCATGAACCTCCTTCTTTCCATCAGATGTGCCATTTTTAGAAATCGATGTTGTCAATGCAAATGGATGGGTTGTCCAGCTTTTATGTTTCGAGGCAAATATGCCCCATTGTTATCTTGAGCTTTTGTCAATACTTGATTTACAATATTATTCCCATTTTGATAACTTCATCATAAGGGATAGTCAGTCCGAGGTCTGCTAAAAAATCGATAAGTTTTTTATTTCTTGTCTTCTCATGTAAATGTAATGCTAAATCAACTGAAAATGGTGTCTCTTCGATTTCTCCGAATTCTTTAGATGTTATGTTAGAGACCTGTCCGTTAGTTTTCGTTGATTTCATAATAATTTGTGATATGTTATCAACTTTGTTGTCAATTGTTTGCTTCCTTTTCAGCTTAGCATTTTTAACATTGTGAACATAAGTGTATTTTTCCTTCACAGCTGTTAGTAGTTTTGGAAGACCATCCAAGCGAGGAGATTTGACCACCTAAGAAAAGAGTCGTGCGAAAATCGTGAAAATATCCATTGAAAGCATTCACGTGAAACAAAAAAAGAAAAGAAAGGAAAAAACTATCACTTTTCTTTCTGGCAAATGATGCATTTACTAAATATTCATTTAAATTTCTTTCCTTTGCAAATACTTTCACTCTCCGTTTCTACTATTTACTTCATTTAATTTCTAACTATATGTATACCCTGTATGAATAAACTATAAATTTACTACAACCACATAAAACACACAAAGCAAGCAGCGAACAGTCGAATATTACACAATATATATGAAAGCGAACAATGGAATGTTATCGATGAAATTTAACTGTCCAATGTTATATCTGTGAAACTAAACAATTAAATATAGTCTTGGAATGAATCAATTCAATTTTATAACGGTTTCAAAAGTAGTAGATACTACTTTTGTCTAACAAAAAACTCATTGAATTCACACCTTGGTCTGTAAATTATTGGTCTGTGAATTATCCCCTGCAGTGATTTAAACGATAAATTTCAATTAAACAGAAAGATACCAAGGCGACGTAACAACAAAATTCAGCACAAACAGAGCACAAATGACCAAGTTATAGTCATTTTTATGCTGGGTCAGTAAATTCACGGTCTGTATTTTATACAAACTTTAAATGTCAATATCTCACCAACAATACATTTTATGGTTTTTAAAATTTTCATTACTTTCCTTGATATCCTTTTTTTATTCATATATAATATGACATATAATTTCGAAATCATTTTTTCGCTGCACATAAAAGTGATGACGTCACCTAATTTAGTCCCGCGGGACTAAAATTTTTGGCACCAATTTTTTTTGTTGCTTATTTCTGACCGTAAGAACAACTTCAGATCAAAAAATCACTTTTAACAAGGACATAGCAGCCCTCGCTATTTTGCTATTGTATTTTTTAGTGTTTCCACTACTTTTGTGGAAAAAACCCACAACTCTTTAAAACGCTCATCCGCGAAATTAATTTCCTGTAAATTCGAAAATGGTACCCTCTTAATTTTGAGTTATTTTGGTTCGTATTGCACTAAGAAAAGAAAAAGCAAAAAATGGGGGAAGTATTCTAAACGGCAAAATATAAAGTAGGTAATAAGGGTTAGTCAGTAAAACAAAGTTGGTAAAAAATTTTAGTCGGCAAAAAAGCATAGTCACTTTAAGCCCAAATTTCGACACAGTTACCGATTTTTTTAAGAATAAAAGGTAAATCAATAAACAAAAACGCCCACCTTCTGTAGGTTGCTTAGCACATGGAAAGTAGCAGTCTTTCATCAGCTCGTGATAAATTAGGTAATCTTTCTCCATGAATGTGCAAAATATAATTTTATCCATCTGAATAAAATCATAAGAAGTAAATCAGCATTAAAACTAGAAAAACATCCTAATGCAATTACGAACAACAATCTGCTAGCTAACCACGACGCTTGGCTATGTACTACGGCAAGTTTGGACTTCGAAATAGTATATTGGGAGAAACAATACATCGAATACTTCGTTCTCTGTTTTTTCAAGTGATTAAGAAAACAGACAACTACAGAAACGTCAAAGAACGTGCAAACCTTTTCAGGATGTTTTTCAAGCCATTCTCGCACGGTTTGCAGTGCAACGTGTGCTGCCTCTCTGTTTGGATATCCTTAAATAGAAAAAGCATGTTTTTGAAAAATATTTAAACTTTAACAAAATATATATAAATTAAAAATAGAGCAAACTTTAAGACATTCGACGACTATGTTGAACAAGTCAGTATAGAAACAGTGCAAACGATGAGAAAGTTGGTACCAACATACCATAAATTCCAGTCGCAATACACGGAAATGCCTATATAGAGAAGAAGAGTGGCTGTGAAACAATGAAATGAATCATTTTATCATTTTAATTTCTTGTGCAATGCTATCATCCAACCGCCCCCGCCCTAAAAAAAGAAAGAAAGGAAGAAAAAAAAGAAAAAAAAATTTCTTCAACTCACGATCGACTTCATTTCATATTCCAGCATAAACTGCAGACAGGTCTCGTAACATCCTTTCAACTTTTGTTCGTTTTTCCCCATCGGACCAACGGTATGCAAGACATCTAAATTATAAAAAATGCCGATTAATTTACCATTTTTGGGATCAGTGACCAATTTACAAGAACCACCATTTCTCCTGTACACAGTTGGCACTTTTACCTCTCTGTAAAATAGTCACTCCTGTTAAAAGTCAAACAACAGGCTGCCCTGGTTACAGTAAAACTCTTACACGAAAAATTCCCTAAAACAGTCAATCTTAATCAACCAGCAGAACTTCCACTTTTCACCCAGTCCTTAGTTTTAACCCCAATATCTGTCACAAAAAAAGTTATATATTAAGCAAGTGGAAAATATAAGTAAAACGGTAAAATTAAGATCTACAAATCTAGTAAAACAACATTGGCAGAATTACGTGAATGGTTCTCAATCCTTAGCGACAAAAAATGTTGTGGTGCTTTATGATATTTATACAGAGGTCACATCTAAACAACGATCATTTACGTTTGGTTTTAAGAAGCGGTTGTTACAAAAGGTTTCACTGTATCTTTGCCACCGTGCTATACTATAGGAAACAAAAGGACAAACAAATACTTACATTTAGCTGGTAATTTGTGCCCTAAAATTAAATTTTTAATTTTGAAATGACCAAAAATTTAAACATGACCAACACTATTGCTGTCCTAAAAATTGACAACAGCGGTAAAACATGCAAGCATACAGAAAACAATTTGTCTCTATTTGATAACTTCAAAGCCCCCTCAGTAATGTAAGGTTGTATTGAGCTATACAACAGAACCTTAAAAGGGGGGCTTTGCCTGTCCCGACAAATTTGCATAGCTGACTTACAAAAGATTTCTTGCCACTGACAACTGCTTTCATGAATTACTTAAAAAAGAACAAGTCTATTATAGACTAAACAAAACTTTTTTTTGAAAAGCAACATACCTGATGTGATTTTTGTAGCTCCTGTATGGCAGCCATTCAAAGTACGACATTCTTCAACCAGTGTTGGTCCAGCTGCACGATGGATGCAACCGTCAACTTGAGAAAGAAAAAATGAACATGTAGTTTACATGGTAGAGCTAAGATATGAATGATTATCCAGTTTTATATCAAACCTCCGAAAATTGTTTTGTCACATAAGACATTATATGGACTTTTTAAAGCATAAAGGATCGACGTGTTGCCAAAAGATGACATTTCACTACTTAGTTATGATTGTGATAAAGCTTTTGATGAAATTCTTCACGGTAACAACTCCATAGAATTTCAGCTGTTTTCTTAAAAACATCTTCAGGAACAAAGAAAAAATCTTTAATAAAGATTTTTCGCCTTTCGAAAACTTATACCCAAATCTCGCATTTTTCACAAGCTAAATATTATCTGTTCTAAAATATTTTTAGACAATAAAACTTAAAATTAATACCAGAGAAAACAACAGCCAGTGAAAAATTGTACAAAAAACTAAGCAACAGCTTTTGTAAACAAAACTAATGAGAACAAGTT
Source organism: Hydractinia echinata (assembly GCA_030067915.1). Lineage (NCBI taxonomy): Eukaryota > Metazoa > Cnidaria > Hydrozoa > Anthoathecata > Hydractiniidae > Hydractinia > Hydractinia echinata. The sequence goes on along the minus strand of JASGCC010000108.1, from coordinate 1,064,514 downwards.
GTTAATCCACTTACCACCTCCTCCTCCTAGCAAGGTTTGGTTAGCTGTGAAAAATAATGTAATATATATTTAATGTTTTTTCCAAAGCAACAACACAAGTAATATGCAATTAGTTATTATGAGATTAGCCATTAAAGGCATTTTTGTGTCCATTAAAATAAAGTATCAGTCTGTATAATAATAAGTTTACACAAATTGGAACTGCGTCACCAACAAGTTGTGGTAAGGCTTTTATTATATTGTTTTCTTAACATCTGAGTAAAAAATAAATGTGAAAAACTGACGAAAATGATAATGCTTTTAGTATAGGCTATTCCAGAGCGAAGAATAAAATATTTTCACCATTTTTATAGTCACAAAGTACTGTGATTATTCAGTTTAAAGTTAGTGACTTCCAGCCACATGAGATATTGAATGCATGAACAGTGTTAATCCGGTGTGGGTTTTTTAAAGTGAATGAACACAAGACAAAAATATTGCTTTAAAGAACCTAAAATTTCGTTTGTATCTAGTCAGAAATAAAACTAAATAACAAATGTGCTGGCTAAAAATTTATCGAGTTGTCAATCTCTGTAGCATCAATTTTTTAGCAAAATATCAACACTCACCTGCGTTTACAATAGCATCTATTTCCAATCTTGTGATGTCACCTTGCCATATGCAGACCTTGTTGTTCAGTTCTGGCATAACTTTATATAAATGTTTGACATCATCTAAAATTTGCAGAAAAAATTTTAATTTTCTTTACCTCAATATAGATTACACGTCAATTAAAAATGTTTGCAGGCTTCAGACAGCATCTGAAAAAAAAAAGATTTTTTCTGAGTTTCCCTAAGTTTTCACTTTAAAAATCCACTATTCTACTAGACTCTGACCACTGCATCCTAAACTAAAGATGTATATACTGAATAAAATTACACAGTGTACGAAAACATGAAAATATCAAGAAAAACATGCTGGAAATTACTAAAGTAAAACGGATAGAACTTTTCTGAACAGATTAATAAGAACCTTACTACAAAAAAAAATTGGGTTAATTATTCACAGAGTTTCTCCTTTTTTCCGATTTTTTCATTGGTTTCCCATATTTTCCATGAAAAAAAAACAGATGTTAAATTTATTGGAAAATAAATTCTAGAATTCTAATGACACAAAAATATAGTCACTTCCACAAAACATTCTCATTATAATTGAATTCAAATAATAATACTACCTCATAAAATATTGTGCTATCATTTATATATTTTTCATGTACAAAAAAAATAAAAATAAACCTTGAATCTCAAATTTTTTTAAAAAAACAATAAAAAACAATTTGCTACACACCAGTCTCAAAAAGGTTTCACAATTCTTAGTTCTATCTTTATATCTTATGGTGTCAGTGTTTCATTGTCCTCTTTCTGTGAATGAAATTGCCCTATTTTTACTCTTTTAATTTTCGCTAATGGTATGTTAAATAATATTTTGTGGGTATTGCCAAACTCTGTGAACAGCGAAATTCTTGTGATATACTTCTAGACATACTTCTAAGACATTACCTCTATCCGTTTTGCATTTCTTCATTTTGTGTGTAGCAGTAGCACATAACACCGGCCATTTTATTAAGTCGTGTGATTCAGGGGTTACATATGTGTCACCACATTTATAAAATGTTCGCTTTTTTTCAAGGAGCATATTTAAAAACATGCTCCCGTGCTTATCTTTCCAAGGGTCTCCTACAATACAAAATTAACACATTACTTACTTATCAGTGTTAAAAAACAAATTAAAAATTAAAACAACAATTGTTCAACAGTCAATGACTGTTAAACAATTTCAAACACGACAATTCATGGTTGACATGGCCAGTAACACCTTACTGTGTGTTACTGCGGAAATAAGACAAAACTTGTGTCATGTCAGAACATATCTTTACAAAATATACAAAGCAGACAAATGAAGGTGAAATGGCATTATAGGGGGTTGCACAGAAAGTGCCGACATCATGAGTCAAGGAGGATCATTGAAAGAATGACATATTTGAAAAGGCACGCCTTATTTAATCAATACAAATTTTATATATTATATATATATACCTCTGTTTTCTGACTTTGATTTGTATTGTTCACTCTTGGCTTTTTTAAAAATTTTACCAAGTACAGGAACCATTATGCAGCACCTAAATTTATTCGACTTTAATAAAGATAACATTCATTGACATAGAATATTTCCCTAAATAGAACAAAAATAAAAATAAAAAGAGTAGCAAAAAACAGAGATTTAGCATTATCAAGTCATGTTGACAACCTTCCAAATTCACATCAACACCCAGCAATGTGAGTGCCAATAATTCTAACAATTTCAAATTTTAAGTCTGCATTATTTTTTGTTTCATTGTCATCATGCGCGTCATCATCTTGGTGTCTTGTATTATTGTATTATGATATAACTTGTAAAGATACAACATCATTCGCATGGAAGGCAATTTGTAAATTTGGGGAATGGATCCAGATGCCGAGTAAGAAAAGTAAATTGATGCGAGGGAGGAAAGATAACGTGTCCTGCCAGTCATCATAAAATGATAATTCAAACCAAAATGCTTGCTTAAGGCAAAGAGTAATTACCACAGAGTGTGCACGTTTTGGTTGTCATTTACAATAGGATGTCCTTGTGGATCATTATTGTGAGTGGTTTCCAATATCTCTTCATGTATGAATTCATGAGATTCACTTTCATTTCTAATTTATTAAATTATCTATTACTAATTTATTTATTTATTTACTACCTATTTACTTATTTACTTATTTATCTCGTAAATAAAGGGATGTTTTATTTCTCTTTCCTCTTCAAGGTATACTTTCACTTCACTATAAACAGATAATCATCACATGAAGCATATTTGCAACAATAAACATGTATTATGACATAATCATGACCTAAAGGTGGTATGCAAGCTAAGTCACAGATAAGTGTGGTTATTGTGTAGAAAAAATCTCTTGGAGACACTCATAATAGATATAGACTATTTTACTTAAGAAAGCAAACAACCTTCAAAATATAAACATGTCATAGTAATATTCTACATAGTCTGCACATTGTAACACAGACTGTACACATAAGCACAGGACCATGTGTATTAAATTACACCTTATGCAAATTACACCCCTTTTTAATTCTATGTGGATCAATTTTCCACAACTTGGGCATGTCATTGAGGTTGGCCATGTTAGAACACCACTGTGTTAGCACTTTATTTGAAAGATGAATAAATCCCTGGTAACAGACCACCTTCATATCATCTTAATAGCATATTCTAGGATGCTACAAGACACTGCTGCAATTCTGAAACTATATGTGTTTTAAGATCAATATAATTTTTAAATATAATACTTTTTACAAATCCCAAGACTGGTTTCTTAGTCACAAATTCCCCATTTAGAGAGAACAAAGCAAGGGCCAAGGTAAGTACTTCGGTATGCAAGGTATATATTGTGAGAATGCTTTATATAGCTTCGAGGTTCCACTCAAGTTCTTACTTTGTTTCTCCAATAACCTATCCAAGCTTGATTCCTAATTTTCACTTACTTATAAAAATATGTAGCTGAGCACAGTGAATTAATGGAATATCAATGCACACTTCACTAAACAGTTGATTTTCATAGTGTGAATTCACGACACGAAAAGTTCGATCTCTCCTTAACTGGATTTTATACAAAACTATGCTTGTATGATTGTAACAAAATCTATGCCCATTTAAGAAAGTGAGTTTGAAAGAGAAGTTATAGGACTTAGCCTTATTTTGTTTATTATATTTACAAACAATGTGGCTGACAATGACTGAAATTAGGAAAGAAGAGGGAACCACATAAGGCTAATTCAACTGACATGCAAAACCAGAGCATAAGGAAATCACATAAGGGAGGGATTGCAAAATCTATAATGGCAGTTTTGTAAAATTTCCTATGCTTTTATGTGGGCTTTCAAAATTTGTACAACCAAGTGAATCAAAATAGATTAAAACAATTTAGTTAATGCTAGGAAAATTGGATTTCTATGCTATTTCTATTTCTATTGCATTTCTATGCTTACAAAGCCTATATGAGAAAAACCCTAAATGCAATGCTGATATTAAATCAAACTTGGTGACATCAAACTTTCATGACATCAAAGTGACATGCCTGACATAGGATACATTAAAACCTAATTTTACATATATACTTATAAAAAATGTGTGACGATTGCAGAACAAAAATGGCCTGATCGAACAAAAAAAAACATGATCAAATGTTTAATGTGCATTTCCTTCCTTTTGAAGGAACCCCCCTTGCCATCATGGATCTTTGCCTAATATAAATAGAATACCTGAAAAATATCTGACCATATTTATACCTCCAATCACTCTACAGCAAGGGCTCTGCCAAATAAAATGATTTCCTGATTCCCAAACAGTCATTCAAAAACCTTAGAGCAAGAGTAGCCTGGTCGAACAATTTCAAGGTATCCACACGTTTAATGAACTTATAATAACAGCAACTTACAAGCAATCCTTATAAAATTCATCCTAGAATTTGCACACATATTGTAAAAAACAGATTTCAATTTTAAAGTGAGGTATGAGATGTTAGCAAATGTCTGTTAACAGGGCAGCTAAATAATAAAAGGGGGGGGATGTATACATGTAAACCTAAAAATATAACCAGATTAACTGCAACAACATAGGCCTTTCCTGTTAAAATTAAAGATCTGATAGGTAATCATACCTTACCTCAAACTCACAATGTTAGCTGCATAGCCCTTACTGCCACTGTTTAGTAATAAAAAATGTAATCAGATTACAAAGTGAAAACGAGGGGTCCAAAGTTTGATTCACTTTACTTGCATAAATTCCATAATGGCTACTAGAATTGCATAACTAATTTGCATAACTAAGCTTCCTATTTCAAAAAATTAATCTGCTAACCAGATTAACCAGAAATGAGTATCTTGGAGATACTAGCTAGCTATGTGCTATTAGTGCTGTACTAGTGCTCACAGTTGTAACGAACATGAGCCCTGCTCAGTGTAATTCAAGAGTAAATTTGCCTTGGCTTGTAATAAACAGTATGAAACGAACAGACTTAGCTACATGCAATATTCCCCCTGATGAAATTTGCAAAGCTTTTCACCTGATGCCTGTGCTATTTAATCCAGTATAGCTAGATACAAAGATGATGACTAATTTGGCTTCCTAACTGCTGCTTGAAATTGTTGCTTTGAGTAGGCAGATACTTGTGGGTATATAAAAATGTCTTTTTATGCCTGTATTTATTGACTTGTCTTATTAAGCGAGGCAATACAGAGGCCTGAGATCCAATGGTTACAAGCAGGCTAGCAAGGCAATACTTAAAGCAGGCAGTCAATATGGCCAACATGTGATCACTATATCAAAGGTGCCTCATTCTCCAACCCTACTCAAAACACCGTACTGGGCCAGGGCCAGATAGTGCATATCCTTCCACGGGACAGCTGAGAGGTTTACTGAAGTAAATAAATATTCATTTAGCTCCATTTGTTATGAGTTTTTACCAAAGGTAGCCTCTTTAGTTTGTATCGGTGCTGTTATTGATGAGTATCATGGAGTCCCAGCAGGGTTCGAATTAGCAAGCCGCAATTCGCTATTTGCGAATTGAATGCGTCATTCTACAAAGAAAATCTTTGTGAAACCCATTTTTTCATCAATCATTTGTATCACCTATTTCTATGATGGCTGCAACAAAATAACCATTAACAAAGAATAAATGTAGAAAAAACATCCGCAGTTCCTTAATTTTAATTGCTTTGGGTTCCAGAATAATAACACAAATTGATAGAAATAATGTATTTCTATTGGAATGAGTAGATACAACACGTTCAGTATGCATAGACTATTTATGGAAATTTTTGGGGGGAATGGGTAGGAATGAAGGTGCCTCCTTCGTGCTTCGTCATATGCTCAAATATATAATGCATATCCTGAGCGTCAGGATATGCCCCAATATATAATGCATATCCTGAGCGTCAGGATATGCATTATAGGCGTCTTCATGCCCTGAGCGTCAGGTGCATGAGACAGATGAGATGCACTGAGCGTCAGACGCATCGACATGTCCTGAGCGTCAGGCACATGCTAATTATGGTGTTTTCTTCCATGGTGTATGAGAGAATACTGGTGTTTTTATTCATACCCTGAGCGTCACGTGTATGAGAGATGTCCTGAGCCTCAGGGGCTTCGACATGCACTGAGCGTCAGGCGCATATTTCCTATTCACATGATGACTACACTAGAGATGCCCTGAGCGTCAGGCGCATCGACATGTCCTGAGCGTCAGGCACATGCTAATTACTGGTGTTTTTATTCATACCCTGAGCGTCAGGTGTATGAGAGATGCCCTAAGTGTCAGGCGCATCAACATGCTTTGAGCGTCAGGTGCATGTTTCCTATTACAGTGATGATTACAGTTGAGATGCCCTGAGCGTCAGGTGCATCGACATGCCCTGAGCGTCAAGTGCATGTTTCCTATTTAAGTGCTGCTGATTGAGATGCCCTGAGCGTCAGGCGCACCTCAATGAGCGTCAGCAAATATGGTGAACACATGTATACACGCCCTGAGCGTCAGGTACGTTTCTACAATCACTTGTATCAACAAATTACTTGCCTAAACGGCTGACGAAGGAGGCCCGACATACCCGCTAATTAAATTAGAGGCTATCTACAGACTCGTTGTTTCTACCTCTGGACTAAAACCCTGACATAACATGAGCCAAAAGAAATGCCAGGGAAGCCTTGAGGCAGAAGCAATTTGTCTGGTTGTGTTGTGCTGCACGCTCCCATAACAGCTGTGATGCAGTTGTCTTTAGTTGCATTGGAGACGTCCATGATAATTCGATTTCGATTTGATTCCACTGCACCATGGTGATAAATTGAATTGATATCTCACATCCACCATTCGTAGTCGTGTTGATGACATAAAATAAAGAAAAATAGGTGAAGAAAATTAATATATAAAAAAGGGTGGGAGGGTGGGTAACTGTAAACTGTAAGGTACATCTGAAGAACTTGTGCAGTGTGGGGTGTTGGGTTTTTATATGCATTCATTAATAATCAAGACCTGGGTAGGGCCCAGTTCCTTTACAGGCAAGTAGACTAGTATCCCTGGCAACCTTTAAGATCAGGTCTATAGGTAGAAACCACCCCCACTGTGCAAGGTTCTACATGACATTCTCAATGACTAAGGTAAACCTAATGTATACTAACCACAATGCTAAGGAACTGTACTTCTGTCACCACAATTAACATGAGCAAAACTTGCAGTTTAGCTCCATTTAATTGCTTTGGGTTCCAGAATAATAACACAAATTGATAGAAATAATGTATTTCTATTGGAATGAGTAGATACAACACGTTCAGTATGCATAGACTATTTATGGAAATTTTTTGGGGGAATGGGTAGGAATGAAGGTGCCTCCTTCGTGCTTCGTCATATGTTCAAATACATAATGCATATCCTGAGCGTCAGGATATGCCCCAATATATAATGCATATCCTGAGCGTCAGGATATGCATTATAGGCGTCTTCATGCCCTGAGCGTCAGGTGCATGAGACAGATGAGATGCACTGAGCGTCAGATTCATCGACATGTCCTGAGCGTCAGGCACATGCTAATTATGGTGTTTTCTTCCATGGTGTATGAGAGGATACTGGTGTTTTTATTCATACCCTGAGCGTCAGGTGTATGAGAGATGCCCTGAGCGTCAGGGACTTCGACATGCCCTGAGCATCCAATAGCTTAGTGATCTTATTAACATTTGCAATGTTAGTACACCAGTTTTGTAACACATTGTCACTCAAGTGGATATATCTACGATAACAGTCGCTAGACCACCTTCCTAGTATTTTTATAGCTGAATCAGGTATGCCGCAGGATGCCGCTGCTGATGCCCCTCCAATTCTAAAACTGTGTGTGTTTAAGTTAGCACTGCATTTTAGGGATACATTGAGCATGGCACTGACATACTTCTGGGTCACAAATTCACCACTATGCAAAATAAACCAAGGACCGGGGACCAAACCGCGAAATGATAAGTAATGCGCAAATGCATTTACGGGACAAAGGCGTCCACAAATCCTGGCTAAACGGATCTTACAGGCTCTTACAGACTCTAAATGGAGTTTTTCAACTTTGATGTGAATTTAAAGAATGTTATTGTCCTATGAACTAAAATCATGCGGTGATAAGTGTGTGAGAGGATCCCATTTGTGTTTGGTGGAGAGATGTACTCTGATACTGACAACGGCTGAAAATGCCAGTAATAAAGTAATGTCACAAAGTTTTATCGTAGTTAGGAAATTGGCTATCCCCCTAAAACGACAAAATCTCTGATGGATGAGCTGGAGTAATTGGTAGGCAAAGTACAGTTATGTTAGGCAAACTTCTTTCTAAGCACTTGGTTGAGCCTGGAGTTTAAAATTTCGATAGTTTGAGCCTGAAATGTTTCTTAATTTTCCTTATTTGAGCCTGAAAAGTTTCTTAAAAAAAATCTGTTATTTACAATGGGTTTTTTTTTGAGGTGGAGGAGGACAACATTGACGAGAACATTTTTGATTTGTTTAAGATGTAGTATATACATTAGTTTGTTATAAATAGATGCATGTTTAAACATCTACTTTATGAAGAACTCTTTTTATTCTGTCCCCCCTTTTTCTGTTATATGTAAATAAGTTTCTTAATGTTGGAGATTTTCTCATCCTGCTCCAATTTCTTAAAAGTTTCTTAAAATATTGACTTTCTGAGCCTAAGGTTTCTTATAGACTGGTTTCTTATAAAAAAACGTGTACCACGCATAGTCTATTCATATTTGGCATTGTGTTATGACCATTAATAACGGACTCCAGCGAGATAAACTTTCATGGTTTTTATTTGACCATTGACACAAGGGAGGTATCAAAGAGTTTAAAGTTAATTCCTAAAGTGGAAATAAAGCTGTTGACAATTTATAGCAGAATCTTTTGTATGCACGGAAACCAGAGCTATAAGTTAATCTGGTGTTTGCTAAAAGCGCTGAATTTAAGTTAAATTTCAATCGGCCAGTAAGAGTTCTGCTGGAGGAAGTGGTGTGGGTAGCTTGTCTGCTTCTGAACACAACTCTCCTCAAGTCTAATTTTACAGTCTAATTATAAACAGGAGTTTGACAATTGCTGAACAATATCATTCCATCTGTTTGTCACACGACTTATTATCAATACTTACATAAAATTGTTTGTAAATTTAGCTTCTGTTTATTCCTTGTACTTATATATACTACAAGCTTTATGTAAATATTTAGACTGAAGATGACATTAGAGTAGGTCAAAACATGTATCAATTAGTAGTTATAGACATGGGGGTACGAGGCCAGTTTTAGCAATGCTAAAACTTGCCTCGCACCCCCATGTCTATGACTACTTGTACACCCTTCAGCTTCGCTCTATGACGTCAACTGTCCTCGTACCCTCATATGGTGTTTTGGAGATATTACAATACACGTATGGCCATTTACGTGTAAAGTGCTATTTTTTGCTATTTGGGAGGGTCTGTAAGGGTATGTTTATGGTGTTGTAGATGGTTGGCAAGGGTTAATTTTTTCAGCCTGTGTAATAATACGTATACCATTGGATGTCTATAATATAGTATACATCGGATGTCTCTCCAATATATGGAATAGAAAAAGTTCAAATGTTATAATGGTAGTTGTGACGTAATAGTTTGATGGTATATATATAAAGAAATAACCTGTATGTATAGTATAAATGAATAAACTTACGGATATAGAAATGTCTAAATTAGATGATGATAGCCTACTTGATTATTATATAAGGTATGATACCTTATATAATGATGATGATATAGGTGATGATGTCATAGATTGTGTTTGTGATGTGGATAAGATTAAGAGTACAACAGCATCGACACTAGTTTGTCCAAAATGTGGTGTAGTTAGTGATATTCCTGTTTATATACCTTCATACAATGTTTTTCAACGTTGTACATTTCGGAAGAAGTGCATATACAAGAGGGATGGGAATTTCACTGTGATCCTAAACCAGTTCCTATGTATGCAAGATCAAGTGGTATCTGATGATGTGATAAAAACTTTGTGGGACCAGATTAATAATACAGACAATTTAGTATACAATTATGTTATACCACTCAGTATCCCCATACTAGAATCCCTATTAAAGAAGAACGAGTTGATGTCATATAAAAATAGTATATTCTACATTTATTTCACATTAATGAATCAACCGTTTCCACATCTAACAATAGAGGAACGTAAATCGAGTACAACATCTATTTACTGTCATAAGTCGCTTATACAATACAAACCAAATAAGAAAAAGAGCTTTATAAACTATTACTTTACACTAAAAAAGATATTCCAACCACTGGGTATGAATGATTATGCAAAAATAATTCCACAATTAAAAACACAATCCAGACAGAGGGAAATAGAAAGAATATGGGGTTTAATATCTAAGGATTCCAAATGGGCTGAAACTCTTCAGAAACAAATGATCTCTTAGGACCACCATCCAAATAATATAACGTTGGTTGATTACTTTTAATGTATCTATCTTTTATTTTATATACGTGCACTGACCATATTGGATCAGTAGATCGTTTTCGTCTTTCACCTTTATAAATTTGTCCTTCCAATTCACCAGGCTCATATAGATACCTAACATTAGTACCAACATCTAGCAATGTTTTATTATCACTTTTGATGGGCTGTGAAAATCCTTGCTTCACTAGGGTATGTTTCATAGCATCTACTGGTTTCATATCAATTAGTCTGGTTTTTTCGTTATTCAAAGCACTATACAGCTTACAATCTACCAACCCATTCTCTGTTACTTTTTGATGGATCTACAAACTCCTTATGGTATTGATAACTAAATAGTCTATCTGCTAATGTTCTATTAAATTGACTTCTATGTTGGCTGGGATCACCACGTTTTATTATGACATTATGCTTGTTCATAAGTTTGGTAACATCACCATAAAACTCCTTGCCAGCATCACAAATCAATGTTTTGGGGAATTTTAGTTCCGTATTAACATATATACAATCAAAGGCTCCAGCAGTTTCTTTTGCGCTTTTACTAGTTAGTTGATATGCTGATTTATACCTACTAGCTACATCCACAACACAGAGAGCATACTTATATGTTTTTCTTTTGTACTTATCATGTGGAAGATACAAGACATCTATACCTGGTGTATATCATTGGGTGTAGCATAAATAGAATATGAGGAATTGGGTCTCGGGACATACTTTGGTGCTGGTAGATATATTTGATACAGTGGTTGTTTCAGTAGCCATTTTTCTGCTTCTTCATTGGTTGTACCAGCTTTTTTAGCCAACTTACTTATTGCACTTCTACCTCTCCAGTAGCCAGTATCAGAGTAATAAATCTTATCCATTCTTATAATATATGGAGTATAATATCTATGGACCATAAATCTTCTCATACTTGTTACTCATACCATTGATTGGTGGACATAGGTCAGTAATAATACCATCTAATATCACCATGTCGGATAGAAATGTTGTATCCTCGTATTTTATTCCATTAAGAAATGATTGTATTTGGGTAAGAACCTTATTGTATGATGTGTATGCAAATTTATACATCTCAACCTTGTTAGTAATAATTGTTTTCGTCATATATCCCTGTATAATGACACCAACACCGCTTATAGTTCCCAATATGATGGCATTTGCAGTTATTGTTCCAGCAAACCAACCAACAACAATTAATGTTATACTAACCATGTTTGGAACCAATTTTAGTTTTTTAGTACGTTTATATTTCCATTTGTAGCATATGTACAACTTATGGTAATATTTATACCAATTCAATAGTTTAACTATTTCAGCGTCTGAACAATCTTCACCACTATATTCAAAGCATATGATTTGTTTCATTATATTATATATATGTAAAATAAATTATTCTAGTTATATATTATACAATGGCAGAAGGAGGTGATATACCAGAAGTTGAGGATAAATAATGATGAAAATGATGTAGATGATGAAGTGGATAAATTAATTCATGAACGGAATGAGTTACAAATAAAATTGAACAATATAGATACAGGTACAATGTCAAAAGAACAAATAAATGAAAGGAAAAAATTGTTGAATGGAGAGATTGAGCAAATAACGTCAAAAATAAAAGGCAAAAAATTTGATATGGCTAAAACGATAGTAAAGATACTGCATACAGAATATCGTAAAATAGAAAAATCCGGAAAAGTGGCAGTCAAAGATGAGCAATCTGCTATAAAGAGAATTATAGGGAGAAAAATTTCCTGTTTGATGGTGAAAAAGGTCAAAGTACATTATTATTAACAGAGAAAAATAACTGGAGAACGGCTATATCATATGGTAAATTATTAGGTGCTGATGTGTTAGAGGAGATGGGCTTTAACCCGAATGCTTTAACCCGAATTCATCTAAATCAGCAAAAGAGGCAGTAAAACAGGCAGTTGCCAGACTGGATGAAGAGGTAGATGCAGCATCCGATAAATTATTAGCAGTCGGTAGTGAAGGAACTTCAGAGTCGTTTGAGAAGTTTTTAGGTATATGATGAATCCCAGAAGAATATTGAAAAGGAAACATCTCATATGGATGATAATGAAAAGGAGGGATACTCACAACTAACAAATGAATTAAAAACAATAGAGAAATTAATAAATACCATCAATGGATCTCTTAAAGTGGCTGTGTTGCATAATGTCAAATATCAAAAGCACATTGAATTAGAGAATAATAAACTCCAGGAAATGGAAGATAATCCTGATAACTATACCGAGGAACAGAAACAGGAAGTCATAGATAGAATAGATGAACTAACCAAAAAACTTGAAGTTAGCAATAAGGCTATAGATAGTTACAAAGAACAGTTTGCCAACCAATTATCACAACTTAAGGATTCACTCTCACGCTTTAAGGATGCAGAACCTATTCTGTGAACAAGGTATTACAATAGTATCAGTTCTAACAGCATTTGGTATGACTATTGCGGTGTTAATAGAAGCATTATTACCAGGAAGTGGAACATCATCATCCTCAGGATCACCTACAGGAGATAAAAAGGGTGCTAAGGGATGGGTGAAAGATAAATTGAAAGGACTTGCTGGCCTATTAGGCAAATTAGCAGGAAAAGCAGCAGCAGCATTACCTGGAATTATTGGATCAGTAGTCGCATGGTTATTAAATAGAGCAAAAGATGTTATCGGATGGTTGTCCCAAAATGTGTGGGCACTTATTACAGGCATAGGTGTGTTAATTTATACGTATTTCATGACTAAAAAAAAATAATGGCTATATTTATAATGGAAGTATTGGATGGTGAAGAATTCGATAGAAGCTATAATAACACCCAAATATTTGATGATGATAACACGGCACACTTTGATAATATAAATGATGAGGCCATGGAAAGGAATAACTTAATAACACAAATAGATGAAATGCATCAATCAGGAGATATACAAGGTATACAGGAAATGCAGGATCAGGTGGATAGAATAGACAGGCGTGTGGAAAATGAGAAAATAAAAGTGAGTAAAACAATTGTGATGTTATTGAAGAGAGAATGTAGGCAAAACGGATTAGATCCATTTGGTGATGCAATTAAGGAAGCCACCAAAAAATTGTATAGGAAAATTAGGATTACATCAAATGATATTATGTTTGACAAAGGAGATGGTGTACAAAGGTCATTATTGGAAAATGGTAAATGGTATTCACCTAAAGATTATGGAAAAGTATTGGGTAAGGAATTTATGGAAAAAATGAATTTTGACACATCTATGGATTCGTTAAATGAAACAAAGAAGACATTATCCAAATTGGGAAGACAATTAAATCAATTAAAGTATTTGAGATCTATATATGATGAGATGAAACCCAAGGAAACAATAGAAATGATAGATGTAACTAAAAAGAATGTAGATGTAGCAATTCAAACATTAGAACAACAATCCTTCGAACGTGATGATGGGGTTTTAGTACCAATATGTGAACTTAGAGGTTTGGACCAAGCAATGACAAAAATCAAGGGAAATATTAAATTGGCTGTGTAGCAAATGGTTTAGATTATAAGACAGATTTAGAAAAAGAGAATAGGAAACTTCAGGAAATTAAAGATAGTAAAGATTATACTGATTTGCAGAAACTGGATTTAAGAGAAAAAACAGAAGCAAGAATAAAGGAATTGAAACATAGGATTGAGCTTAATGATGAGATTATTGATGATTTAAAAGGAAATTTTAGGGACCAGATATCACACATCAAAGATTCACTATCACGTTATATGGATAAGGATGAAGGTACATTAGCCGAAAGAATTAAAAACCTTTTCCGGGAGCAGGGTATTACGATATCAGTTCTAACAGCCTTTGGAATGGCCATTGGTGTGCTAGTAGAATCATTATTACCTGGAGCTAAAAACAAGGAAACATCTACAGGAAAAGATAAAAAGAAAACCAATGGATGGATAAGTAATAAATTGAAGGCACTTGCAAACCTGTTGGGTAGATTAGCTGATAAATCAAAGGCATTACCTGGAATTATTGGATCCATAATATCATTTATACTAAGTAGAATGAAAGATGTTTTCGGATGGTTATCTGAGAATGTATGGGCATTTATTTATTCACTTTCCCAATTCTAAGGTTCATATCACTTGGTAACATATACACATTTTCACCAACAACATAATCCACTTTACTTCTAGCATATTGTAGTGTATCCTGGAATCTTTTAATGTCCTCTGCTATATCCACATGTCTATTAATAATGTTTTCAAAGTTGTTTAGAAACACTTGCTGGCAATCTAATGTTGGACCTGTATTACCTAAAATGCTTGATCTTGTAGACGTTTGGGATGTTAGTAGCAGAAAAGAGTATGCTCTAACCGATTCACTTAATTTCTGTACGCCAATAGTTGTTAAGCCCCTTAAGTGCTCTATAATCCATCTAGCAAAACTGTTGGAATCATAGTATGCATTGCCAGGTGTGTTATTATAATCTGGTCTCTTGATCTGGTATGAACTAAAATAGTTTTCATTTCTCCAGGTATTATAATTGCTGTCAACACCATAATTCCTACATATTTGCAAATATTTATCCCTTGTGAAGGTATTATTACTAGCAGAAAACCCTTGTTGGTATGGTAGATAGACTTCCAGTATTTTGAATATCCGTCTAATGTGATAATAAACTGTATATCTGTATATGCTTCTACCCAAAGGATGATCATTGGAATACAAATGCTCAGGTGATATTCCACATACGCTTGTTGATAGAAATACAGCAAAATTTAGTTGAGTCTGCCATAATCTGAATGGGTTGGATTTCCAATTGTTATACATTGGATCATTACCTCTAACCATCCCAACCTCATAGTTAGTGAATATGTTTGGAAACTTACTCTGGAAACTCTCAATATCATTTACATTCTCTGAAACCACTATATTTTGTTAGGTCCTTTGCTTTGATTTGTTGTAGGTATTTTCCACCGTTTGGTTCATAAAACCCGGATATTTTAGGATCGTATTTATAAATTCTATTCATTATATTATATAACTCAGAAAATGTATATTGTAATAGATGACATTTCAAAAGGTATGGAGAACTATTGTATTTACAGTTATTGTAGACAATGTAATGGATTATCAAATGATGTAAACCCATATTATAAACAAATTAATGGAAACTACATATATTGGGCAACATGTAGTAAATGCGGATGTGTGATATTTCTGATTGGATAAAATGGTAGATATTTAAGAAAATAACATTATTAATAGTTATTATTATGGGAGAGGTCTTTATTTATGAGGATGTTAAATTAAATGTTATTAATATTAATGAAACCGTTTGGTTCAAAGCAAAAGTAATTGCAAATATATTGGAATATAAAAATACTCGCCAGGCTATTTTAGATCATGTTGAGCCAGAAGATAAAACCACGCTAAACGACCTCAAATCTTGGGGTCACGAAATCTGAGCCCTAAAAATGGACATATGATGTTTAATTGCTTTGGGTTCCAGAATAATAACACAAAATTGATAGAAACAATGTATTTCTATTGGAATGAGTAGATACAACACGTTCAGTACGCATAGACTATTTATAGAATGTTTTGGGGAATGGGTGGGAATGCAGGTGCCTCCCTCGTGCTTCGTCATATGCACAAATATATAATGCATATCCTGAGTGTCAGGATATGCATTATAGGTGTCTTCATGCTCTGAGCGTCAGAAACATGAGACGATGGTGTTTTCTTTCATACCCTGAGCGTCAGGTGTATGAGAGAATTGAACAAATATATAACACATATCCTGAGCGTCAGGATATGCATTATAGGTGTCTTCATGCTCTGAGCGTCAGAAACATGAGACAATGGTGTTTTCTCTCATACCCTGAGTGTCAGGAGTATGAGAGAATTGAGATGCCTTGAGCGTCAAGTGCATCGGCATGTCCTGAGCGTCAGGCACATGCTAATTACTGGTGTTTTTATTCATACCCTGAGCGTCAGATGTATGAGAGGATGAGATGCCTTGAGCGTCAAGTGCATCGACATGCCCTGAGCGTCAGGCGCATGTTTCCTATTCCAGTAATGATTACAGTACACATATCTACAACTACATGTCCTGAGCGTCAGGCACATGCAAAATACTTGTGTGTTATTCATACCCTGAGCGTCAGGTGTATGAGAGATGCCCTGAGCGTCAGGCGCATCGACATGTCCTGAGCGTCAGGCACATGCTAATTACTAGTGTTTTTATTCATACCCTGAGCGTCAGGTGTATGAGAGATGCCCTAAGCGTCAGGAGCATCAACATGCCCTGAGCGTCAGGCGCATGTTTTCTATTCAAGTGCTACTGATTGAGATGCCCTGAGCGTCAGGCGCACCTCAATGAGCGTCAGCAAATATGGTGAACACATGTATACACGCCCTGAGCGTCAGGTACGTTTTTCAATGACTTGTATCAACACATTACTTGCCTAAACAGCTGACGAAGGAGGCCCAACACACCCAAATTTCCCCATATTGTAAAAAGGAACAACAAGAAAAATACACTATTTGCTACAATTCTCCAATTTGACATGATACAATGCAATAACACAATACTAAATTCACGTATATATTCGACTGGCACTGCCCTATTTTATTGCACCAACACTCACAGCTGATATTACATAATAGTCACTAAAACATGCGATAAACACTTTGTGGATTAATATGAATAAACCAGCCATTTCTAACGAAACATAAAATAATAATGTCAAATGATTTATTTGTAAAAATAACAGGTTTTTGTGCAACAGAGTAGTCAGTTATAACACTCAAAAACTAATAATTTCCTTAAGGCTACACTAGACTGGTATCCTCTCGTGATTCACTAGTCTCTGTAGTAAAAACGGCAACAACAAAAAAAAAAGCCCATGTTAAAGTTCTACTGGCTAAAACTGTAGAACAATAAAGAAACTGTTAACATTAAATAATATCAAGACAAATTAAATGTGTCAACTAATTACACTGAACACACTAGAGAGCCCTCACATTCCATAGCCTAGTGATCTTATTAACACTGGCAATATTAGTACACCAGTTTTCTAAAACATTGCAACTTAAGTGAATATATCTGCAATAACAATCACTAGACCAACCTTTCTAGTAGTGTGTTACATTGAGCATGGCACTGATATATTTCCGGGTCACAAATTCACCGCTTTGCAGAATAAACCAGGGACCGGGAGCCAAACCGCGAAATGAAAAGTAATGAGCAAATGCAATTCTGGGACAAAGGCGTCCACAAATCTTGGCTAAACAGATCTTACAGGCTCTTACAGACTCTAAATGGAGTTTTTTAACTTGATGTGAATGTAAAGAATATTATTGTCCTATGAACTAAAATCATGCGGTGATAAGTGTTTAAGAGGATCCCATTTGTGTTTGGTAGGAAAGATGTACTGTGATACTGACAATGGTCAAAAATGCCAGTAATACTAAAGTAATGCCACAAAGCTTTATCGTAGTTAGGAAATTGTCTATCTCCCTAAAACAACAAAATCTCTGATAGATGAGCTGGAGTAATTGGTTGGCAAAGTACAGTATGGTAGGCAAACTTCTCTTCGATAATTTGAGGCTGAAATGTTTCTTAATTTTTCTTGAGCCCGAAAAGTTTCTTTAAAAAAGTCTTTTATTTACAATGCTTTTTTGAGATGGAGGAGGACGACATTGACGAGAACATTTTTGATTTATTTAAGATGTAATCTATACATTAGTTTGTTATAAACAGATGCATGTTTAAACATCCACTTTATGAAACTCTCTTTATTCTGTCCCCCCTATTTTTCTGTTGCATGCAAATAGTCTTCTTAATGTTGGAGATTTTCTCATCCTGCTGAAATTTCTTAGAAGTATTTTAAAATTTTTACTTTCTGAGCCCAAGGTTTCTTATAGACTGGTTTCTTATAAAAAAAAAACATGTACCACGCATAGTCTATTCATATTTGGCATGGTGTTATGACCATTAATAACGCTGTCATATTGGACTCCAGCGAGATAAACTTTCATGGTATTTATTTGACCATTGACACAAGGGAGGTAGCAAAGAGTTTAAAGTTAATTCCTGAAGTGGAAATAAGCAGAATCTTTTGTATGCACAAAAACCAATACTTTCATAAAATTGTTTGTAAATTTAGCTTCTGTTTATTTCTTGTACTTATATATATATACTACAAGCTTTATGTAAATATTTAGACTGAAGATGACATTAGAGTAGGTCAAAACATGTATCAATTAAAGAAATGTGAGATTTTATTAAATTCGTAGTTTTTATGTTTATAATGCAATGAACAACACAAGTCATAGCACAAGAATGGCCTAAGCTAACAATTTTGGTAAAAGAAGCACCAGAGGTGGAATGCCAACATTGTAAATTGTTTAATATACATTTCCTTTCTTTTAAAGAACCCCCGTCACTATGGATGTTTCCCAATATAGGATAGCGAAATAGAAAATTAGAACCATGTTTAAATTTATTTCCTGATATCCAAACACTCAGCGATCTAATTTATATGATTGTAACAAATTTATGTGATGATTGCAAAACAAAATTTGTATTTATTATTCTCACAATCGAGTGAACTTTATAAAAGCATGATAAAGTTAACCTACTTGCAACCATGGATGTTTGCTAATACAAATAGAATTACAAGGAAGCCTGTCTAGTTTTTACCACCAATCACTTAGCATCCAGGGACCTGCCAATAAGGTTCTGTTCTAAATTGACAAAACGTCATGCACCTAGGCACAAGAGTAGCCTAATCAGACACCAAATTCGCATTCAACATCGATGTTTGTTAATGTGGCTGAAATGTTTCTTGAAATTTCTAATTATTGTTTATATTAAGTCATCTTGAGAGCCAAACTCCTTTTTAAGAGGCTATTCGTCTTAAGAATCCATCATAATGGCAACATCTTGTTTGAAGATACTCAGATTGATATTAAGCTATTTTGCTTAAAGTTTCATTTTTGTGAGAAATGTGTTCCTTAAAAATTCAGCCTGGTAATGTTTCTTAAATTTTTCAAAATTTGAACCCAAGTGTCTTAATAAATTTTTATATAAGCAATTAAAATTCTAAAATGAGGCTTAAGGATGCTTATGAAACATGATCAGGCCCAAAATATGCTTATTACGCTCATCATCATTAATTACAAATTAAATCTTAACACATACTGGTTAATGCAGATATAAGGAATAAAGAGAAAAACTTCTCACGAAACAAAACATAAAAACTTAAGAATGTTTCCTTAGGCTTTACATAATGCTTAAATTTAGGCCAGTGGATGCTTATAAATGTCATGCTCATATAAATAAAACATGTATAGGAATTGGAGCTTCGCATATAGGAAATTTTTATTTGTAGTACAACGGCTAAAGGAATTCTTAATAAAACAGCTTATGTATAGTCGTTCTAACCTTAATTCTAGGAATTGCGCATAGGTTGTAAGAAAAAGTAGAATTCATTCTTTTTTAAGTAAGTACAGGATGATAACAACAATCTGTAAACAGTAAAGCTAGGCAACACAAAGGGGAATGTTTATATGCGTGTGGACCTAGAAATAAAGCAAGATGAGCCGCAACAACGTATAGGTTTGCCTGTTAAATAAGGATCTGATAGGCAATCCTACCTACCACGACTCACAATGTTGGCCTTTGTAGCCCTTTTGTAGACCTTACTACTATTACTTATATTAAAAATGAAAAAGGATGGTAAAATAAAACCACAAAATGGAACTTGCTCTACTTGCATAAAATCCATAATGGCTACTAGAATTGCATAACTTATTTACATAACTAAGATTCCTATTCCATAATGTCTTACTCTGCCAACCAGACTGTTCAGAAAGAAGTGTGCTATTAATGCTATGCTAGGGCCCACTGTTGCAAGAGACATGCCCTTTGCCTTGTATAGTTTAAAAGTGACATTGCCACAACTCTCCTAACATAAACAGATAGTAAATAGTATGAAAAGAACTGACCTGGCAATGCAATGTCTCTTCTGATGAAATATCCAAAGCTTTTCATCTGATGCCCCCTTGTGCAATATAATCCAATTATAGATAAAAGGATGATGAGGATGATAACTGTAAGCTGTAAGGTACATCTGAAGAACTAGCACAGTGTGGGGTGTTGGGGTTTATATGCAGCCATTAATAATCAAGACCTGGGTAGGGTCCAGTTCCTTTTCAGGCAAGTGAGACTACTATCCTGGCAACCTTTAAGATCAGGTCTATAGGTGGAAACAAGGCTCTACATTGCATCCTCAATGACTAAGGTAAAGCTAATGTATGCTAACTACAATGCTAAAGAACTGTACTTCTGTCACCACAATTAACATGAGCAAAACTTGCAGTTTAGCTCCATATGTAAATGAATCAGGATTATATAGCCTTATTATAGGATCAAAGATTCATAAAATGGGTTACAGGGGAAGTTTTACCATCAATAAGGAAAACTGGAAAGTATGAGAAAAAGAAATTCAAGATGTTGGCCTATACTATTGAATCAGAATATGATCTACACTCTAAGGTTGTCAATTATATTAGAAACCATTACAATTATGTCTGTATCATTGGGTGAAAACCAAATAAATAGTGACATGAGAATGAGATCATACAATATGGGTTACATTGTTAAAATCAAAAACCTGATCCCAATTTTTACTGGATAACTTTTTCTTGAAGCCAGCTTCAAAAATTTTCCAGTCTCTATAGTGTTGTTTGGTGTTAATTTTACTGGTCTGATAATCAGAATATAATAGTAGAAATTGTGGTAGATGATCAGAGAAACTTGATATTAGGTTTCCTGAAATAGTTTTATGATTGGACATAGACATGTATATGTTGTCGATTAGTGTTTTTGAAGCTGGAGTTATGCGACTTGGGAGAGTAATATGAGGTTGAAGGAAATTTGAGCCTACAAGGTCAAGAAATGAGGCAATTTGGGGGTTTTCTTCTACTTTCAAAAGATCAATGTTGAAATCTCCCATAAGAATTAAAGTTTTGATTTCAAGGTTAGTTTTACTAAAGATTGGTGTTAAAAAGGAATTAAATTCACTTAGGGATAAAGAAGGGTGCTTGCAAATACAACCAACTATGATGTCAGAGTTTTCCTTGGAAATTTCAACAAAAGTTGACTCAAGTAGTTTTGGAGAGTAGCAGAGACTAGATAAGTCATCTCGAGAATTACAATTAAATTTTTTTGAAACAAAAAGGGCTGTCCCACCTGCTAAACCCTCTGCTGGTGTTAAAAAAGTTGAGTATCCATCAAACAATGGAACATTTTGGAATGCACACAAGAAACAACATAGTCTCGCTTGTAAATAAGACTAAAAAACAGCGGCTGCGCTTATTTGATTATGTTTTCTAGAATTCGAATACGAAATCAGGAAACAAATCTTTTAGGGAGCTAAACTCCTTTTTAAGAGGCTTTTCGACTTAAGAACCTATCATAATGGCAACATCTTTGACTTGTTTGCAGATACTCAGATTGATATTAAGCTATTTAGTTAAAAATAATGTTTGCTTAAAGTTTCATTTTTGTGAGAATTGTGTTCCTTAACAATTCAGCCTGGTAATGTTTCTTACATGTTTCTTAAGTTTTGCCAAATTTGAACCCAAGTATCGTTATAAATTTTTATATATATAAGCAATTGAAATTCTAAAATGAGGCTTAAGGATGCTTATGAAAAACATGATCAGGCCCAAAATATGCTTATTGCGTTCATCATCATTAATTACAATTTAAATCTCAAGACATACTGGTTAATGCAGATATAAAGAATAAAGAGAAAAACTGCTCACAAAACAAAACATAAAAACTTAAGAATGTTTTCTTAGGCTTCACATAACGCTTAGTATATGCTTAAAATGACTAAATTTAAGCCTAGGGATGCTTATAAATGTAATGCTCATATAAATAAACATGTATAAGAATTGGAGGTTCGCATATAGAATTTTTTTTTTTTTTTTTTTTTTTTTTTGCAGTACAACCGCTAAAGGAATTCATAATAAAACAGCTTATGTGTAGTCGTTCTAACCGTTGTTCTAGGAATTTCGAACAGGTTGTAGGATGTTAACAACGGTCTGTAAACAGGGAAGCTAGGCAACATGAAGGGAGGAATGTATATATACGTGTGAACCTAGAAATAAAGCAAATGAGCCACAACAACGTATAGGTTTGCCTGTTAAATAAGGATCTGTTAGATAATCCTACCTACCACGACGCACAATGTTGGCCTTTGTAGCCCCTACTACTATTACTTAGTATTAACAAATTTAAAAGGATGATGAAATAAAACCACAGGGTTCAAAGTTGAACTTGCCCTACTTGCATAAAATCCATAATGGCTACTAGAATTGCATAACTAATTTGGATATCTAAGCTTTCTATTCCATAATGCCTTGCTCTGCTAACCAGATTGTTCAGAAAGAAGTGTGCTATTAATCCTATGCTAGGGCCCACAGTTGCAAGAGACATGCCCTTTGCCTTGTGTTGTTTAAAAGTGACATTGCCTTAACTCTCCTAACATAAATAGATAGTAAATAGTATGAAAAGAACTGACCTGGCTACATGCAATGTCTCTTCTGATGAAATATCCAAAGCTTTTTATCTGATGCCTCCTTGTGCAATATAATCCAATATAGATGGAAGGATGATGACTAGATAGATAGATTTGGCTTCCCAACTACTCATAACTGTAAACTGTAAGGTACATCTGAAGAACTTGTGCAGTGTGGGGTGTTGGGTTTTTATATGCATTCATTAATAATCAAGACCTGGGTAGGGCCCAGTTCCTTTACAGGCAAGTAGACTAGTATCCCTGGCAACCTTTAAGATCAGGTCTATAGGTAGAAGCCACCCCCACTGTGCAAGGTTCTACATGACATTCTCAATGACTAAGGTAAACCTAATGTATACTAACCACAATGCTAAGGAACTGTACTTCTGTCACCACAATTAACATGAGCAAAACTTGCAGTTTAGCTCCATTTATTTCATTTTGGCTAAACTTCTTGAATTGTGTTATGGCAATAAAATTCTCAGCAACCTCTATGGTTCAGGGCTATGATCTTAATGCATGAATAAACCACTTCTCACTCTTATTTTAATATTTCAATATCCAAATGTTTATATTCTTACTAATTGACATAAAGCTGTTTGACATATTTCAACTTTGCAATCACACAACTTGAAACACTAACTAATGCACCTGAGTGACTTTACACTGTAAATATTTAAATTGCAACAAAGACCTGCACAGGAAAACTTGGTTTCACTTTGTCACTGGTAGCCTAGTGGTAGAGTGTTCGCTCCCAGTGCGGGAGGTCTTGGGTGCAAACCCCATCTGAGTCATGCCAGAGATTATAAAAGTGTGAATATCCTTTTTACTTAGCGTTCAGCATGAGAATAGGATTGATATCTTTGGCATTTCAAATGATGGTATGGGTACTCGATCAAACGGGTTATAATTTATACTTAATATATACTTATAGAATTTTTATCTTCGATTTAGAAAGGCTATAGCTAGCTATGCATGTGGAGGTAGACAGTTGCTATACATTTATGGATTTTTGACTGTTTATAATCTAGCTATAGCTCATTGAAAAGGCAAAAAAAGTAAACTTTTTACCCAATATGTGAATAGGTTTTTCCAAGTTAAAGATAAGAATCTGAATAAACCTGTTGGAGGTATAAATTATATTATTGGGGTATCGTAGCTAGCTATATATAATAGGGTATCATAATAGCTGGCTAGCTTTAAGGCTAGCAGCCCTATTTTCATAAAGATAAAAAACAGAAATGGAAATCATTACCAATGACAGTCTTTAAAAACATCTGAGTATAAGTGTCTACTAAATATAGTTACAATTTAATTTGTATATATTTCAACTGTATGTAAGATAAGACACACCAGAGGAAAATAAAAGTAAAATAAAAACAATGGAAGTTAAAAAAAAACACGAAAAGGTTAGCGTCCAGGAAAGTTTAAAACATTTCTTTTCCTTTGACTTTCTTAATAAACTTGCATATTTAGGTAGGACAGTTAAACACAAAAAAGAAACTAATAGCTACTAGCTGAAAATAGAGATAGAGACTTTCGTTTTAGTTTTTGCGTCGCCCCTTTGTCTTGTTCTGCCCGGATAATGAACATTGGCCCGATTAAGTACGGCAGCTTGCCCCGGTTAAGAACAGGGCAGGAAATACATAATCAGGGCAACATAATCAGGACAGGCCGGCTTATTACTCAAAAAATATTATTTGGCACTTATAAAAGGAACATAATCAGGGCAGGCCAGTTTGTATACGACAGTCTAATATTATTTCTCACTTATTATAGAACGAACATATTCGGGGCAGGCCGACTTATGTATGACAGTCAAATATTATTCGAGACTTATAGAACGAACGTAATCGGGGCCAACCGGCTTATATACGATATTTTTATATTATTTCTCACTTATTATAGAACGCACATAATCGGGGAAGGTCGGCTTATGTATGACAGTCAAATATTATTCGAGACTTATAGAACAAATATAATCGGGGCCGACCGCTTTTATATCATTCGTCATCACTGCTGACAAGCAAATAGCCCTGGTGGCAAAGTTGTTGTTGTTCTCAAATGAAACGAAATTTCGTGGCAAATACTAAATTTTGGGATTCGCAAGTTTAATAACTTTTCACCAAACTTAATTCCCGCAAAAAGAATAATTTAGGTTCCGTGAAACTTAGTTGCTTCAAAGTATATTATGTTGAAATGTATTTACTACAAGAGTACTTTAAACTAAGAATTACGTCGAGACTTATTTCTTTCGCCATGTCTAGTTTTTAGGGGTGTTTTATCTTCCAGAGAATGTTTAATTCACAAAAGTTCGAAGAAAATGCCAATCACAGCCTGCCTGGCCAGCCATTATATCAGCGTTCATAATCCGGTCACCACGACATAACCAGTGCAAAAAAAACATAATCGGACCATGCGTACATAATCCGGCTGTCCCGGTTGTAAACAGGCCGTTTTCGCAATCTGGGCAGAACAGTCTCGCCTCACATTTTATTTCGGAATCGATGAAGAATACTGTCCCGATTTATTTGATCTTTCCAATTTGTCTGATTTTTAAAGCACGCGCAGAAGGAGAGCGTGTTTTGTGTGAATAATGAAGAGGTTTGATGTTTTTTGTTTAAATTTGTTGAATATTTAACAATCTTAAATAAAAAATCATATTTCAATGAATTGCGCGACGAATGATCATCTTTAGCAGATGTGAAGGAATTTTAAAAAAGCGAAAGATGCGGTAATATAAAAATTCAATAGCTCACAAAACTTTTTATCAGCTGAATATGGAGATTGAAAGTTTCTAAAGACGAAAAACCTACCGCAGGGGAGAAAAGGTAAATCCATATAGAGGAAGTTGTTAAAGGAAAGGCGAACAAAAAATTATATTATGGCAGCCAGAAAATGAATTTTTAGCGAGAGAAAAAAAATATATAAATTTCTAAATCCTAAAATCTGCTAGGATAACTGTTATAATAAGAAATAAACAACTGTATTTCACAACTGAGTATCTATATATCCTCCTCGCAACATTTTTAAAGAATTCTCATGGCTGTATGGGGTGAACATAAGTAGGATTTGGATGTACTTACCAGTAAACATAAAAAAACAATGACTTAAAATAACCACTTTACGTACTATAGTAGTAACAGCATTTTATAACCTTCGTTTGAACTTTTAGAAACTTAAGAAATATTTTTCATGACCAAAAACAATATTTTTTTCATGTTTTGAATCCGTTTTCCACAACATACTACCAGCTTCGAACGACAAAGTTTGTTGTGATGAGATGGCGCCAAATTTGATAAATATACAGACCGGAAACATTAAACAACAAATCGAACGCAGAATATGGTGTTTTCATATTTACTTACGAATCTTTACCTTATCTTTTTTACTCACAAATTTGTTCAGAAGTTAGCTAAGTAGTATGACAACCTCGATCCCAGGGCCTGTAGCGTTTTTTGATATGAGGATGAAACGCGTACGAGGCCCTGGTACAACAGACTGAAATTCGCCCAAAATTAAGCATGCAGAGAAAAGTAATGTATGCGTGACGTTTTCGATTAAAGATGGAGTTTTAGTGGCAGGAGTTTGTAAAATTGTAAAAGTCTTTTACTGCATTTTTTATAGCTAGATAGCTACCTATAGCTACACCGTAAAATTCCAGAATAAATACAACCCTTGGTAGCTTTCTAGTCATCTTGTGGTGTATGATACATATAGTAAAAACTGCAGCACTTGTAAATATTAAAGAATAATTTACACCAGCTGCAAAAATAACAATAAAAGGATGGACCACTTGTGGCAATGTTGGGAGAAAATTCCGAGATCTTTTAGAGAGCCGAAATTTTCCTGACCTTAACACGTCAAATGCTTAGAGTCAATAGTACGAGGACAGGATGTCATTGGAGTGTTATCAAAAGGATATGGAAAAAACTTTAATTTTTCAACTGTTAGCTAGCTAGCTACCAGATGTCATCAGAAAAAAAGATGAAAATTTTCAATACACAACTTCACAGTTTCAGTTAGCTAACTATTGTTTAAATAAATCTCTCTTTTGTTACAACTCTCTTATTGAGAATTAAAAAAAGGAAGTAAACCGTTATAAATTAAGAAGACCATGAAGAAAAGTGAAATAATTTTTTGGTGAAATATTTTGAAAAGAAAAGTTACAATTCCTTTACATATATATATGTTTTAAGTATAGGGTTACTGGCAATAACATACTAAATTTCCATACCGTGAGACTAATTATTTCTCGAAGAAGTAGAAATTACTTGCTACATTTTAATGATTTAAATTTTGAGGAGAATGCTGCACAGATGTTGTTTGAGATTTCTGTCTTAACGATAAATATATAGAAGATGTTTTGCCATCATTTGTATTGGATGAACATTGTGACTTCATATTTTGCCTTCCAAAGGCAATTTTGATCAAAAGAGAAAGAAATTTAATGAAAATAGAAATTTATCAGAAAATGTCAAAGCTTGTGTTATTGATGAAGCTTACTGCGTTGACACCGGTTTTGTACTTTATATATATATAGCTATATGACCAATACTTATACTTAAGAATCTCTGTGTATAACAACTGGATAACAAAAAATATAATATATAAAATAGATATAGCTAGCTAGCTCAAAGCTACACACTTGTCACACAGCTACTACCGGGAACAGGAAAAACAGTGACTAGAATGAAACATAACCCGGATTAAGAACCTTAACAATAATATCTGTCGATCCAAATAAAAAAAATGTATATATACCTCTGCAGAAAAAAGAGAAAAGTTGGCAAGGAAGGAATATTGCGGATTGGGGTTTTGTGGATATATTTACAACTTGTAATAAATGTTTTAAACAAACAAGTACAGCAATTGTGTAATTGTGCAATTTCATCCACCTCAAACAAAGATCATGTAAAACCAAATTCTTCCTGAAGTTGCAAAAAAGATCTGAACGTTTACGTTATTATAGCAACCTCTGCTTTTTGGTATGGGAGTTTATGCACCATATATCAAACAAATCTACCATATAAGTCCAACAAGTACCATTGAAGACTATATATATACATATGCAACAAATTTGGACGGGCTGGTCGATGAGGGCAAGAAGAATTGGCAAGATTATATTATACTGGACATAATATCAGCACTAGGTGTTTGAAACAAAATAACATTAATGAGCTTTAGATGATGATATAACGCTCTTCACACTGCAATTTTTCTAAAAGCTTTTTGTGCAATCTGGCAGAAAATCTTGAATGTCTTTCACATTTACGACAGTATTAGTTTGCATAATTACGATACCCACAATATCTTTTATTTTTTCTTAAAGTTGTTTCAAAGTCCAATACTTCCGAAAATTTGACTAAACCGTTTTAAGTTTGTTTCAGCACACAGCCTGCATACTTCAGCACACCCACCATAAACTTTGTGTTGTGATATTTTCTTTCTTATTGCCTAAAAACAATAATATATTAGTTGTGACGTTTTGTATATATATATTTTCTTTTTATTTATAGCTAGCTATACTTTATTTCCTAAATTATTTTCATTTATTTTTCAATACTTTAGCTAGTATATTTGTCCCCAAAGTTTCTTAAAAGATATCTCTTGACATGTGCGGCTTTTTAAGAAAAAAGTTGTCATTGTTGTAATTGTTTGTGCATCTTCAAGCCAACAGCATCTATAGCCAGTTACTCAGCATCCATACTACAGTTGCATCTGTATGAAGTTTTTATTTACTAAAATTATAAAAATATAAGTATTGTGTCTCAACAAAAGGTGAGAGTACCTGTTACTTTCGTTCGCAGGACAGGATGTTCATCACACCATTCCATTTGAGTTGTCCGCTGCCTTTTTCACCATCAGTGCGAAAACAAAAGTAATGTTTTTGATTTTAATTTGTTATTTAATTTAATTTTGATTTGTTTCAAAATTTAAACGATGCAAGGAAAGTCAAAAATAACGTGAATATAAATATTTTCTTCATAAACAAGTAACCATAATAATCTTCATAATGCTCATCGCTCGCCATATTTGTTGTTAATAAAAAAAATGCAGTGCTTGCAAAAAAAACTTTTGAATTAATTATCTTTTTAACATAATTTAGAAAAGCCGTACACGCAATCTCATTGGTTGAGTAAGTCTGTTGTACCAGGGCCTCGTACGCGTTTCATCCTCATATCAAAAAACGCTACAGGCCCTGGGATCGAGGTTGAGTAGTATGAAATAATAAAAATTGCTCATCACATGTTTTTCAACATTTTTTTGCTGTTTTAATCTTCAAATTTTTCTTGTTTTTTGTGTATTGATCCGTGACCATCACAATAAAGAGAAAGATATTCCATTGTTTTTTAATGTAGCCACCCGTTTGGCAAATGTGTAAATATACTCAATTTAGGTGAAAATTGACTGTTTTTATGTGAAAAAATTATGTGAAAAAATATCAAATATTCTAATCTTTAGTCATCTTATCATCATAGTACATGCAAAATTGAATAATAGTAAGGACTTTTTTATGAAGCAGAACAAGCCAGTAGATCTGGTCTTGTCTTCAAAATCAACACTGGCATTATAAACTTTTTTCCAGCAGCCGTGTCAACGCAGTTCGCCTCTCCTTTAACAAAGTTGATATACGGTGCGAGATTTTATTCGTTTTTTCTCGATTGTAATAAAATACAGTACGTTCGTTGTTCATTGTATACACGCGTTTTATAACGCAGAGCGCCGCCTCTGTCTTAGTGAAACCTCTCCATTGCTATCGCATATCGCGCTTTGTTTGAACACTTTTTGAAGGAAAACATTGTTGGCGTAAACATTTTTTTTCGAAGTTTGTGACAATCTTGTTTTCTACAGTTTTTGAAACATCAAGGTAATGTGCGTGAATGTTTGTATTTCTTTTCTTTTGTATCATGCACATTTTTTAAGAACTACATATTTTGGCTGGATGCAATTAATTCGTGCGTCTTTTTTGAAGAAATGGAAGTTCTTGATACGTTCGCAATTGTATGTTCCTTAAAAACGTCCAGTCCAGTAAATGGAGGACCGAAGTGGAAACTAATTCATGCAGAAGCAAATGCTCACATGTAACAATATTCAACGACTCATATATGATATATAATATAACATATATGATGACTTTATAATGATGACGTATATAATGAGTGAATGATATATATATATATAATTCGTTATAAAATGCGTACTATACAGTGCAGTGCAATGCAACGTTCTCCATAGTACAAACTCATATCAGTCTTTTGAATCGTATGTGGAAAGATTAAATTTGTTTTTATGCCGGCATTTGGAAATTAATTCGCTTTTTTTGTTTAAAAGGTTGTCTCCCTGATAGCGTATGAATTCAAACTTTTCGCTTGTACAAAGAATGCATCTTTTTGTGCTTTGCTTATATGTTGTGCAATGTTTGATTATAGACCAATTTATAGTTGGTTCGCCACCTTTAACTTTAAGTACAAAACAAAGTAGTTTTTTTCTTCTCAACAACACATACTATATACGCTCTGTATTGCAATTATACAATGAGCACTCTGTGATGAAAAAGATTATATCAAAATATTCTATTCTATATATAATATATGTGTGAAAGATATATAGTTTTTATACTATATATCATTATATGATATATAGTATAAAAGGATAACCTAATTTTCGGGGTTAAATTAGAACCGGCGCAAAAGGGGCCAAAAAGGTACCCAAAATTAAACTATTGCGCATGTGTATAAAGCTATTTCGCAAGTTCAAAAGGTTACTGTGTATGTGTACAAAGTTATTGCGCATATGCAGTTCACACTACCCCGATATGAAAAATTCGACACGTTTTTTTTTATATAAGAACCAGTAAAATTTTACCTACTGCAACTGGCTGTTCTTGTTGTCCCAACCTGTTCTTTTTTAAAACAACTTTAGAATGCAGTTCTTATTTTGTTCTTATACTTTTTCTAGAATTTTTTTGGAATTTAGCTATGTGCTTATATGAAAAATAGGTGTTTTTGTTGCTAATAGAGGAATCAGAAAAATCACCACAAGCAGTCGTTAGCTTGTTCCTATTATGGAAAAATTCAGACTGAGTTTGTGAAAACAATATTTTCAGCCTAAAACTATTATTCTTTTGTTCTTATGTTTCCGTAAAACCTGAGACTCGTATACTTACAAAATTGTTCTTACAAAGCGTGTACTTTGCATGAAATTCTGCCCGTTTCATTAAATAAGCGTGTATATTGCAAAGGAACCAGTTCGTGGAGATGTTATTACAGTCGATCTCTATGAATTGCGTGCATTAAGCTTTTTAGAGTCGTGTCAAAGAATTGCCAAAATAAATCCTAAAGTGTACATAACATTTGGTGAAAATGTAACACACCCAAGGTTTTGTTCTCTTAGTTTAAACTCAGTAGTGCAGGCGGTTGTTTACCACAAGATAAGTTGACATCTGTTTTTTTGTCGTTCTTACAGGGTCCAAAAAGAAGCAATCGATGGCTCAGTCAGGTGTTACTAGGCGCTGCGTGGCGATCATCGTTGACGAAGATCAACTAGAAGACTATTCGGATTTTAAATTGGAAATCGAGGAAGTTTCAAACGGTGTTATTGAAATCGAGGACTTACAAGATGTTCAAGGTGCGGAGGGCGACAACTTCGACGATAAATTACTTCGTTTTCTCAATCTACGAGACGCCATTTTGATGTTTTGCTCCGATAAAATGACAGACTGCATAAACGCGAAAAGAGAAATTCAAGTAAATTTTGATGGAACGGTGATTACTCTCAACGGGGGAGTTTTGCATGAAAATCTACTGAAGGATAATCTGCGAAATAAAGTTGTGTTAGTTTCAATGAATTCAAATTACAGTGTACCCAGCATTTTGAGTGAGGTTCAAAGAAGTGTGAATGGAAAGGGAGTTTCGAAAGCATTTGCCAATCAAGTCATCTTCGCTGTCAGGGGAATTCCATGAAAGCGCGGTGCCAGATTAAAAGGGTATTCTTCAAACATTATGTTTTGTACAACAATATTACAAAATATTCATTTTAATACGTACATGAGTTGACGATGAATTACTTTCCTACTTCATTCTGTCATTACGGTACTTCATTCTGTCATTACGGTATTAATTTTAGGAAGGAGTACTAATTTTCGCGGGTATGTATTTTTGCGAGTCAAAACAAATTGTATTTTGCCTGTATTAATTTTCGCCAATTGGCCATATTTCGAATTGTCGCGAGAATTAATTTTCACGGTTGAAGACTTTTAAAAAAAGAAATGTAATTTTATTAATGGGTAATTAGGGCTATTAAAACACATATTCAAACAAAATTGACACATTATTACTAATCACAAACCATCATCGAATGCATCAAACCCGTTTCCATCGTCATCGAATTCTGATCCTGAGAAACCTCGTTCTCAGGGCATTTTGCCTGGTTGATGAAGGTCCACTCCGTAATAATGGCCCAGGGGCCACAAGACTCTGGGGACGAGGTTGGATTCTGAGCAATCGTCGGAGTTGTTTGTCAGTTGCCAGTTGAAAATTACCAACCTGCTTATCCTAGGTTAACTAATGACTACACAAAAAAACTGTTGGGAAAGAGTTGTTTCTTTGTAGAAAGGAAAAAGATTAAAAAAACAATGTTGCAAATTATTGGAACTTTCCTAGGTAATGTACTACACATTTAGAATTCAATTCCCATTCAGTTCGCAGAATAAAAAAGTTTGATGCGGACAGCAAATGTGGGAAATACTACTATCACACTTATACTTTGTAAAGCCTAGTTATGTGCCTCGCAACACACTCAACTAGCGACTAGATTCCCCAAACTCATCAAAAAACAATAGACACTACATAAAGTCACGCTTTTGCTTTATTTTCTAAATCTGTCATCTGCACTGTCTCAAACATATTAGGTTCGTGTCTACAAAACAATAGACAGACAGATGAATTGTTGCTGTCGAATCTCCTAGCCGGTGAAGAGACGCTCATTATCGTTGACGATGTGATGGCAGACGAATCTCTCAATAAGCGAAGACAGCCTCTGCCTGAACTAGCCATCTCTGGAAGGCATCGAAATCAGAGTTTATGGCTCCTAACACAGTCTTATACTGCTTTGCCGAAGAACCTTCGAAGACAGAAAAAGCAGCTCTTTCTCTGGTATCCGCACAAGCGCTCTGATATGAAACTCATCGATGAAGAAACCAACATGGTCAGTGACTGGGAGAAAATAAAGACTCAGCTCAAAAAGTCAAAAAAGTCATGCCTATACGTGAGACTGGAGCACCCTAGAGACTATAGAATTCTAGAGTGACCGCTTTTTTGAAGGCGATGTACAGAATATGAGAAAAAGATGGTTTCGCAAAGCAGCATTGACTTAAGACTAGAGACATTGCTCAAAGCTCTTCCAGCACGTTTTCGAAAGACTCGCCGACAACTTCGGCGCACAGGAGGTAATCTTGACGAGAGCTACATTTCTCTTGCAGGTTTTAAGTGGATGGAATACGCTACATCAGACCCTGACCTTCGAGGTAGAATACGAGCACTTATCGATGCGTTTGAAAAAACTCTAGGCTTGTAGAAATGTTTTGTGTAGGTGACCCATACAAAACCTGGTTGGACCTGAGGATATAACAAAAAAAAGATGTGTTCAACTCGTACTTGCTGGTGTCATCAAGATTCTATTCGATGAGCACTCACGTCCGTTATTTAGACGGGCAGATCTCGCAAGATTCTTAGGAATTAAAGATATTCGCACTTCTTGCAGGACGCTTAACATAGCAGGACAAAAGCACTGCTACTCTAGTATTCTTATCTACAACTCCAAAGGCACTGTATGTATACCATCCTCTAGGACGCGACGTTTTCCATAGAAAGCCGACAGCCTTAGTTTGGTTTGTTTTTATGTGATCATTTAAACTTCGAGGTTGTGAGGAACATGTAGTTGTCGTCCTTCTTTGCTACCTTGATCTTGTCGCGCTTTGCCTGCGTGTCACTCTCGTCTTTTGCAATTTGCTCGATAAAGTATCGCTTGATCATATTGAGATCATACTTCCCACTGTTAAAACCAATCACCGCTACCTGGTTCACCCATTTGCTCCATGCATCCTGAGTCTTGACCAGGAGCATATCGAAATCAACAGGTCTCGTATACATTCTCGCAACTTTTGCGACGATGAGAGCGTGTCTCTTTTCCAGTTCCTCTACAAATTGTTTCATTAAGACCTTAGGATCTTCATGCTCTATAAACGTTGGGTGGCCATTCAGACTATCGACTTACCGACATATGCTCTAATATATACATCAGGTCTGTTGTTTGTCGCTGGTTCAAGGGCAGCAAGAGGGCCTCGAAATCAAACACGATGTAGTGAGGATACAGTCTAATTTCCTTCTTGAAGAATCGCTTAACTTTTGGCGGTTTCTCGTATTCCCACACTGTGACGAGGATGTATCCCTGTTCTCGTATCATATCTTCTTTTATCTTCGTCTTCTCGTAATGGTACATATTGGGTTTTGGCTGACAGGGAAATCCGTGTCATTTGCAACCGTGGTACTTGTAGACGGTCTTTGTGGTAGGTTCATAGCCGTCAACCTTCCGCTCCTTGCCATTTACATCACCGATCACGCGTTCCCCTCCATGCCCGCAGAGTGCGTGATTTATATGTCTCCCTGTTTTCATCGACATATATTCTATCCATTGCGATGCAGCGTAACTAAAGTTTTCACCGTAAAACATCTTTTCTGACTTGCTCGCCATACGCTTCACTTTTTCACCTTTGCAGATGATCGTCATCTTTTGCCTGTTGCATTCATGCTGCTTGAGATGGCAAGCTTGTGTGAAGGGTTGTTTACAGGCAGCGCATTCCCACCGCTTCGTCAAAACATCAATATTCTTGATGTAGAAGCAGTGTCCCTCCAGCATACCCAGGTGTATTTCATCCAATCCCTGCCTGTATTGATTCTTACCATAGACGAGTCTCCACGGTGCCTTTTCGCTGTTTGTTTTTGGCTCATACACTCTGATGTTGAGGTTGAAGTGTTTCGCGATGCCTTCCATATCTACCAGCATTGTAGGGCGCACGTCCTTACGTTTTAGCTTTGGGTCCTCGTAGTAATCTTGAGCTAGGGCAAGAGCTTCTTCTGTGATATGCTTCTCACGTTGCTTTCTATCGCCACGATAGTGTACGGGAAGACATCGCCACACACACAAATTGTTGGTCCTTTCGTCTTCCTTGCCAAAGTTGTAGATACATCTCTTCTTTCGTAGCCAGTCTGGTAGATGGCCGCATCCCAACAACGGCTCTCTCGTGTTTATAATCTTGATCTGCACATGGTTGAAGATGATTTTCCCTTCGTAGGATCCTGGGGTCTCGATCGTTCTTTCTGGTGGTATGTATGCTTTGCTCTAAAACTCAACATCCCAGGTCGAGACGCTTTATTTCGCATTTCTCTATAAAGGCTTCAATTTCGAACAACTTGAGAGTGATCCTTCGCTGTATTTAGGCTTTCCGTAAGGAATTACACCACCTTCACCTTCGTAGATGTCGCAGTGGAGGCTGTACACAACCTTCACTCTCATGTCTATTTGTGGGGTGATTTTATCTATGATAGTACGTGTGAGTGGTTGGTTGAGGTTCTTGTTGATTCTCCAGGTTTTGACACGGTTCCCATCCTCTAACATCCGTATGTCATTTACATCGAATATGTGCTGAATATTTTCTACTCCGTTGTATTCTTCTTGTATGTCCTCAGCGTCGTAGTGGTTCTCTTCCGCTTCTTGCTCTACCTCATCGTGGAGCGTCGTCACTGTCGAAATGTGTTCCTTTGCCCTGTTGTAATAGAGAGTAACAGTATCTCGCACGTTCTTCAGTCGATCGGTAAAAGCGTCGCGAGTTGTTGCTACTGGCGCTGATACAGCACTGTACAGTTTGCTCATTGCATTTCTAAACCAACTCATCTCTCTTTATTATAAGTACATTCTCAACTAGAAAACAACGGTCGTGGCTTGAAGTAGGGAGTGAACGTGTGAACATGTTTTTTGAAAACAGAGGAGTGGAATCATTTCACTTTTTATAGTGGAACGGAATCATCTCGTTTTGCATATCGGATAGCTTCGAAACCGTGTGAACGCGAGGCCTACCCGCAACAAAAATTATTTCGAAACGACATCTATCCGCAATGTGTGAACATAGTCTAAAACATTATTTATAACGGCGAACATAACATCATTCTATTCTGCAGAAGATATTTATTTCAAAATATGATAAATAAAATTGCTTTTAGACAATCGCAAGAGGCACAGTTTAGCATTCCCCCGCTTCGGTTATTCGGAATGCGTTTGTTTATATTCCTGCGTCATACAAGTTAGTATTGGCAGCAACCGTAGGACTACTTTCACCTTAAATCTCGGGCTACTTAAGGCCAGTCCTTTTTTATTTCGGGATCATTTTCAATATCTCAAGTTATGAAGAATCTGGCATAATTTATTGGGCACCATATCATTATATGTAAAGTAAAACGCAGAATTCAACTTTTCTGAAAAATTTCGATGACGTCATAGGCCAAAAACGCCCTTTACCCGCGTTTTTTTCAAGCGGTTTTCCGCGTCATTAATTACCAATGTCTTCGTTCCGTTTTGAGATATGCCTGCGTAAATTTTTTCCCTTCAATCTTCTTTTAAGTGTTGATAAACTTATGTAAATATTGTGTTGAATGGCTAAGAAACCCAAAATTTCAACATTTGTATATCCATCTAAAAAGTACGACTCGACTAGTTCCTCCATTATGTCTGAACTAAAAGGAGCGCCAGAAATAAAAGTATTCCTTTATAAGATAAAAAGTTAGTATAAACTACTGACCAGCTGGCTTCATAACTCTGCCCCAGTCTACTTATGAAAAGTCAGTTTCAGAAGAACAACTCTCACACGGAGAACAGCGCGAAGTAAGCCAAGAAGAGCTCGCATTATATATCGAACATCGCGAAGTACGCGAGAAGAAGAGCGCATTAGGTCGTTGAACACCGCGCAATGTGCTAAGAAGAGCTCGCACAGAACCAAGAACACCGCGTACAATGTGAGCCTTCAGGGCCATCGTACAATCCGGTTTATACGCAGGACCATTTCGTTGTCAGCTTCACTGATGATCGCTGTTTCAATAAATTTTAAAAACATAGGAAGATATGCAATATATTTATTTTAATATTTCTAATCTAATACAATAAAAACACACTCATCGTTTTGTTTTAATAAAAATTTGTAAATCGCTTTCATATAATTTCATATAATAAATCATCTTTTTAACATAAATGTTGTGCAGTATAGTAATTTTACGTTAGTTACCGGACACCGTAAGAACGGTTCTAAAACAGAAATGTTTTACATAAAAATGACAAAGCTCACTCGATGCACATATTTTTAAATAAAAAATATAGAAAGAAACAAAAAGAGAAAAGGTGTATATAAAGCACTTACTAGGGCGAAAAAATTTAAAATGCAAAATGCAGGACAAAATGCAGCAAAATATTCTGGAAAGATTATCGCAAAACAATTTTAGGATTGTCAGTCAGTGTAACACCCTACATGATATTTGATCTCGAAATATATTAATTCCATAATTTATTCATTTATTTACTACATGTACAGAGTAATACATAAAGTTTCTACACGCATATTTCGTTGCCGTAAACAATTCTACTGTAATCGAATTTAATTGAAACATAATGAAACGCCTGTCAAAATACTCCTTTTCTTGAACTAGATGTTGTTTCGTCCAAGGGATGTTGCATGCAACAGAAGTTCGGGGAAAGGGGGAGAGCGACGCGATATCAATTATTTTTGGGACGGTACCAGTAACTTTAAAGGCCTTTCATTTTATGTCGTCCACGATTGTAGTGGAATATAGGTTGGCTAAATGAAATTAAATAAAAAATACATTTTCTAAATAAATATAAGTCACTGAAAAAAAAATTGTAATATTACTCTAAAAACACATTTTTCCTCATCAAATTTTACAAAAAAACAAATACGAGCTGGCTCGAGCCGACAGAATAAAACTTTTTTTAATGACAAAATTCATACACGTCACGTAATAAATTTAATCTTCTCAACACTGTCGAATATCTAACAAGCATTGTCACAATTTCTGTTTCATTAATCATTCTATAACTTCCATGAGAAACAACTGATTAGCAGGGACTTCCAAAGGTGTTTTCAAGTCAACTTTTATTCCCGTTTTCGTATCGTCCGTGTGAAATATAAACTTTCCTTTTACTGCTTCAGTAACATTCGCTGCTTGGGCAGCTGCGCTTCCAAAATTGGCGCCCACAATTAGTTCAGTAGAACCTTTATACCACATAACCAACGCCTTTTCTTTTGCATACACAATTTTCGGAGAATACTTGAACACATCCATGGAACTTCGAATGTGCGTCAGATTTGAAAAGGCAACAGTCATAGCCCTGGATGCTAAAAGAAATATTTCTGCCCGTTTTAAATAGGTTGACATACAGTTTGTTTATTTCATGAGAAGTGTTCTGCAAAACCTATTCACCCTTATAAATAAATAACCCTAAGGCTTTGAAGGTATGGGGTGCCCGTGGTCCGTATAACGTCTGACAGAGTTATAGGAATTTGTTTTTGCAGACGTCAGCATTGTTTGTGGGACGTCATTGTCAGGTCAGAATTTATAGCATTTTCCGTTTCAAAGTTTGCTATGGTGGTCATGTCTGATAACTTGTGACGTCATCAACAGGTGTAGTCAAATATTTTGGGAAAGGTGAAAAAAATAAATACTGGTAGTCACAAGTTTCATAACAATTAAGCAAAATTTTAATATCACAAGATATCAAAATTTGAATTTGCCGCAGGCGCTTTATGTCCCCACTTCCAAATACCAAATAGAGTTAAGAAGTGCTTCTCCTTAGTTTTCAATATTCGTTAAACCTTAAATTTGTTTTTTTGTTTGTTGCAAATAGCAAAACTAGTTAAATTTATATTTTGATGTTGTCGACGTACGGCAATTTTCGCAATATCTACATAAAGGATACGGAGAAAGAAAAACAGCTGTATGTACAAGATCATGGTATTCAATAAAAATCCAAATGCAGTCTGTACAGTGACAAGCAAATATACCTGCTTTTGTATCATTGCTCCACTTCATCATTGCAAAGCTTTTCCCATCCCTTGTATCTTGCAGAAGCAACTCATCTCCATAATAATTCAAAACAACATGAGGAAGAGTTAGAAGAAACAGCGACATCAGCTTCGATTGGGCGCTACTGAATCGACTGGCTAACCTTGTATAACTGGTGCCACCCATCATCCAACCGATCTCTCCAAAGCTTGGTTCGTCTTTCAAGTAAGTGCTTAAACTCTCGTTCAACCTTTTCGCCGTAAGAGAAGAGGATTTAAGTAGTGCAAAGTCATCGTTTAAAACCACGTCTGCTTCTTGATTGTCTTTGTTGCCAAAGTATTTAACGCTCTCCTTCACATTGGTTCGTGGTACCACCCAAACCACTCCACCTCGTTGATGTATCGTTTGGAAAAGGTTAGCAAGAATTTTGTGTGAGTAAGGAAGATCTAAAATCATATTTTATTACTCTTATGGTGTCCAATAAAAAAAACAAAGATGCAAAATAAATAAACATAACTGCATCGTACTGTTAAGGTATTAAACGGACTTATTGATACTTATTGATATTTTTCGCGCAATATTTTATATAGTAAAACCCTAGTGAAATTTCTTATAACGCAAGCGAGCAATAACGCAGAAATAGAATTTTGCACAATTCATAAATAAACTCTAACATGGTAAACCTTTATCAACCAACCTTTATCGTAGCTAGAGTTGCCATTATTGGAACGAAATTTTTTGTCCACAACCAATCGGGAGATACTTGTCAGTACAAAACCATCCACACCTAGATCAAGCCACCAATTTAAAATCTTCGTAACTTCGCCAACAACCTCTGAACTGTAATAATTCAATGTAGGTAAAGACGGTCCAAAATGTGAATAAAAAGATTGATTTCTATATCCACCTGCACCATGCCACGCTGAGCCGCTGCTGACCGATTTCCAGTTGTTGGTGAAATTTGCATCCTGCCAGATAAACCAATCACGTTTCGAGTTTTTCTGTTTACTTTCTATGAACCATTCATTGTCGTCAGCCACGACAACAGGGTTCATTTGAATCAGAACTTTCATTCCTTGTTCTTTTGAAGAGCTCACTAGTTTTTTAAAACCTTTTATGTCTCCCATGTTTGAATCTAATTTCAAGTCCTTCTTTCCAACCGCATCGTTCAAAACAATCACCTTAGTACCCATGTTTTTAATATACGACAACTTAGCTTTCAACCCATTAACATCACCTTCACCGTCATTGTCCGAGTCCTGGAATGATTTCACATAAACTTGATACGCAAAAATATTTGATTTTTTTACCCGTTCTGTCGTTTTGCATTTATCAGTGATTGCAATTAGTACAATTGACGCAACCAACAAACCAATTAGAAACAAAAGAAATGTTCCCACTAAACACAGGCGGCAGGGCTTGCACGCAGCAACTTCTTTGCCAGACGGTCTGCGGAATTCACTTTTGGTTTTCAGCTCCACATTATAGTCTTCTTTTTCTTTTTTCTCATATGTGGCTGACGTCATAATTATTTTTAGATGTCTAAAATTAACATTTGTAATAACAAATTATTAGGAAATATTTCGAATTCTCCTTTCAAAATTTTTTAGGAAGGATCAAGCAACAAACAGAAATTACACAAACTAAACACAATAATATCTTCAGCAGGTTCAACTGCTAAAGTTGCTTCTGGGTGTTCGTGAAATGCAAAGGTGTTTCCGATGAATATGCTAATTTACAGAACACTAGTTTGAAGACTAAAAATTAACCACTTAGGCTGTTTTTACAATCAATTTTTTAGGGATTCCATGCTGTTTTAACAAACAAAAATCAAGTACAGTTATCTTCCAAAATTCCCTCTGTTTTCAGGGAGTAGTAGAAACTGTTCTTGTGTTTACAGGGTTGCCACCGTTATTCAGGAAAAAAATTCCCTGATTTTTTCAATGATTCCTTTTTCGCATTTTTCCTGATTTTTTCAATGTTTAAAACTCACAAACTTGGAATAACAATTCCCCATGAATACCCAGACAACCTATGTGTTGAATTTTGTGTTTAGTGTTTTATTTTTTATTCAAAAGTTAGTATTTAGTAAGTAGAAAAGTAAAAAAAAAAAATATAAAATATACATAAAAAATCAAAATTAAAAATTAAAAATACAAAAATGCCCTAATTCTCACTGATTTTCCATTAAATCATTCTTTTTCCCTGATCGAATTCAAAATTCTCTTATTTTCCTGACTGTTTGTTTAGAATGTTGCTTTTTTTGAAAGGCTGCGTTTTCTTTCAACTATCTTAGTTCAGTAGATGCAATTTTTGATTAAAAGTTTTGGGGGTAACAAATACGCTGATCATCTAACGGTTGGTAGAACATATATTTATTTCAGCAAAAGGTATCTTTATTATCATGACAATATGTTTGACAGTAGAATATATCTCCATCGTCACAACAATATGTTTGTAGTAGAATGTATTTCCATCATCATAACGATATGTTTGTCAGTAGTATAGAGTAAATCTCCACAATCAAAACAATATTTGTCAATACAGTGTATCTCCATCGTAACTACCATATATTTGTATCAGTAGAATGTATCTCCATCATCATAACCGTAGGTGTCGTAATCTAAATAAAAAAATACACGTATTTTTCATAAGCAACAGTTTATAAGCAACCAGTTTATAAGCAACCAGTTTATGAGCAACTGTAGTAAAATCTAAAAGATTGCTTAGCAATTTTAGCCTAAGTGTTACTGGATATAAGCAACAGAGTATATTTGATTTACATTTCGTGCTTAACTTCTGGGAGGGATGACCGTATGCAATATACCGAAAAAAAAAATTCTGTTGCTGTTGTTTGTTGCATTTTGTGCAAGGTTTTGTGGGGCAGGACTGAATGCGATTTGACAGTTGACATTTTGTGCAAGACTTTAAGAACCTTTTTGATAAATGAGGAATTACTCCTCGCAAACGTCCTTTTTATACATTTCAGATTCAATATTCTGAAATAATGGAAATTAGTAAATTTTTATTTTATTTTGTGTAAAAAATGTTTTTTTTAGTTATCGTCAGATTATCAAAGTTCAAATAACGGGTCTTTTCCATTGTTCTCCTTCCAAGTGGATTTTCCCACGGGCTTTATCGACTAGTTAATAATGAATAATTGAGGTAATATATAGACAATGTGATTCTTTTCCTGTTTTCCGTGTTTCGTTTATTTCTAATTCTTATTAAATTTAGATTGTAAATAAAAAGTAACAACCAAAACTAACAAAATGAGATCAAAATTCATTAGGCCAAGCTTACCATCAACTTCTTTAGCAAACAATGCTGACGCTGTTATAACCTCCCCCTCCTCCTCCTCTTCTACATAGTCATCATCGTCCACATTCGTACTCACAGGACCTGATTCTACAATTGGTTGCATTTCTTCCACTTTAGGTTTGTGTTCTTCAATCACTGGTATTGTTTCTAAACTTTGAGTAAGATTTCTTTGTTCCTGTTCAACCTAAATGAAATATGACTGCTCTCCGCAGAAACCAAAGATTGATATACAATATTAAATGCAAAACAGCCTGTTATACATTAAAACAAATAAGATAGAGAACACTGACGTTAAAATAATGAGCCACCTGAATTATTTCTTTGGATAAGAAGAAATTGCTAACAAATTTACATAACAACTAAGAAAACAAACGACACTATGATCATTTTTTTCTTCTCTTTTATAACATCAGACGTTAAAAATATTCTCTAACCTTCACCCTTTTAGTATCTGAAGCACCAAGCGAGATAAAAGTTGTCTTTGCGTTTCTAGAAGTATGCAAACAAACTTTTCATGTATTGAATTTTTTTCTGAGGTAATGCATGTGTCAGATAAAAAAGGTAAAACTTTCAGTTAAAAAAGTGGAAAGTCTGACCTCTTATTGGTTCGTTTCGTAGGGCCCGATTCATACATAATACTTTCCAGCAGCTGCGGTTTATCCTCCACTTTAATGTTTGTATCAACAACGTCTG
Organism: Hydractinia echinata; assembly: GCA_030067915.1. Lineage (NCBI taxonomy): Eukaryota > Metazoa > Cnidaria > Hydrozoa > Anthoathecata > Hydractiniidae > Hydractinia > Hydractinia echinata. The sequence goes on along the minus strand of JASGCC010000108.1, from coordinate 1,021,181 downwards.
CTTCACTGTCGGTGTTACGTTCGTTTTTCACCACTTTGAAATCCTGATTTTTATCTTCAGACCTCAGACCTCGCAGAACATCATAGTTGATTTTACTCGATAACTTTCTCTCTGCGAGCATTGTTTTTATAGCTTCATCGGCTGTGTCGCAAATTGGACGATCTTTTTGCTTTCTTTTGTATGTTTTCTTTTTCTAAATGAAAAAAATATACATCACCACCTGCAATTTGTGTGAGAGATTCCCAGCAAATTTACTTTCTTTATACTTGACATTAAGAAACATGGTGCTCAGATGATGAATGTTATTAACTAGTTCCGAAGATTTTCAGAAGCATCACTACACAAAAATCCATGTTGCCTGCACGTATTTCGCATAAAATCGACCAAGCTATGCTGTGAAATAGCAGATCAAATAATGAACCACAGTTCTTTTCCACTTATCCTTTTATATAACAGCTATAATATTTTTTCCGACATTATCAACAAGAGGAACTGTATTACCCTTTTTATTCCGCTTTTACTTTCTTCCTCTTCTTTTCTTTTTTGTTCCTCTTCTTTTTCTTTATATAAAACAAAAATTAACTATTCACAATTAAAAGCTTTATAAGTAGACTCTTAAATTCTCACTAAACTAACCAGTCAAAGCAAATGAAAATATCTAGCTACTTTTTAATAGTGCTTTTTAAAAAAAATGTTGATTTTTTGCTCTTGAAAATTTTTTTAAACAAACAGTATTTGGTGATGTTCTATTTACCGCAAAAACCCTTTAAATTGGATGTTTTGAAAAATAGGTGGTCAGAAAAATTTTCCACCTAAATTAATTTTTGTATAAAAACAAGTTACTTTGAAAAGCTACAGAGCGCAAGTAAGTTAATAACACATCAGCCTATGCTACAACAGTGAAGATTTAAACAACAGCAGCTAACCTTTCATTTTTAATAAATACTCTTTATTTTCTTCCATCCATATTTCAGTTTTGATTTTGATTTCATCCTCTGTTAACAGTAGCTGACAAAGAAAAATAGTGTAGTTGCATCACAATTACATCAATCCACAACATACACATACAAAAAAATCATTTACTTTATCAATTTCTTTATCATCGATGTCATCCAATTCAATTTCGTCATTTTCTTCTTCACCCTTCAGGTCTTTAAATACTATTTCAAAGAAAACTGTTTTACATGTGTGGCACACAAATTCTTAAGTATGTCCCTAGCCTTGGATGATAAACAAACTCCACTCAGATCGGTGTCACATGATATACAAATGTTTTTGACTTATTGACAACAAGGTAGTTAAGCCTCGGGAACACAAGCAGTTTATTCAGGCCCATGCAATACAATTTGTTGCAAGGGCATGGCATATCTCCCATGTAACCACCACATTCCAAATGTATTGTAATGTTTTTTAAACTTTGCGTATAATAAAAGAAAACGAAGTGTTTGGTTGGACTAACTTTACTTTAATCATTGAATTTAGCTTTTGTGGGATGGACTTCAAATTTTTTTCTTCAAAATTCTATTTAAAACATTATTTATTCCATGTGACAACTTTATTCGAAAGGGATTAAATTTCGCAGATTTTGTGTCTTTTACTATTTCCGTAGAATTCCGTAAAATAATATATTTGTGTTCGTTCCCTTAAAATAGTTTTTTATCATCTTGGGATAAAATATTGCTCATGTGATACCACGCTGATCCAAAACCAAAATGTTGTAAATAAATTGTTGTAGTACGTGTCTACACTATGTACACTTCAAAAAATTATGTCCCCTCTTGTCCCCAAAGCTTTGTAAATCTTATACGATAAACAAAAAATTAAAAAGTTTGTTTATATTTTGCAATGTAAATTTGAGCACATTTTTTGAACAAGTTTTTATCTAATTCAAAATTTATGTTTAGAATTTGCAAGTGAGTTTATAAGCTCTTCAATCTAGCTATCCGTCACTGCTCTCGCTGTTTTAAAACTTACCAAAGAAGCACAAACTAGACATTTTGTTTAATTATTTCTACATTATTTGTGAAAGTTAGTCTTCATTATTTTGACTTTAAGAAAATATGAAATTATTAGTGCAGCAAAATTATAACAAATCTGACATAAAGTGCTTGCATATTCACAAGAATAATGCTATTTCAGTCTCGCTATGCTTGTGCGTAAAACACATTCTCCTTGAAAAACAAAAATGATTCCTTTTCCATCAAGTAAACAATTAAACAAGAAACTTTTAACATATTCTTTGTAACCATGTGTATTTTGAAAATGAAATACCATGAGAGGCAGCAACAGAGTATATCAGTGGTATCAAGGAATAAATTAATTTAAAGGGAGAATCTTACTTTTTTCTTCTTTAAACACATCCACTGGTTCTGATTTTGTTTTAGAATCTAATAACAAAGTACTGCTGGCATGACTTTTGCCGCTCTCCTCAAGTTTTTCTGAACTTATATCACTTTCATTATGAATGACAAACAAAGGATTCTTTAAACCTCCATTTTCGTCTAACTCATAAGTATATAACGAGTAGTCAGAAGGTAATTCTTTTCTATAATCAAACGATTCTGCTTCCGTTTTGGTAATTTCCAAATCTTTGTGTATAGTTTTTCGTTTTTCTAATAGAACTTCCAGCTTTTCTTGTGTTTTGACTACTTGTGATAAAACATCACTAGACACAAATCTATAATTATCACCAAGTTCTTGTGCAAACTTCACACGATTTCTTCCAGCAGTGTAGGAGGGAGGATCTGCTTCCTCTTCGAGATCTACTGTTTTAAACTCGTCTGTGGTCAGTTTACCAGTTGCGGTTTTACTAAAATCCATTAGTCTTTTAAACACTGTGGTCTTGCTCATTCGAACTAATTTTACGATATCAGTCATGGTAACATTGTAGCTAAAGAGTTTACCAGCAATAATTAAAGCTGAAAGGTAACATGTGATAGTTATGAAAGATCATTACAAATATAATATGAGGTCATATATTGTTAATATTGGAATGATGAAAAATATCTAAATAAAAATGTCATACCAGCTCCACATAATGCAGATGGTCTCCGCCCGAAATGTATCCAGTCTTTTTTCATACGTGCCATAATACGAAGCGCTGTCATTGATATTTCATTCTCTTTCTCACCAAAATCAAGTTGGTGTGCAAATCGATGAATGTACAAACTGGGGTCTATACAAAGAATTTTTCCAGATTCTCGGGTAAAAACCAAAATAAAGTTGTAAGTTTCAAGTTCTAAGGATAATCCTTATGAAAGTTATTATACTTCCCGAATTATGAGGATTTCATAGAGACTTTAGGGGTATTTTTGAGTAATAGTCAATATCTAAGGCTATGAGAGGTATGAAACTGAAAAATTTGGCACGCAGGTACTGTATAAATAAATATGAAAACTAGGTATCATAATCATGCAGCATCGCAAAAAAGAGTTATTAAAAAAACGAATCCCCCCACCCTACCCGGCCAAATAGAGTTAACATGAAGTGGTAAAATTTACTTAAACGGGGTTATTACTATGATTATAGGTGCAATTATAATATGGCGTTCTCTATTATAAAATCCCTGGATTATAAATTTGCTCAGAGACAGACAGTGGGTATCATATTAATAAATATTCATACCAACTATGGGACAATCAATACACAGTTCTCGAGCAAGTTGTAGAAATACTCTACCCAAAGTTACAACGTCACACTTAAAAAAAGAAATAGAGGATTGTTCAAAATCAATCTTGACAAACTTTTTTACCAGATAAAAATTATAGCAGAAACATTTTTGAAAGGATATGGTGTGCAGAAGTATCAAAACACCTAATACACTGCAGATACAATGCTTCTGAAGTTTTTTAAATCATCTCTTTGCCATCTTTTATTTTAGACATATTTTGAAACATACCTGAACTACGTCGCAAACATCAAGCAACATATCTATTACACTCAAGTTAAAGAACAATATGTACAATAATAACAACAATATTACCTAACAGTTAACTTTAACTTTAACTTGCACAACCTTTTTTGCCAGTACTACATCAATCATGTTTAAAAACTTTGATAAACATAATTGGAAAATTTCTTTAGTTGAAAATGTATGTTTAAATTTGGTGATACATGAAACTTTCAATACAAAAATATAAATACCACTAGTATATAATACAAAGAAATTAAGAAAAACTTCTTTAACACATTTTGTTCATAAATAAATCACACATACAAGTGTTATATGTTGGCTTACCTTTTTTATTTGCACTGCTGGCATTAGGATATTTACACTGGATTTAATTTGAAAGCAAATAATTTTAATAAAGCGACCACATTTTGTGCCAAGTGAAATAAAACAAAACAAGTGAAGTCTAAACTCTAAAATATGCTAATTGTTGCTGACATCAGCATCAGAATTTGGCATGAATTTTGGGGTCCTCAATGACTCGAAGTGGATTATTTTGTAGTGTGGCCGTGCTAGAGAATGCAAATAGCACATTTTAAACACTGTCTTCATGTCCTATGCACGTCTTTGCAGCCCTACTTTTGAAAGTGAAACCTTTGTCCATATATAAAAAATGACGAAAAAAAGTCCTTTCTGTTAATATTTTTGTCTAGAATTGTAGTTCCCTGTTTAAACTGCTGGTTTATAATGTTTATTGGTATAATCTGCAGCTGAAAAATGAAGTCATTTTTAAGGATACAACCAACAAATAAATCAATATACAATTAAACATCCATTGTTCAAAAAAGTTCAGTACATAGCTGTGCTTAAAGTCCATGCAATATTTGCAAGTTTATCATTCTTTACATTCATTATCATTCTTTACTGATTTCTCTGTGAGAAAAGTTTAACGGCATCATATTTAAACAAGGAATAAGTATGTTTTCTGAACTATGTATGTGTAATTTCAAAGCAATCTTAGTTTTTGTTTGAATAAGGTTAGAGTGTTCTACAAAAACATTGAAAAAGTATTTTTTTATTTTATATTTTTCCTATGTGACTCTGCTATGTTATGGGCTTAAGATAAAAAGACTGGTGAATAATGAGAGGAAGTTAAATATTCTTGTTCTTAACACATGCTATAAGCATTCAAATTATCACATTGTTAATAAATTTCAAACAAAGAATCATAATATCCAACCTTCTATTTGTGAGTTAAAGATGTTATAAGCCTATTCCCATGGGTTTTTTTCATAAATTAACAACTAGTGTGAAGCAATTTTTAATCTAAATTATAATATGAAGCTTCCGTGTGTCTGCCTGTGACTTTTGCAAAGTGGATTATATCACCTATAAATTTGTTTTGTAATTTACCAAACTTTGACGTTAAAGCAATATTGACGTAAAAGGAAAGTATATTCAAATTAGTGAAGCCATTGCATTGCACTTTTAAATTAAAGGCTGAATAACTTGGGAACGGGTGAAAATAACTGACATCATCTCCTGCGTGGGTAACTAGGGACTACATGGGACGAAATTAGGACCAATTTCCTAAAGCTGGGTCAACCCACCCGTTTCGGAACAGACGGGCTAATGACGTCATCAAAAAACCTTAAAAACCCTTATCCTTTCAACCATTCGGCAAAAGCACATCATCCTATATCTCCTTAACCGCTGACAAAAACCGTAATAAATTTGATCAACGTTTCAAGCTCCACACAACACAGGTGACAGCTAAAAAAAAATTGTAAAAAAAAACTTTGTGCATCGACAGGTCATTGTTGACATCATTATAATTCTTTATTATTTCTTTTTTACCTAAGTGGATTTTTCCACGGGCCTTATTGACTAGTCTATATAATAATACCTAAAAAAAAATCGTGAAAATAAATCTTTGAGCATCCACAGGTCATTGTTGACGTCATTATAATTCTTTATTACTTCTTTTTTACCTAAGTGGATTTTTCCACGGGCCTTATTGACTAGTCTATATAATAATACCTCAAAAAAAATTGTGGAAAAAAAACTTTGTGCATCGACAGGTCATTGTTGACGTCATTAAAATTCTTTGTTATTTCTTTTTTGCCTAAGTGGATTTTTCCACAGGCCTTATCCACTAGTCTATATAATAATACCTCAAAAAAAATTGTGAAAAAAAATCTTTGTGCATCGACAGGTCATTGTTGACATCATTAAAATTCTTTGTTATTTCTTTTTTGCCTAAGTGGATTTTTCCACGGGCCTTATCGACTAGTCTATATAATAATACGAAGAGTGTGTCTGTCTGTAACAGGCAAAGTGGATGTGTTTATTTTCCTTTGATGTAGCCGAAAAAGTTTTGTCTCAAATGTTAAATTTTCTGACTTTATGGCGCAACGTCAATATCACTACTTCAACGTCAATATCTTAATTTAAATTAATGAAGCCAATGCAGTGCACTTAAAACTTTCAGGCCAAATAACCTGGAAACAAAGTGGTGACGTCAGTCATTTTTCACGGCGTAGGTAACTAGGGACCACCTGGGACCAATTTGGGTAAGTTTCCCAAGCTGGGTCCCAAATCCGTTTAGGATTGAACGGGTTGATGACGTCATCAAAACACTTTTAAACCCCAATATCTCTGATACCGTTTGTCAAAGATACATGATCCATACATTTTCTTGATCAGCGTTTTAAGATCTATACGATAAAGGCAATGGGTACACAAGTTTCAAAAAAAAATTTGTGTTTAGGCGGGTCTTTGCTGATGTCAACAGAATTTTTAAACCCTTATATCTCCTAAGGCGTTAAGTAGAAAACCTATATATTATCCTATACATTATTTTCATCAGCGTTTCAACCTCTGCACATTACAGGCAACAAAAAAACTAAATTTCACCAATTTTTTGTTGCTTATGCACTGCTGACGCCAGCAAAACATCTAAAACAACCTATTTTTCCATTGTCCTTTTGCCTAAATGGATTTTTCCATGGGCCTTATTGACTAGTATAAAATAAAACTAAGTGACAAAAAACGAGACAACATGAAATAGATTTTGTGATTTCTATGTCATGAATTTTTAATGCATGTATGATTAAGGCTCAGTAAAACATTATCAATAATTCTTGTGTTGCTAATTTTCCTCAAAGTATTATTGAATATATATGTAGATTTTTACTACAAAAAACAGGTGATTGTGTAGTTGTAACATAAACTATGAACATAAACTTTGTGCAAGAGTGACATACATGTCAAAACAATGTGAACTACAAGCTTTTGTTTGCAATGAGGGATAAACAAAAAATAGACACAGAAAAAAATGAAAATGATACGTGGCGTCTTTTCTGTTCTTGAAACAAGATACAAACATGCACCAATTACATGAATAGTTTTCCGACCAGATGTAAACCTTTTGCTGACAGCCATTTTGTAAAACATAAATGCAGAATCTAAGCAATGATGACTCATTTTTAATTGACTTCCCATTTGATTGATCAGTTGCTTACCTGAAGAAATAAAATATAGAAAAAAAAATGGCTTTATTATGCAATAGCCTATGCCAGATAGCTAGGAAACCCTCCCCATGAGCTTCAAACACAAATGTCAAGTTAGACCTAATTTAAAGGGATAAATGGATGTCACATTTAAAGAGACACTTCACACATGGTAAACACGTCAAATTATATGTATAATTTTCTATATAAAAATGGTGTAACACCGAAATTAAAACAATGTTTAGGAAAGAGCAGCCATAAAGATCGATTGTATTTTATTTCCATGGCTACATAGAAATATTGTAATACTTCTTTAACTTTTTTGTGATTTAAGAAAGTTAACCTGGAAATAACAAGTTAAAATGACATTCTTTCAATATCAGGTTAGATGATCTCGTACACTAGCACAAAAGTATCTGTGCCTTTCTTTTTCATTGTTTTCTCGTCTTCCTATGCATTCATTGAAAGAGCTGTAATATTTGTTTACACCCCTTTATTTTCCTTAACTGTCACATTAAAATCAAAGCACAGACAACTCTCACTCATCAATATAGGAATACGAAATACACACAAAGCATGTATAGCAAAATCACAATATTTTAAAACCAGGTTTTCACGTGAAGAAATTGTGATAAATCTTCAATTCAACATGACATCTGCCTTTTACTTTGGTTGTAAAATTATTCTTAGGTTTATGGATGTTTGTGGTATTTAATTTAATAAATACAACTAGCACCACTGTTTTGTTTTCAGGGGGAGGGAAGAGGGGTGTGGTTATAACTCTTTTTTGCAAAGTTGCAAACTATGATACTATATCTATCTATTAGATACCTGTCTGTAAACGTTTTAGGTCCCTACCACCCAGAGCCTAAAAAACTACTCCTTTAAATTTCTATGAAATATTTATAAAATAACTTCCCAAGGATTATGCTTTAAACTTGAAACTTCCAACATTTACTTTATCAAGAGAAACTATTCTAGAAATTTTTGACACACGACTCACTTGGTTTTTCGATTTTAGGCATTTTGCTTTGCAGAATATTTAAAAACCAGAAGATATGTTAAATAACTTTTAGTCAGCTACCAGAAACTTTAAAAACTGTTAAAATTTGATTTACGACTGAAGTAATCAGATTTTAAGCACACTGGTATTTTGAACAATTTAACTTTTAATGACGTCACAAGTTACTTAGTTACCTAAGGATTTTTTTCTGGGGAACTCCATGCAATACATGCATGCTGCAAACCACATGTAAATACTTTTTTTTTAAATTTAAGCATAAGATTTTTTTACAGTTTAAGGGCTATACAAATCTTACCTTATTCTAATTATTTTACCCTGTAAAATTGAGATAAAAGTATCTCAAATTTACCCTGTAAAAATAATTTTTGCATATATTTGTGCTTAGCCTTTATAACGTTAAATTTCTTTGAAAATTGAGAGTTGTTTTAGCTACCAAAAACAGCGAACTAACTGTTTTTAAAGTTAGTTTAATAAAGATATTAACTTAATATTAACTGTGAATAACTCCCTCTTTATCCAAAGAAAATCATTATTAATAAATAGAAATAGAAAATAATATGCAATAGGTTAAATGCCATATAAACAACAACTTATTGAGGTTCTAAATTTCATAGGCTTACATTGCTTGTAAGCCTTCATTTCTGGTACTTCCAAACTTCGGGAAATTTGTCCATGTGGGCATACTTTTGACTTAGTGAAACTTTTAGGCTTACATGTTAGGTTAACTGTGAGAAAATCATTATGTATATATACCTGGTAGTCACACATATTTTATTTTTGATATAAGTAAAAGTCCGTGTATGCCCTGCACTTTTCAACCAAGATTACATTTTGGGAGAAAATATTGGGTTTACAGCATAAAACATACTGCTACAGTCTATATTTATTGGTGTCTACATTAGTGAAAGTAGTAAATCAATTTTTCCAGTAAAAAAATTATTGTTTCATTCATTTGTATCCTTGAAAAACAACATAAGGATCCAGGTAAAAAATTACGCTTAACGAGCTGATGATATATTTTACATAATGAATTGTCATAACTGTTGAGCTAGAGAGTTATTAAGTGAATTTTATAATAGTTCAATTAAAGTTTCCTAGTGTATCTTTTGTCAAGAAGAAATGTATTGAAACAGTTTTTTTTGTTCATGTCTAGGTTATGTATGTGTTAAACCTGTGTTTATGTGTGTAAATGTTTCCTTTGTTTCTTTACTATATATAGTTGTGTACCTTTGGGATTATTATACATTGAGGCATGATGTCAGTACCCTTGTTCTCTTACATAATGGTAATGACCTTAGTCATGTTTCAAGGAACTTTTTGAATTTTTTGAGTTTTTTATCTCAGTTAAAAGAAGTCTTGGTGTTGTAAAGACACAAAGAATTTGGAGTTTGGTTTTGAAGACCTAGTATTGACTAAGTCTTTTTGTTTTCAATATCATCCGTCTAAACTTATATCAATTGATACTTTACTTATTTCTTATACATGGTTGGCAATCTTGCTTACTTGTTGTTGCATGTAATATATAATAGACATATTACACTTTACCAATAAGTTTATTTATTTGTATTGATCTATTCGTTTGTTTTATTTCTGTTTGGTTTTCGTTTGTCTTTAGTTATTTGTTATTAGGGCATCTTTCTTTCTTTTATTTTTTTTCTGGTTCACACTCTTCTGGTGGTCAACTGTTCTGACATGCCCCTTTTTTCGGGCTTGTGGATAGTGTGATCAGTCCTTTTGCCCTTCTTGTGTCCCCTTTTCTCTTATTTTTGGTGAAGTTTGTTAAGTCAGTGAATTTGCCAAAAGCTAGATCTAAAGACCTGTTTTAATTGGGGATAAAGTATATGTTCAGGTTAATAGTTGATGAGGTTGTAAAGGGAATAGAGACAATTAGCGAGCCAATGCTGCAGAGACATACTAGACGCTTCACAAGACAGAGAACAGAGAAGAAACTTCGTATCAAGAGAGTATGTAAACTAATGGGATCAATAAGAGAACTTATGTTAATAGATGGTCATTATAAAACAGTTGTTAAACATAGAAATCAGTTTGACAAAGTCTAGAAGTTATTTGAAAACACCCATGCATCATATTGTAAGTTGAATTGCGAGATAAATCCATCTAGTGATATAGACAAAGCTAACTACTTTGCAGACATCGATGGGCAAGTATTCGCTTTGAAACATAAATCTAAAACTTGAATCATGGAAGTTGAAAATCATTTGGAAAAGAATTCCCAAAATTCCAATAGAAGGTTATCAAAGCACTCATCATGTTTGTCTAGTAAATCAAGCAGATAACATTCCTTAACCAAAGAAAAGGCAACCCAGGATAAAACAAGGTTGGCTGAACTAATGCCAGAGGCATCAATGTTAGAAAAACATCAAAGGCCAAACAGCATAAGCAAACAGTTGAAATAATAAAATCTCAACAAGTAATAAAATCTATGATGACTTGGAAAAGGTATCTCACGCAGTTGTAATATCTAGTCAATTCCAATCCAGGACAGCCTTGCTTCAGCACAAACATGCTATGTTGGAATCATTTTCATGAGACTACTCCTGCCAATGATACTAACAAATGGTCAAAATCATGTAGGAAAACCCAACTTCACCCATAAACCAAATCTTGTACCAGACACATCATTGCAAAATATGAGTGACATGTTCTGCAGTATGATTCAACAACAATCTGCTCCAGATGTACATATGGAGCAGATTGTTGTTGTTGTTTGACGATAATCCCTTGAATTACTCATATTTCCATTTAATGTTTGAAGAGATAGGTGAAAAAAATGTTATGGATGACAGAGGACGACTGGTAAAAATTTACTATTTGGGATGCTAAAGATCTCATACAGCATTGCATACATCTACCTGCTGTTACTGGATATGTTACTGTCAGGGAATCACTTAATGAAAAACTTGGTGATCAATATGCTATAGTTGCAGCGTATCACAGAGAAATAAAACTGAGGCTACCTGCAAAGTCAGGTGATAAATTAAAGTTCCATAATTTTCTCGTAAATGCCAAAATCTGTATTCAGTATTGTCCAGAAATGCTTTTTTGCATGTTATTGAAAAAAAAATTGCTTGCTCGCTTAATAAACCTTTCTTAATATCGCTTTTTGTGGTCAGCCAAGGTAGCAGAAAATCAAAACATTGCATAAAAACGAGGTTAGTTTAGATAAAGGACGACAAGTTGTTACTTGCTGTTTTGACCTTAGTTATTAAAAAATGTTGGTTTTATAATTTTCAATCTAGCACATTGGAAGAATCACAGTGGATACAAGTATAGAGGCTATTTGTAGTTGTAGTGTAACAAGAATTATGAATATTTATTGATATTAAGTGTGTATTTATGTCAACTTTAATGTTGGTTAGTTAGCCAACACAGACATCTTTTCCTATTCCTCCAAAAATTTACATTTTTTACTGTAAAATGTAATATGTATACCTAGTTTACTGAATCTTGCGGCTCATACAAGTTTGGTTATAATTTTTTCTTAAAGAGTTGGTCTGTTTTTCATTCTAGCTAGATACTCTAGCTAGCCTAGCTCTGCATACAGAAATGATGATGTGCTGCCCAACTATGTATCATCATTATTGTCACACTCTCCTGCTAATAGGCCTTTATCTTCCTGTTTAGTATACATTTATAATAAGCATATTTTTTTTGGCTTGACCCAGTATGCTTAGTAATCACAAATCGTTTTGTGGTATTTATTCTGGCAAAATACAAAACTGTTTTTTGTGACAGGTTATTTACGTCAAACTGTAAATATACTTAGTATGTGTGTCCTAAGGCCATCTATGGTTTATCTGTATTAATGATAGTTGAATTATTGTGGTAAATCGATCAAGTATCAAACATATACCATGTTAGGGAGTGATTCCCAGAGCTTAACTGACCCAAAACTTTTTGCATTGAAACAAATCATGACTGGTTAAATTATCTACAATTCTCTTAACTTTTCAAAGAATCAGTTTTCCAGAAAGATGCCTATTTATTGTTATTATTTTAAATTAATTAAATTATTAAATTAAATTAATTAAATTATTAATTGATTAAAATCACCCTTAATAAGAATGCCTAAGTTCGGAAATTGAGAAACTAAAGTTATAACAAATTTCTTTTTGTTAGCTAATTCCATAGATTCATCTAAGAACATCCTGTATTTATTTTTAAAAATTTATTAAACTTTGTTTTCTGGGAAAAATAAATGCCCAGACTTATACATGTCATGGGACTACAATTTACATGGCAATGCTTTCAGAATTAATATTATCTAGCTAGCTAGCTTTTTTAAGTAATTTCACAAAAAAACACAAAAACAGTTATAATTCTGTAGCTAGCTACGGAAGTAACTGAACATCCAATAACAACAAATGAAGTATAAATGTTACGTCAACAACTCTAGTTAAAGCTAGGTTAGTAGCCAATGTGTAAAATATAAAATCATAATGATCAACTTAGCTAGCTGAACACCAGAAAAGAATATAAACCAGCAACTTTAAAAAAAAAAAAATGATATTTTCTATTTCTTTTACAAAACATCCATAATTACTTGACAAGTTAATTTGACAAATAATGAAGGTAAACAAATTAATGTGTGCATTATTTCGCTGGAAAATCAAAATTGTCTCTGAACTAACCGCCTTTGCATGTTACTATTATATTCCATCGGTGTATTCTGTGGAATGGAAATGGTTAGTAAAATAGGCTTATTTGTGCGAATTGTGTCAAAGCTATGGAGCCAATAGAGTTGATCCATAGTATGAAGGGTGGACCATAAGCTATAAAGACTAAGCTTGGTTGGTGTGTTGTTGGACCAACACAATGGAACGTAAGTGCCAGAAGCATAAATTGTCATAACATTACGATCAGCAACGCTGATAATGTAACATCCTCAGTAACTAGCTTTGTAACGAAAGTATACACGACTAAAGGTTTTGCAGAAATGCTGCATCAAATGTATCTTCATAATTTTACAGAACACAAACTTCGGATGAAGTTTCACTTTAAGATTGCAAATTCATGCAATTAATGGAGAAAGGGACCAATTAAATTATCCTACCAAACAACTGCACACAGGCAGAAAGAAGGTTGGAACAACCAAAAAAGCGATTTAAAAGAAATGAGCAGTTCTTTGTGGACTACAAGAAATTCATGGAAAACATGATATCTAGCGGTTTTGTTAAATAATCTGATAACCCCCCTCCAGAGGGAAAACATATTATATACCACATCAATGTGTAAATAATGAAAACAACAAGATTAGAATTATGTTTGATTGTGGAGTCAAGTACAGTGGAGTTTCAATTAACAAATGCTTAATGTCTGGATCTGATCTAACCAATTAACTTGTAGGAGTTGTGATAAGATTTAGAGAAGAATCAATTGCATTCATGCCAGACATAGAAAAAATGTTTACCTAGTGTGAGTTTCTGAGAAGTATAGAAGTATGTAATGTTATTTGTGAGGGCAACAAAATGATAATAACCAAGATCCAGTAGACCATGAAATGTGTGTTCGTGTGTTTGGAGCAGCATCATCCCCTTGTTGCAGCAATTATGCTCTCAAACAAACTGCAGCCAACTTTGTGGATCAGTTTGGAATTGAAGCAGCTGAAATACTAGAGAAGAACTTCTATGTTGATGATTTACTAAAGTCTGTAAGAGAACAACAAGTGGCAATTGAAGTGATAAATAAGAGTCGAGCAGGAGGAGTTAACATTTTGAAATTTGTATGTAACGAATTCCACTATTTTAGGAAGTTCTTCGGATGACAAAAGTAAGATTTCAACACCACCACTAGATATTAACACTTGTGACCCAACCATAGAAAGAGCTCTTAGTATTTTGTGGAATGTAGAAAACGGTTGTTTTGAGTTTAAGGTTAAGGTTGTTTGGGATGACAGGTTACCAGTAGGCATATTGGAGAATTGGGATAAGTGGATTCGTAATGTTGAAACTTGGAAAATGTCAATGTCAATCACTATTTTCATCTAAAGAATTTTGGAGAAATAGTAGTGCAGTGGTAGTGACCATAACCAGTTTCATCTAAAGAATTTTGGAGAAATAGTAGTGCAGTGGTAGTGACCATAACCAGTACTAGCATGTAGTACTGGTTATGGTAAGTGTCTTACTTGAGAATAAAAGATGAAATGGGAAGGATTCATTGTGCCTTTATATCTTAGATTGTGTGTTTCTGCTTTAATTTGAAATGCCATGATATTGTTACCTGTGTGGAGTCCCGTTTTGATAATTTCATAAGCAAGCGGTTTTTGTTGTTTTCATAACGAATAATGATGATTCTTAAACTTTGTATAGCCGTGTATTTACCACCATTTTTAAACGAATGATGGAGACTTAAAAGTTTCGTAGAGCTGAGTTCTCAGAACTTCATAAAGTTGCTGTGTCATTTTTTGAACTAACACAACGATTTCAAGTTTAAGACGGTCGAGTTTTTGTAATATTATAACGAGATACCTTTATAACCTTAATGTTTTTGTCACATTAAGGAAGAAACGCTGAGATTTTAAAAACTTTATCAATGCTTAAAATAAATATATTAACTCTAGTGGTTAAAATGGCTGAATAAAAGAAATTAAAATGGCTGGTCAAGTCAATTATTTTGGCGGTCAAAAAAGCGGGAGTCTTTGTAACTACTTATGGGACAAATGTATTAAACATATTAAATTCCATTCGAAAAAACGCGCACATTTTTTGCTTATTATATAACGTAGATACTTTATTGAAAATTTGCATCTGCTTATCAAAGGTGTAAAATATCTAGTTACAAGGGTTAATTTGCCATGATTTTTATTAGTGTCAAAATTTATTATTTATTATTTTCTATTAAATTTGAGAAGTAATATTTACAGACATTTTCGTTAGCACTATCTAAAGTTTAATTTTCTTCGAGAAATGTGATATTTTATGGTGATCTCTTTATCATGATCTATAATAAATAAAAGTAAAATTACTTTATAAAAAACATTTCTTTTTAAAAAAGAAGACCCAAGCTTTCTTTAGCAGCCAAGGTGTGGTATGGAATCAATCTGGAGTTGTAGTACAATAATCAGAAAATGACCCAAAAGTCAAGAATTCTGTGAAGGTTATTATGAACACAATCCAGAATGATAATAGGTTGTCAATAATTGAAAATTACTTATCGAGCTGGCAAAAGGAGTAGTAGCGTATGTTCTTAAATACATCTTGATATTGCAATATCATGTCCAGCAAAGAAAACAATAACAGTCAACATTAACATTGACCATCTTCATCTTAGCATTGACATGATAGAATATGCTGGATAAAAAATTATCAATCTACTACAAAGGAAACATTTTGCATCAGTACTTGATTCCCTTAAAAGGAAATTAAATTTAAGCTCATCCAACACCATTTATAAATTGAATTCATTTGTTCATTCTCATGGAACAGTATGTGTAGGTGAAAGGCTAAGAAATGAAAATTTTATGAAAACACAATCCATCCTATCTTGTTGCCAAAAAGTTTAAAACTTACAGAATTAATTGTTTGTTGTAGCTCATAGTGAAAGAGGAACTTAGAAATAGATTTTCGGTATATAGGAGCCAAAAAGGTAATACATTCTCTTATCAACAAATGTCTTACGTGTTGTAGCTTGACAGGGAAGGTTGCTCATCAGTTAATGGGCAATTTTCCAAATGAGAGATTACAACCAAAGTCGTCATTTACCTACTGTGGTGTTGACATGTTAAAGCCTGGAGGAATGAGTTAAAAAGGTATGGAGCGAAGTTTACATGTTTTAGCAGTCGTGCTATTCACATGGAAATAACTTCGTCGTTAGAAAATGATGCCTTCATACTCGCAATAAAATGTTTTATAGCCAGAAGAGGAAATATTAGCAGCATGATTTCTGATAATGGATCAAGTTTTGTTGGAGCCCAGTCAGAACTATGCAAAGCATTCAAAGAGATGGATCAAATGCCTGTCAAAGAATTCCTAACTAACAACAGAGTGGATAATTTGGAAGAAAAAAATTCCTCTAGCAGTATGGGAAAGACAAATATGTCAGTAAGATCCATATTGACTGCACTACTAAAGACTCATGCCGGTTCTCTCAATAAAAAATGACTGAGGGGGAAGAAATTGTAAATTCAAGACCTTTGACTGTTAAAACCCCTAACGATGTCAACAGTATATAACCATTTTGCCCAAGTCAACTTCCTACAATGAAAAGCAAGATGATTATGCCACAACATGACTCATATCCTCAATATGTTCTATCTAGTCGCACGGAATTTTAATGTTGGCAATATTGTTCTGCTAAAAGATTAAACAGATTGTTGTGATTGACCGATGGCAAGGTTAGTGAAAACATAGGCAGACAAGATGGGCATGGTTCGTAGCGTGCAGCTATTGTTATTAGGAAATGCAACGAAAGGGAGAAATGTGACATTGGAGCGACGATTCAAAAGTTCATTTTGTTGGTTGAAAACGACTAAAATTCCCCAATGAGGGAGCCTTGTTGTGTTGCTTTCAAGGGGAGCCAGAAGAAACAGTTTTTTTTTGGTTCCTGTCTAGGTCATGTATGTGTTAAATCTTTGTCCCTTTGTTTCTTTACTATATTTACTATATGGCGCTGTAGCTTAGTGGTTATAACTCTCGCACTTTTTGCGATTAAATATGAGAGATTGAATGTTACCATAGCCTCAGGTTAACCCAAGCCATGTTAGGCAAATTAGGGAGATGGCACACTGTGTGGGCTGTTGGATGTTGCATAGAGTTGTCTAGTGACTGGGGTCTGTGTAGCTCAAAATGAGCATTAAATTCTCTAGGACTAGCCATCTACGCCATAGCCCCTTCTGGAAAATTATAAACAGCTTTATCCCTCAATATTTGTGAGGCTAGCCATGTAAAATATGCACATCTATCTATCTATTTATCTATCTGTCGTTAGTGGTGTCCCTTTGGGACTATTATACATTGATGCATGCTTGATGTTATTAAGGTAATGACTGTAGGCATCTCTTAAGGGACTTGTAAATAAGTTGTGTTTTTTGAGTTTTTTACCTCAGTTAAAAGAAATCTTGGTGTTGTAAAGACACAAAGAATTTGGAGTTTGGTTTTGAAGACCTAGTGTTGACTAAGTCTTTTTGTTTCGAATATCATAAGTCTAAACTTATACCAATTGATACTTTACTTACTTCTTTTACATGGTTAGCAATTTTGTTATTTGTTTTTGCATGTATATCTAAGAAGTCTAATTTATTAATATTAAAATTAAGAACCAAAACTCACCATTATCCATAATCACTTGTCTGTGATCTCTTCCAGTGCCATATTTTAAGTTTGAGCCCATGCTGTGATGTTGTCCTTGCACAAAAGCAATTAATATATATTTAAATAAATAAATACATACATACATGTGAGATAATCTTTGCAATTGAGGTACAGGTCCATCAAACAGATATTTCATTCTTTACAAATTTGAAGGCAAGTCATTATATATAATATATATACCTTCAGCAGACACAAACTGGCCAATCACTGAAGCATTGCCAGCACTGTTTTCTTGGAACTCAATTTCACTGACAATGCAAAGACTTTCAACCACTGAACCACAGCCAATACAAACAGCATCACCTCGTGCTTGATCATGATCAATTTCAGTCCCTCCACAATTTTTACAAGATACTCCCATCTTCATTCTAAAGTAATAAGTGGTGTCATAGCTGAATGGTTATAACTCTCGTACTTTGTGCGGGAGACTGGGGTTTGTTTCCCATTGACAGTGATTTAATATGAGCAAGTGAATTTTACCATAGCCCCGGGTTAACGCAAGCCATGTGAGGGAAATTGGGAAGATGGCACACTGTGAAGCCGTTGGATGTTGCAGGAAGTTGTCTAGCAGAGCGCAGACCCTAATTGGGTCTGTGTAGTTAGAAATGAGCATCAAATATTCTAGCACTCCTGCTCTAAGCCATGGCTTCTCCTGGAAATAATAGACAGGGTATATCCCTCGATATTTGCGAAACTAGCCATGTAAAATATGCACATCTATTTAACTCTATAAAAAATTTTTAACATGCATGCAGTCAAATTTAGAGGGTTAAAATAAACACTTTAAACTCAATCTACTTTCTGTGAAACAGTTTTAACATATGACAATATTTTGTTGAAAACTTAGTTTCCATAGCTTTAATTCAAACTTAAATGGCAAAAACATGATGGGTGGATTGCTTATGAGACTTGAAGACAACTGACAAACCTATGTGGGAAGCTATACTCTTGCTACGCTATCCATTCTAATCCAGCACTTAAAATAACAGCCAGTCAACAGTCACTGACTGCCAAAATTTGACTTTTGACCGATAGGATACAAAAACGGACTGTTGACTAATCGTGCGTTCCCCAACCGAAAAGACGCCTCTGAAGGTTAGACAATGAAAAAAACTCTAAGCGAATAAACAATCAATATTTGCATTGGGATTTAACTGGATCATTTAAAACAGTTTTATATCACTTGTGGGTAAATTAAATTGTGAAAAAATGCTGATTTTTACCGTTTTTCTCACTAGTGGTTTAATTAACATTTCTTCTTTTTTATTTATTTTAGAAGAAATTTTTTTTATAATGTAATGCTACTTTTTATTTTTTACCTACCTGACAAAAAGTTGACATTATTAAACAAATTCTAAAAAACGCAGTTTCACTTTTTCTTGATTTCATTTGAAATTACGGGGTAGCCAAAGCATAAAACATTACATTTCACGAAAAAAATTAAACTTTAGATACATTCAAAAATGTCTTCAACATTCGTTCTTGAATTTACTTGAAAAGAAAAATATTTAATTTTGACACTTTCTATCAAAATCATGGCAAATTAGCTTGTAACTATAGATAATGTCACATCTTACAAATCATAGATGCAAATTTTTACAAATTATCAACGTAATATTATTGGCAAAATATGTGTGCTTTTTTTCGCACGGAAATTTAATGTTATAATACATTTGTCCCATAAGTACTTAAAAGTTTAAATAGAGAGTCCCGCTTTTAATGTGCATTTATAGTGTTTAAAATCCTGGTCAATTTTTTTTTTTTTGTCTGCCCAAAAAATGACTTGACTGCCCATTTTAGATTCACGGTAGTCATGCTGACCACCAGGGACAAAACATTTATTTTAAGCGCTGCTAATCTAACCAAAGAGGATGTCATTTCTTAAACCATTAAAGTTTTTCATAGCCTAATCAGAATACACATTGCCTAGTTAGTTTACAGTGTGTTGCCTAACTTGGTTAAACATAAAAATTATTTTTTGATATATTGTTACTACTACCATAAGAAAACGAATTCAAGTAGTCTTACTGTTTCATGTGACTCCAAAGTGGCATAAATACTAAAAAATATGGCTATAAATCCCGACCCCTAATTCCGTAAAAAAAGAATGAGACAAACGTAGTTTGTGATATTGCAAAGTGCAGAAAAGTTCAATTTTATGTAGTGGCTGGTTTGTTTGAGCTAAAAAAATTTGTAATTGTTGATAATTTTGATAAAATATACCTTATATACTAGCAATTCAATTTTATGCCAAGTTGTTCAGCTTTGTACAAGTCACTCCTCGTGTGACAAAGAGCTCAGTTTTAATAAGATAAACTTCAGTATTTCGTAAACAATGGTTGCAAGCAATTAGAAAAAAACGGACCTTACCAAAAGATTCTCGGTTTTACATCTGCTCATAACACCTTACTGACGTTTGTTTCCAGAGGGATATGACAAAGTTCGTCTGGATTTCTTGAATGCAAAAAATAAAGTTTTCTCAGTATTTGCATTTATCATGTCATCAAATCCATGCCATTGTATAATTTATGTCATTTGTTTCCCTTTTTCATTTTTCATTTTATTGATTTTCATCCTTTATGCCTCTTATGATTATCCTCTTTCAAAACTCACAGAACATAGTTTTGTATTTTAGTTTTGAGCGAATAAGAATCTTATTTTTGACAGAGGGTAAACAGTGAAATATTAATTTGGTAGAGTGAGCTAATGGGTGAACTGAACATCGAACGAAAGCAAAACACGTTTTTAATACTAGTTTGTATAGGCACATACTGTAGTTTTGAATTTACTATTAAAAAGTTCCTCTGGGATTTTGTTGGTATCGCGACAACAGTATGAAATCCCTGGCAAATATTTGCTATTGCATGACGAACAATTTGAATCGTAGTTATTTTGGATTGTGTTTATAGAATATAAGTAAAAAAGAATCCTATTGGTTAGGTTTCTTACCAAACTCGCTTAATGTCTTCTCTAGGATTTATACTTCTCGCTGCGGTTAGTTGAATGCTGCACTTTGCAACGTCATTTTTGTTACTAGATTCAGTCTTCTTGTTTTTACGCAGCCTGTTGAAAAAAGGCATATTGCTGGCAAAGAAATTGTTGTTATTTAGTTAAAAGAGATATACTTAGTGCACTTCTTTATTTTTCAAAATATACCACCTAATTTTGACAATATATCAAAAAATAATTTTTGTGTTTAGTTCCCCCTTTTAAGTCACCATGGCCTAAAACTAGCTTATTCTGACTGCCTGGCTAAAGCAAGTGTGCACATGCTACTTTACACCTATTCTTAAAGGGGAACTCCAGTGAAAATCACTTTTTTCTTTTTTGTTTTATACGTAGTCAGAAAAGCACAAGAAATCAAAAACAACTTACTTCACTTGTTTTCCTTATTTAAAATTGTTGTACTAGCCTTCGCATATTCAATTTTTTTCTCATTAAAAAACAGATAGACGCAATTTCATTTAGGACTGGACCCGATTATAAATAATGACGTCACATCGTGCAAAAAGTTTGAGCGAGCGTAGAGAACATTCATGTTAAACTTATAGTTTACATTTAAATCGCTTTTTGTATGCACTTTACCTTTAAATCTTTAAAAAATGGTTAGTTGTTCTGCGTTTGGATGTACCAATCGATCAGAGAAGTGTAAAGAAGTTAGTTTTCACTGAATCCTGTCTTTGAAAAAGAAAGAACTCAAACAAAAATGGCTCAAACAAATGCGTCGTGCAGGTGATCTACCAAGCGATCAAAGTTTTTATATTTGTCCGTCGCACTTCACAGATAGTTCTTTTAAAAGAGAACTCCAGGAAATAAAGTTCCATAAAATATTGCCACTTCGTAAAAATGCCTTTTGCGGTCGAAGATACTGATTTCTTCTTATTTCATTATTTGTACTTATATCCACACAACACAACCAAATAATGTTTTGTACATTTTCATATTAAAAAGCAGAACATTATACCAATTTCGAATACAAACACTGATAAAAAAGTTATCTAGTTAGACATGTTTTTTTCGTAGCGCTTGTCAGTTTCTATTCTTTGTTTTTCAAAAAAGAAACTTTTTTGATGAAAGGACCTGCCAGATTTTTCCAGGGGGTAATTGTGCATATTTTCTTAACATCATTAAATCGGCGCTACTTTCAATCTTTGTTACTGTTTAGGCTGCATGCAATGCAGATAGCGCAGTTTCCAAAACAGCTTTGTCAAAACAACCACTTAAAAATCAGTAGCTTCTGTAACGCATTTATGACCTACGATAATGATAAGAGTGATTTTTTATTTATACAATATTAATACCCCCGCCCTACCAACTTATCATGACACGAACATTATTCGATCTTTCGGTCACACATTTCAATGGTTCTCCATTACGGAGAATATTTTAACATTACATAAAATTTGTTTGCATTTGTGTGCAAAAAGCGCGTGCAGAGGAAAGACATTGCTGAACTGTGAAATTAAAATAAATTGGCTTGTAAAGTAAGAAAGATTTTTTACTGAAGCAAATGATAAAGTTTTTTGACGAAAAGAATGTAAAAAAAAGCGATTAAATATATTTTTTATTTTTTTAAAAAGGAAAATGTTCACTAAGAACGCTTTGCGTCAGTAACGTTATTAATTTCTCCCTCGTGAGACACAAGAGGTTGAAGTCGTATGGCTGTAGCTTTGTAAAGTCTTTTTCATGAAGAGAATTATCCGATTCTAAGCTTTCTAAGTTATAATCTTTGTCATTATTACAAGACATCTTATCAACGAACAATGCAAACAGTAAGTAAAATTTTAGAAGGCGAGCTGTCGAGCTTACGGACTTTATGCACAACGTGACGTATGCTCATTTATTGGGACCTAGTCCTCTCGGCTTTACGCGAACTTGAAAATTATTTGAAAAAAGATGTTTCCAGATGCGATAAAGGTATAAATGAAGATTTTTAACAACTGTAAAAGGTTAATTTTGATATACTTATGTATTGTCTTATCAAAATAACAACTTTTTTTTACTGGAGTGCCCCTTTAAGCTTTCTTTGTGAATATGTGCGAGGACAAAATTTTAACTTCTTAACCTAAGTTTGGAGTAATTTTCACATAAATTATCTATTCATTGTTAAGTTAATGAAGGGTCCCCAGAGCTAACAGTTTGTTATTTCAGCTATTCCAGCTTTGAAAAATAAACTAAGGACAAGCACATTTAAGCTGAATTTACTAATGGTATAAACAGAAAACGGAAAGTGGAAATGGAATTTCAATCTCCACTTTAGGAATAGTGCAGAAACGGTATTTTGATGCGGTCCAAACAAATGGCTGCTGTATATAAGTAAAATAAAATTTAAAAAACGAACTCTGATGCTACTTTTACTCATTCGAAGAAGACAGCAAAACAAAAGCGATGGAAACTACCATAAGCATAGCATGTAGACGAGGAAGATTTTTGCCGAACGAAAACAAAAGAGAGGGTTTCATCATCGTGTTCAAGATTTAAGATTGTTTAACTCGGAATACTTTTTCACATATTGTAGAATGAATGCAACTTTTGAGTCTTATGATAATGAAATCGGGCAAAATAATGGTTGCTAATTTCTCCCTGTGAACAAGTAACAGTCACTTTAAGGTACCTAATCACTGGTAATTCTCACATATCAGGCGGTACTTTCAGAATGCATCCAGCAACAAATAGTTAGTCACATTGTCTGAGAAGTCTGAGTGGCCTATTTTTTTTCTCTAATTTTTGGATGTAAAAAGATACCCTTTACTAAATGCCACCTGCATTTAGTAAAGAGTATTTTTTACATCCAAAAAGTAAGAGTGATAGTAATGATCCTGATGAAGCTAGGAAATATGCAGGCCTGACCAAGGTCATCTGGTTCCAGTTATTTACGTAAAGAAAACATTAAGTGCATCTTTCCGGCCAGATTTGGTTCCGTAAAATACACGATCTGAATCTATGAATATGACTAGGCGAGACTTATTGTTGTCCTTTCCGAGTCTGATCAATCGAGTGATTTCGTTTACGGTTTCTGTTTCAATTTCTCAACTTCTCAGGCAGCAGGATCTCAGGGTTTTGTTTCCTAACTTATGTAATACTGTCATTGTTTTGTACAACGGTAGCGTTGCCATCCAATTAAAACAGGAAAAAGCTAGTTGGTGTTGTATGCTGCAGAAGAGAGCGATTATTGCAGAGCACGTGGGTTTTGATTTGTGAACATAACAACAAATAAAGATTTGTGATAATGAGTGAAATATCGATCAAATATGGTGGAAGGACAGCTATCCTTCCACTGGAATCCTTATGTGTCGCTGATTTAATTGGTATGTTCAATATAAAGCCAGGTGGGATACATCTGAAGACTAATTTCCATGGAGGTTGGAAAAAGTGATGGTTGTTTCACCAGCCTACCAAATACTTCCAAAACTGCCTTTTTGGTAAGTGCTTCATTACATCACATGATTCTACACATAATTCCTGTTTCATAAATATTTTTCATGGACCATGAGTCTTTTTTTAGAGCCAGCAGGATATTGTTTATGTCGTTTTGTTTTTGTTCTTCTTTTATCCCAGCACAATAATGCCTGCCATGCATTTATAATAAATAGATATGAATCATGTGTGATGTTTCAATTTCCAGATTGCAGTACCTGAAGATGAAACATCAACCACCACTACATTTAAACCCCCAATAAGTTCGGAATCAGCAGACACATGTACGAATAACTTACCTGGAAGTTCACGTGGTAGTCCGTTTCCTTCTGCACACAGGCTTCAAATTTTTTTTCAAAGAGGAAATGCAGCAGCTATAGGTCCACGTGCAGTTCCCACTAAAAAATTCAAGCCAGCCGTGTAAGTTTGATTCATTATTATATCTTTTCAAATAGTTTAGTTCGACTTTGATATTTATTGCTACATCCTTCAATTTGAAAGGATATCCATAGATCAGGGAAATCATGGAAAGTCGTGTAAAAAAGTTTCACTTACTTTTAGAGATGTAGTATTTGTTATTTTTTACTTTGCTCAAATTTCTGTTTTTATATGGCATTTTGAGTAAAAAAAGGCTGAAAAGTCTGGGAAAAAGTCAGAGTAATTAGGCATTGAAAGCAGGGAAAATGATGGAAGTTGAGGGGAATTTGTTGTTGAAAATTACTTACTTTCTCTCTTCCAAATGTATTTATAAATATATAATGTCCTATATTTTAAGGAAATCTACACCAGTGTTTAAATCAATCGCGGTTAGTGAAGTTACGAATGGAGAATTGAAAACAGTATTGGAGGTTAAAATTGACTTGTTATTCTCATATAAATTGTCAAATGCAATAATATAATTCTAAATAATATTGTTTTTTATAGCAATATTTCAATTATGTATATATGGTGAAATTTTCAATTTTAGGTATGGAAAAGTGGAATAATAAGGCTATGATTAGAGCCTTATCATCGGATGCTTTCAAATTATTCAAACCATCTGCATGGAATTTGATCAAATCTGATTATGGGTTGGATGATGACTTGTTTGAGGATGAGGATGATTTATGATCATTCCTCTCTTCTGATTTCACAACTACATTTGACAACATAATGGGTAGTGGTAAAGAAAACATTGGTGAACAACAGGTAAACTTCCAGGCTGAGCTCAAAAAATCCTGTGATGAAATGAAAGCCTTCATGACATCAAATCTACTAGATGTTAAAGAAGAAATTTCAGAAAAGTTGAAGAAACATCAGCTTTCGAGCTTATTCAAGTGTGTCATCTGCTACAAAATAACACCACACAGTTATCAGAGCTGTCTATACTGTGGCAGATTTTTGGGCTGCTTTACATGCCTATCACAGTTGGACAAATGCCCAACGTGCAGAAAAAACTTCAACTGCAGTACATGCAGTACAAGTTTCCCAAAAACTCCTTTGTTTATTCCTGGGATTGAAGAAGTTTTAGAATTACCTCAAGTTACTAGACGACTTGCTCCACAAGAAATCATTGAGAACCAGGATGAAGAAGTAACAGGTAGTACATTGGAATGAAACAAAACAAAATGTTGGTGAAGGTGAACAAAGCTGAACAAAGCTGAACAAAGCTGAACAATATTGTTTTTAATTCTGTTCGACTTATTTTGTTTGTGCCACACAACTCTATTTCTACTGTCACTAATTACTAAAAAAAAAAAATTTTTATCACATAACTTTAACTTATCATACATTTAAAAATGATATCATGCATGAGCTTTGGTGAAACTAGAAATATGTTTTTTTAAATAATTTTTACATAGTTTTCACATATACTTTTATACATAAGTTTTTACATATACTCTTATACTTTTTATACATATGTAGCCAATTTTGTTATTTATGCTGAGAATATATAAGAAGTTCACTATCCTGTCTATTTAAAGTTAATGCAATGCCATTGTGATATCATAAAACAATGTTATACATTTTTCCAATCTTGTGTTATCACCATGTACTGTATCTGAAAATATTTCTTTTGGGTCATCAGAATTCGCATTGAATAGAGATAGTCGAGACTCGTACAAATCAGGACGATTTACCAAAGGATCAATTCCAAACTCATTACTTTGAGATAACTGACCACCATTTTCTTCATACATTCTGACCGCTTCAGTTGTTGTAGGTATCAGATGTTCCGCAACAATAGTTGTATTTTTAGTTTGTTGCATGTTTTCTATGGGAACGCACCCTTGTGGCCCAGGGATTCGATGGTGATTCCTAGAGGAAAGTAGATGTTAGACTGCGTCATATGATAACATAACATAACCCATGATATGCAATACTTCAGAATAGGATCGCCTACATCAAAATCATCGTTTGAATTACTAGCTATGATAGAATTCATCGCCTGTTTGCGACAATTAACCTCTGGCCAGAACCGCTCTGCAACGTTGATGGAAGTCTGCTTTCGTTTAAGACTTCCATCTCTAATGTATTTGGCAAATTCTAATGGAGATGACTTTTTAACTTTTTAATTTTTGTTTTTTATTCTTTTTCTTTTCAATTTTCACAGATTATAAATGTTACTATGTTTGATTGAGCTGAGACAGTCTAAGGTTTCATTTTTTGTTTCTTTTTTGTTCTAGTGGCCCCCAGTGGAAACAATCCACTAACTATAGGTTTTTGTGATTTTCTGGGCTAGCCACTTTAAATATTTATTATTATTATTATTATTATTATTATTATTAACGTTGTTATCTGTGGACGTGGTTTGCTTGAAACATAAGCGATTAAATTTTTTACGTAATCTGGAGAGTACTTTTTGAACATTGGTCCATTCGAACTTGTTCCCATACTGTAAGCCATACTTAAGTAGAGCAGGTCTGAATACGAATTCATATATCAAAATAGGATTTTTCATTGGCATAGCAGCGTAGCCAGAAACCAAGCGTGAGCAACCATCAATCATGACAACGTTGGTACAATCATAGTCTTGAGCTATATTTTAGTTTTGGTCGAAATGACATTTGCATCCGAAAGTAAGGTGCGTAATATGGGATAGGATTTGTTCTATCAATCAAGTCTCGTGCACAAGCTTCGTATGCTTCTGGAGCAACAGTGTGGAGGGCCAAGGCCATACGGTGCTGACTCACAGCACCAGATGTTACACCCAACCTCGCTCTGATACTTCCTTGCATTAGTTTACGCCCATAACAGTGACCATAGTGGTGAACGTATTCGCCAACCATGTCATTCAAAGCTTCTTGTGAGATAGGAGTGATATTTCGTTCAGCACAATATCTTCTAACACTTCTTGCACTAAGTCCATTTCTTCCTGGATGTTCTTGCTGAAATATTGAAGCTATTTGAGCACGAGTCACTCCCCTTTTAATCATATTTCTAACACGGTCTTCATCAGCAAGGGCAGAAAATGTCACCATATCCTTTTCCACGTTGTCAATGAATTATTGTTGTTATTAAAATGATGTCGACACTTTTCAAAGAATAAGCAAAAATCGTAGAAAAATACATATATGCGGCACAATAATAAGATACAATTTATAAACTGCCTATAATAAATACTCATAGTCTCATGTATTGTTAATACGACTTCGAGTTTTTAAATATTGGTGAATTGATCTGTATCGAATATTATACTATATATGTAATCTGTAAGTAGCGTAATGCAGAGAATCCGGAAAGTTCATCCCCAAGAAGCGAAAAAGCAGATAGTCAATCCAGCCTAATCCGGGACGAATGATTCGAGAAACGGAAAAGTTGATTGGAGAAACGGAAAAGTTGATCGGAGAAACGGAAAAGCTTATCTGAGAAGCAGAGAAGCTAATCTGAGAAGCAGAGAAGCTAATCTGAGAAGCAAAGAAGCTAATTTGAGAAGCAAAGAAGACAAATGGCCGGGAAGATACACTGATAGAAAACATATGCCATATTACTAGCAGTTTGTGATTCTGATTGCAAGTTTCTTCTTGTCAACATTGGAGACTCAAGACAAAACGGTGATGTTTTTTTCTCCAATAACTTCGGCTATGCAATCGACCAAAATTTCCTAAATTACCCTGAACTTAAAAATTTAGCAGGCACTAAAAAAATTATTTCCTAATGTATTTGTTGGGGATGAGGCTTTTAGGCTCTTTGAAAACACGATGAAGCCATACCCACTGGAAGTATTTGGTCTAAATGAGCGTATTTTCAATATTTGGTAATATTTGTGATATTTTTAAATTGGTCTACCATTCATCTAATCATTCAACAAGAAGTAAATCCATTAAACTCCTAGCTAGACCTTCTGTTAGGACTACCTCATTTGGTCTCAAATCTATACGTTACCAATCTATTCTTATTTGGAACAATATCCAACAACACTTTCACCAATACGACCTAGCCTCTCTCACACTCTAAAACAACTAAAAAAAGTCTGCAAAACTTATCTTCTGGATTGTTGTAACACTAATCTCTCCACTGCATAAAAAAGATTTTGCCGAAAAAATTTTGTAGTTTCATATTGCTTATTGCAATTGTTTGATCTCATATCACATATATAGGTGGCCATCACCTACATTTTAGTATTTATACTATCTGATGGTCTCCCCGTATACAGTTATCTCACACGAAATAAATACCACTGCTACTACTATCACCTTTCAAGAGCACGTCGTACCAGGTTTCGGGTGACTTTTCCGTTGATCACGAACCTCCACTTCTGCAAACGAAACGAAATGTATAGTAAACAAAGTCAACCAGGTCCATTGTAAACGTACGGATGGCCGAGATTTTTCTTCAAGATGTTTTCGGTAGTAACACACGGTAGCAGACACGGCCGGTTAAGGTCTTTTTACAACAAACACAAACTCAGCTGGGTTGGCTCAATAACACAAAATTATCACTTAACAAGTATCCTTCTTGATAATATGTTTTCAGAATTATGTCATATATGACACGAACAAAATATTAAACTTAAATCTGATCTCTCGCGCGAAGTGATGGAGTACCACTTTTTTTAAAAATGATTTTCTTTTTAATAAGGAAATGACATGATAATAAAGAAAATTTAAAAATATTCTATTCCTTAAGTGGAAAAACATGTCTAATACGCGGAGAAGGGTAAAGTTGTATGTTTTAAATGAACGGAGACAGTGGGATGATCATGGAACTGGATACGTTTCCACATTGTTCTTGGATCATGATTCCCAAAACAAGGGAATTGTTTTATTGGTTAGATCTGACGAAGATGGTTAGTTTTTATACTTTAAATAGAAGTAATTTTTACTGTGACAAAATGAACTCTACTTTGTCATGCTTTGCGAATTTTTTTCTCAGTGGAGCTGTATGGCGCAGTCAGGGTGTTCTGTCCCATATTGTCCGACTGTCCCATATTGTCGTAAAATCGGTTCCGTCCTATACTGTCGGGCGCTGTCCCATATTGTCGTGACTCTTCTAGACAATACGGGACGGTCATAACAACTTGTCCCATAGTGTTTGTGACTCTTCTAAACAATACGGGACGGTCATAACAACTTGCCCCAAAGTATAGTGTTGTGGCTCTTCTAGACAATACGGGACGGTCATAAATGTTTGTCCCATACTGTCGTGACTCTTCTGGACAATAAGGGACGGTCATAAACGCTTGTCCCATACTGTCGTGATTCTTCTAGACAATACGGGAAGGTCATAAACGCTTGTCCCATACTGTCATGACTCTTCTAGACAATACGAGACGGTCTTAACAACTTTTCCCATAGTGTCGTGACTCTTTAATACGGGACAAGTCTTAAACGCATAATTATGAGATAAATTATACCAGTGACACATTTCTTCAATATATAATCTTAGCCTTAAACACTTAAAAGGTAAAAGGTAAAAAAAACTGTCAACAAAATTACAACAAAATCCATAAATGTTTCACATGCCTATTTTGTGCTGTCGAAAGCTGTCTTTAATTTTGTAATAATATACTTCAATCTGTTTATTTGAAGATTTCCAACTTCAAATTCCTCTTGAAAGGAGTTTCTTAAAAAAATTGTTACAACATGGCTGGGTACACCTTCTGAGTTTTACAAAAAATTCCTAAAAAAACGAGCCATTCTCGCTATTCTTTAAGGTGTTAAACACATTCCAATGGAACTTGACTCCATTACCACTGAACTGGATTAATGGATTGTGTTTTTTGTCCTTTGAATCATTGACAAGCTTCCTAACGAGTTCTTTCTCCCGTTTTAAAAATGCTATCCATTTTTTAGAATTTTTTTCTTCTTCCAGCTGTTCTTCCTCTAAAGAATGCAAAAAGTGCATGAATATTTTCAACTCTAAGACAGAAACAGGCGATGATATGTTAAATGAATCATACATACCTTCTTCCGTTAGTTTTCTTTTTTTCGCGTTCTCTATAAGGTAACAAATTCAGCAGAAATGTTAAAAAATAATAGTTAATCTTAAAACAGAAACAACCACTTTGAACAAACTTTTCAAAAAAGCAAACCTAATTCATTTTCATGTATGCACTGATTGCAGAACAGGCTTGGACAGGAATGACGTGCGATCACATGCGCACGCCTCCGCACACGCCATTATTGTTTTTGGCGTGCGTATGATCATACGCACGCCTAAAAAGTACAGTACTGGAATCAGGACACCTAACATCGTGAGCGCGTATCATGCGTGACACGAACGATCCGCGATCCTATCGTGACTATCGCGATAGAAAAAATGTTACTGAAGAACTTCGCGATAGTCGCGATGTATAAAAAAATAACGATGCTATCGCGATCGTCACTATTAATCGTAATTGTCGCGATGGATCGTGAATAACATTAAAAATATTAAATAATAGATGCGTATAATCTTGTGTCTTTTTTTTTACATTTAAAAATTCTTTTGCATCTTGTAATATATTTTTACTGGAAATTGGATTTTAGAAATAAGGCGACCATAACGTAATTATTTGTTCTACGGGCGAAGTCGATAGTAGCTTACGGTCAGCGAAATAAAAATAATTTTATCGAGAATGTATGGTCGGAACAACAACAACAACAAATAATAATAACAACGGAGGAGGGTGTTACAACAACCTTTTTTTTCTATGTATTTTCGCATAACGCACGCAGTTTATATTTTTTAGTTGCGAAGGAAAAATAATAATAATTTGTCTCACTAAAAAAATAGAACTAGCACTCAAGGTGAAAAGATAACAACATATTACATACGGATTGTCTGTAACAGCGATGTACGGAACATTCTTTTCTAATTTTTATAGAATTTTGTTATCCATTTATATCTCAGCAATCACAGTGTGCATGATAAATAAATTGCAGTAATGGGGAGGAGATAGTTGCATGTGTCTTATTAAATGTATTTTTAATTGTATTTTTCATATTTTCAATGGTCACCTGTTGCTTGAAGGTAGCGAAGATAAAAAAGAACATTATCATCTATACATTTAATTTTACATTTTTCAATATTTTTAACAGAAATTAATAATGAAGTCCTGGGCACTAGGTTGTGAAATACATGTCAATAACACCTAAAAATGATACCTGCTATACTGCTCTATTTCCAGAAGCAAATCATTTCAATGTGCTCAATGTGATTGCAAAGATATAAATAGATTAGAATTACATTCAACACGAAAGAAAAAATTATCTCCAGAGTTGTGTTTTAGAGAGAAGATGAAGTCTTGCAGTATTAGATTTTAGCAAGCGTAATTTTAAACATATATAATAATCATAACGAAGGAGGGTGTTACGACAATAATAATATTTTTTTCACGAGATGGGATAAGAAAATGTTTGTTTGTTTTTAATTTTTTTTTTCTTAAAAACTTTTTTGCTTGATATTATTATTTTTTTGTTTTCGTGAAAATTAGAACAACTAATTAGGTTGGATTCGTCTTAACAAGAAAGAACCTTACGACGACGAAAATATTTTTGATTTAAAAAAACAACAAAACAATAATTATTTATATTCAATGGCGTTATTCTCTCATGACATTAATTAAGTGTTATTATAATGTTTAAAGATGTATCATGACGGTCGCGATGTGGATCGCGAAAATCACGATGAATCGTGAAACTCGACCCCACGATGGATTGCGACTTTCACGATGCTAAAAAATTTTACTATCGCGACAGCATCGCGAATCGTGCGTGACGCGCACTATACGCAGTCCACGATGTTAGGTGTCCTGATTCCAGTACTGTATGTTGGCGTGTTCTTAAAAGTGGGGACGATTTAACCAGTGAACCCCAAACTCTGAAAACTGCAAAAGCCTTCGAACATATAAAACAAAATAAGCACGTTTCTGTAGCTACATCTCCCCTATTATAACTTCAAAATTAAAAATCGAAACATGCAAAATAACGAGATAATTCAAATATAATCTGTCTCTTTTAATCAACCTTCGTTCCGCATCTCTTTCGTTTTGTTTTTATCTGCCATGTGCCATCATGGTAGTTTCGTAATCATGATCACACTCACTACAAGTAATAAATTTGTCTGGCGGCGCCGTTAAAAAACAAAGTAAGGCTGCGCATTTTAATAAGCCAATTAAATCACAAAAAAATGCCGTCGCTAAAGAAAACTTAAAACATAAAATAAAATAAGTTTTTAAGTTTGTATTATTATTATTATTATTATTTGTAAACTCATCACAAGCGAATGGGAAAAAATATGCTTCGTTTCCAAATTGAAAAAAATCTTTATCCACGTGGCTCAAATAAAACTTCATAATTCATTCAGAAAGTTAGCTACATTTTAACAAAATTTATACAGAAAAAAAAATTATACCGCACGTGGGTTTCGTTTTTAAAATTGTTTGAATGAAAATAACACTTGCAGCATAAAGAAAAAAATCAATTACATGGGACCTGCTATGGTTTCCAATTGTTTTGTCAAATGAAGAAATTGTCTACAATTAAATCCATGATATAATAATGTCTGTTCCGCCTGTAAATGCAGTTT
The DNA here is from genome assembly GCA_030067915.1 of Hydractinia echinata. Classification (NCBI taxonomy): domain Eukaryota; kingdom Metazoa; phylum Cnidaria; class Hydrozoa; order Anthoathecata; family Hydractiniidae; genus Hydractinia; species Hydractinia echinata. Next base: position 988,019 of record JASGCC010000108.1, on the reverse strand, counting down.
TGCAGACTTGCTTCATCCGTGCTCCGTGGCGTTTACCTCCGCATTAGTTAAGAACCGCATGGCTGGATTTCTTGTGTAAGACCTGGTTACCAACAACGAAGGGGCCAGGCAATAGAGATTCATGTCTACGTAGTTCTTTTAACTAAGTCGGGAGTCAGTGAATTAGCTAGGATGGTCAGGTTGGCTATGAATAGGCCTGCTATGGATTAAAAGGACTATTCAATAATTCTGAGATCTAAAAGTGTCCGACCAAGACGGAAATCTATCGGACGTTTTGTCCAACGAAAGTTCGAAACGAGCTACAGACATGTCCGACCAAGCTGGAGATGTGGCGGACATTTTGTCTGATGAGTCTCCAAAAATTATTTCGAGGGCTGCTGTCCAAGCCTGCAGAACCAATCGCTCACTGGCTTTTTTGACAGTTTTGTGCAGTCAAAGTGCGACCAAACCAGGCAACGCTCACATATGATTGCCCTTTTGCCACCTATTCGTTTTCTACAAGTTCCACACGACCATGTTGGTGTGGTAACTTTATTCTGAACTCAGGATTGAACAATGCCCAATGCTTTCTTCGTTAGGAACGGCATTATTACTTCCAAATTAAACTCCTTTTCCAAAACGGTAGATGGTATATTCTTTTCTTTACTTAAAAGATCCTCAGACACCACTATATTTCCATGGACAGCCTCAGTTGCATTTTCCAAACTGGTAAAGCAGCTCAAACATAGAATAGCTTTTTCTTCTTCGTCCATGTCTTTGTATGCAGTAATTGTATTACCTAGAGGCCAAAAAGAACTTTTCAGGCTGTTAGTAATTGGTATTTAAAAAACGAGAAATTATGTAAAGAAATACTGTATTGGACGTATTCACCTTCAGTCGGTGCCTTTCGTTTCGCACTTGCTTTGCTTTGTTCTACATGAAATAGTAAAGAATAAAGGAGATAAAGACGCGTAAAGCCTGTTAAAATTTATTTCTTACTGATTTACTGAAAATTGAATATTACCTGTACGCTCACTTAGTTCGCTGAGAATTGTATCTGTGTCTTCCTCAGGTAAATCTACGAAAAATATATAATGACAATCAGTCAACTACATGTTTAAATTGCTTCTAAGTAAGCGTAGTGTTGTACATACCAAACAAGAGGGAATCTTCATTAGTAGGTGTGTTGTTATCGTCCTGTGATATTCCGTAAATACAATATGTTGGTCTATATGTAGCTGGAATTAAATCAAAACACATTTCACTTAAATGAGGTCCAACCATGCCATCGTAAAAATAATACCATTTTCCTTCGTAAACAACCTTTGCTGTGTAATGTTGAACGTTGTTCATTGTAACGGCGAGTAGATCATAGCTAAATAAAAATTATTCGAGATTTTTAAAAAAGGAGATTTCGTGGTAAGATATCTCACAAGTTCAGCAAGTATAATAATCACAGCTACCTTTGACGTTTGTTATTCGCAGTCCTAATAAAGATATCTTTTGGAATTGACCTCATATCAATTCTGCGGTCACCTGGTGTAACATCCACTAAAAGCACTGGAGGTAAATCTTCAAACAATTTCGGGCCAGTTTTTCTTGTGCCATTGCAGTAGGTCCTCCAGGTCCTGAAAATAAGTACCTTGTAAGCATGATTTTGCGTGTTTTTAAAAATTTCATTTCATGAGTGTTGCCAAAAATTTGGACGTGGGACGTAAATGTTAAGAAGGGAGAAAACAAATTTTTGAAGGAGGACTTCTTAAAATATTACCCGTTTGTTTTGTTTTCATCTAAAAAACAGAATTCTTTTGGTGTTTCAGATGGAATGTTTAAGCCACATTGTGCTGTTATGGACTCAGTAAACCATTCGCAAATTTTGATTTCTACATGCGACGGATTAATCCAATCAGTGGCTTTTACGCCGTCAAAGGATATTTTTGGAAAAGTGTTTTTCACTTTTGTGGAGTTAGCATTGACACAGTAGGGGCTATCACATTGTGATTGTTCTACATGAGGCATCAGCGGCAGTAAAAATGGCTTTATGAATCGCATTTGATTGTAACACAAGTTTTTTAAAACGGCCAATATGTAACTTTGCTTCATCAAATTTAGAGTTGTCAACTAAAGTTAACAATTCTTTAACATGCTCAGGATACATTGCGTTGTCAGAGTTTATGACGCCTTTAAGAAGTAATACTTTCAATACCGCTAGCCATGTATCAACGGGACAGGTGTTTTGAAAAATATACTGATGTCCTTCACTTTTCATACAACCACCAAACTTTGGAAAAATTGCCGATGACGCATTTTTAGTTGTGTGTGAGATAAGTGGAGGTGGCTCTGTACTGATTGGATTATTTGCGAAATTTCCATATTTTTACAGGTGCTTCCTTTACCTTGATGACACCGCGAAGAACACTTAAGTTTAGCTGTGAAACACTTACATTGTCCACTTTCACAACTTGCAATTTTACAATGGCAATATACAACTGGCATTTTTGTTATCTTTCTGACAGCTTCAGACAAACCTATTGCATCTCCGGGGAGGTATTTAATCTTTATAGGACCGCTAAATGGATTTAGTACAGACGCTGTGTATCTTTTTTTAGATGGTTCCTTCTTGACACACTAATTTGTAGGTTGGTTGATTCCCACCAGATTTTCCTATGACCACACACGGAAGTCGTTTTAAGTCTGAAGCATGACACATTTTTTTCGGTATTGCCAACGTAACATTGTCCCCTTCATTATATGTAGCAACCTTAACTCTTTTCCCATTCATGTACTTTTTTGTCATCATTTCCGCATTTTTTACAATTTCTTCAGCTACCTTTTCTCGTACGCATTTTCTTTTTTCACAGGTTGTTTCAAATGCTTTTTCTGAATCAGATTCGTTGATGAGGTTTTCTGGGGGTTGATGCAAACAAAAGTCTACAGATGAATTTACATGCGAATTACTCTCCTCAGATTCTAGCAATCCTGCAATTTCATATTCTTCAAAGCATTTGGTATTCAGTCCGAGTTGATCAAGGCCATTTGGTTTTTGCCCGAAAACGACCTCAAATGGTGTTTTTTTTATGCTGCTGACGACAGTTGAATTTATAGTAACTAAATAAGTAAACATTTTTGGTCTGACTTAGTAGACGTTCTGTCAAAAAAAATTAAAATTTAACTTAAAAAAATTGTTATTTCTCTTATTTGTTATATTAAAAATAATTTGATTTTCCAGCTAGAGACAGCAAGCAGGGTTGCAATTCAAAAAACTAAGAAAAACATTGCCAAAAAATAAATTTCATTTGAACTTACACTGAATTTCTGGAAGTCATTTTGCCAAGAGCAACTGTTGGTGTCCCTTTCCCTGGCACTAATCATGGTTTGAATAGTTGCATTCCCTTGTTCCACCAATCCCTGCAATTGAGAATGACCAGAGGAACCATGTACGAACATGGTTTTTCCAGGCCATAATGCAGCAACACAATTCATTACACCATTTACAAACTCTTTTCCATTGTCTGAATGGATAATTTTTGGTAATCCAAATATGGCTAAAAACCTATCCACAAACCTTTCTGCGGTTTCCTCTGCTGCTTTGCGTACAAGTGGAAAAAGGACACAAAACTTTGAAAAGACAATGTGACCAATATACCGGAAACTACCATCTGGTTTCAACTGCATGTCAATAAGATCAATCTGTAAATTACATTTTTACCATTATTATTATAAAAAAAGTTTACAAAATAAACAGTCACATTTACTTGATAAAAATACTACTGTAATGATTATCAAAATAAACCTGGCTGAGAAAATCAGTAATTACCTGTATTCTCTGCAAAAAAACACAAGATATAATGGGTTTTAATGGTGCTTTTTTGAGTTGTACAGACTTTAATGCACATGTTGTACAGTGCCTTATGTAGTACAGTACCGCCTGCGTGTAACTTTACATGTACGCGAGTTTTACGACCTCATGTAACGATCTCATGTCTACATAAAGAACGTTCACATATCTTTTGTTTACACACGAGCTTAATTGCTTTCTATTGTTATCGTTGTGCGCGAGTCATAACAATAAGATTTGATGAATCCTTTTGTTGTCACATGTAACATGCATGTTATTGTTTAAAAGTGTTAAAGATCATCACGAAGGCTATTGAAATATATTATTTTAGAAAAAAGAACGAACATAACACTTAATATTTAAAAAAAACTAATGTTGCTACTTTTTAAAACTTTTAGTAATAATTCTTTATCATCGAAGCATATTTTTTAACATGCAAAACTTTTAAAAGTTCTTCTTAAAGCAACGTTTAACAGCGCAAACGGAAAAACCCTACTTTCAGGACTTTCCCCTTCACGATAAGATTTCGAAAACAAATTAAATTTCAATACCGAAGAAGGAAAAATCTAAAAATCTAACTTTTGACGTTCTTGACAGATCTAATTGTGAGAACATTTTGTTTTGCGATGCGATCTAAAAAAGATTTTCTATCGCCGTTCTTCGTTCTTAAATTTTTAAAACGCGATCTAAAAAAGTGTTTCTATCGCCGCTTTTTGTTCTTAAACTTTTAAAACGCGATCTAAAAAAGCATTTCTATTGCTGCTTTTCGTTCTTAAACTTTTAAAATGCGTTCTAAAAAAGCATTTATATCGCCGCTTTTCGTTCTTAAATTTTTAAAATGCGATGTAACGAAGCTTTTCTATCGCCGTTCTTCGTTCTTAACTTTTTAAAATGCGATCTAAAAAAGCATTTCTATCGCCGCTTTTCGTTCTTATTTTTTTTAAGAGTTACGTATGAACATTTAGCTTTTGTGAAAAAAAATTATATTGCACGCACGCTTTCGTAAAACACGAGCATCAGCGAAAAAATAACATTTATAAACGAATGGTTTAACATGGCCGTTCGTGAGTAAAAACAATAGATAAATAAATCTTTGTTAAATTTTATTTTCTTTCGTTGATCTCTTGACGACTATAGCAATTAAATACAACAATGGGACACACGCAGTTCACATGAGCTAATTAAATTTCGCGAACAAGACATGAACTCTATTGTTTTCAACATGCAAAAATAGCTCATGTATTTAACAATAGGTTAACAATAACAACGAAAGTTCTGACGCTACCGAAAGCTCATGTGAAGGTGATAACTATCGCGTACATGTAAAGTTACACGCAGGCGGTACTGTACTCTACTGCCGTTCTTGGTATATTGCTATATGTTCTGTTTATCTAAAATTTAATATATAATATCACTAATTTTCATGTAAATTCTTTGTTAAACCAAAATTTTCAGAAAATTTATGCCCATGAAAATAAAAATACTCTTTAGTTTACCAATACCTTTTCAAAGGTTTTTTTTTATCCACAGTGAATCAATTCCTTGCAATGGACTCTCTCAATAATATTGAAAATTTGTGTACTTGTAGCAACACGCTTAAAACTACCAAGGAGTGAGTCACTCTAAAATATGCAATAAACTTGTAGTGAAGTGTATAAAGAATTCTTATAAAAGAACAAATTATATAATTTTTTTAACTGACATTATTTTAACTGTATTATGTATGTATCACAAGCCAGGCAAGATATATAAAATGATATATGCCATAGCATAGTATTACATAGATTATGTGCTTGTAACAATGACTATATTGTCATTGGTAATTGCTTGTATTATTGTCATAATTCTCGAAACTGATCCAGACAGGATTCGAACCTGCATTTTCCCATAAATAGGATATCCTACCAATTAGATGACTGGATCGATAATAAAATAAGACGTTACAAATAAGACATAATTTAAATAAGACTTGTGAAAAATTATGTTCATACTCATGAAAAAAAGAAGGACTAAGTGTAATGTATACATTTGATGTGTGTATGTTAGTTAGGCTACTAAGGTGCAAGTATATCAGCACAATGTATATATTCAGAACAAAAACAGCATGACATACAAATTTAACATGTGTACAAAGCACATATGTTAAATTTTTGCATGCACATCAAATTTTCAGCCACTAGCTGTATATCCACTTAGAAATTTAATGTACTCCAGCAGTCTATTTTTTTAAAAAAATATAAAAAATGACACGTCTCTTATGATACTCACAACTGGTCCTGGGACACAAAGTATCAACTTTAAAGTTATCAACCAGACCAAGGGTTGGATAACTCATTATTGCATAATTGTTTCTTTGTATGCGACGAAGAATGCTTGGTGGTGTTACTACATGATCCTTTAAGTAACTAACAATAGCGTTGTATGTGGAATCTGTCATTATGCTCGAACTTTTTTTGTTCACTTCCTCTTCTAACCACTCCTGGAAGTCATCATGTGCAGATTTCACATTACCACTTACAGTCATGTTTTTTCCTAAAATATCAAGACTGTACAACATGCAAACTGTAGCAAATATATCTATGAGACAGCAAAGTTCACTTTTGAAAATGTATTTTATTTTACAAAGTCTTGGGCCAGGTGACAAAGTAGGTAGCTGTTTTTTAATAACGAAACCATAGCTATATCTTATCTTAACATTAAATATACGAATAAATCTTTCATAAACTAAACGATAAACTAATTTTTCTAAACGCATGCAACAACAACGAGCCTTCCCCAACTGCTTCTGGAGCGAAAGAAATTCACGACCGATATTGTCGGAACATGTCCAGTCCTGTTTGATTTCCCGTATTTTAAAATCCTGGACAATATGGGACGGTAGACATCACGGGTGGAACAGGGGAAAACTGCTAACTAAGAGTGTACTGCTAATTTGACGGACCACTTCTAATTTAGAGAATGCACCAGCTTAATTTAGTTAAAGGACGTCTAATTAAGCTACACAAAAACATAAACATAAAATAAGCCCAGATAAACCAAAACCGATGCCTTTCCAAGGTTACACGCTCTGAGAAATCGATGATGGGACATCTGTTACGAAAAAGAAAATTTTTTGCCAGATATCAATAAATAATCGTTTTGTGATTTAATCCAAAGTTGGCAGATATAATCCCAATTTGGTGGATACACTCTTAGTTAGCAGTTTTCCCTGACTGTCAGTTATTTTGAATTTATGGCTAAGACGGCATATTCTGCCTAATTAGGCGCAAATAGCACAAAATCTGTCAAAACAACTAATCACTCCCACGTTATTTTCCACATTGCGTTATTACAGACCCTGGCTTTATTTATAAAGTTAAAATAATTGATTTGGTTGCTTGATTTTGTACTAAAGGGGTTGAACACTAGGCCCTCACAAAATTAATTTATCCTAAATAGGCGCTGTGGTGCTTAATTAGTCTTCCGTCTTACACCTAATTTGGAGATTCTCCTAATAAGCAGTACACTCTTAGTTAGCAGTTTTTCCTGACTGGCTGGAGGTCAGCACTTGTAAAAACTTGTAAGTGCTTGTTTGTTGACATTGTTTTTTAAGATGAAATAGATTTTAGTCACAAAAGTATTCTTTAAAAAACTGTTTACACCTCCAATAACATTGCCCCTGCTCGATAGATAGATAGATGTACATATTTTACATGGCTAACCTCACAATATCAAGGGATATACCCTGTCTATTATTCCCAGGAGAACTGCCATGGCTTAATTAGGAGTTCTGGAGTATTTAATTATTCCGGTCAGAATGTCACGTGGTACCACTTTTGGTTGAGGGAAAACACAGATTTTTCACAGTCAAACTCACAGTCAAACCCCATTCGATTCTGGCCACCCATCTGGTACAGGACGCGTTTCTGTGAGAGAACAGGAGTTAAGGTGTACCACCTTTAAATTTATTCTCTAGTCATCCAACTCAAGTATAAAGAACAAACTACTAGTTCTCTCTGTGGCTGTGCTGCGTGTGTGAATTGCTTCTATGTTAGCTTCAATAAGTCACATAACGTATGCAAGAATTTTTAGCACACCGACTAGCTGGCTAGCCTAAATTTTATTTGTAAATAGTCATCACATATTGTTTTTATTGCATATAGCTGCATATTAATTTTTAACATAATATCTTATTCTTGATTCATCATCATGTTCTTTTTACATGTGTTGCTTGCTTGTCTCTCTCTGTTAAATTTACCACTTGTTATCAAAATTTGATCGCCTGAAATCGAAGTTGTTGATTTTATGTCTTGACCTCAGGCCTGGTCATGAGTAAAATGACTGGTGTGCGGTAGGTCACACTCCTAAAGTTGCGATGGCGTGCGACAAACATCGCACGCCTGAGTTCTATTTAGGGGTGCGATGAAAGATAGTAGGTGTGCGATTCCTAAAAAACTTCCTAGAAGGCAGACTTCGAAATAATTTTTGGAGACTCGTCAGACGAAATGTCCGCAACATTTCCAGTTTGGTCGGACATGTCCATAGCTCTTTCGAACTTTCGTCGAACAAAACCTCCAATAGATTTCCGTCTTGGTCAGACACTTCCATTTGTTTAGATCTCAGAATTATTGAATAGTTCTAGTCCTTTTAATCCACGAGCAAGCCAATTCATAGCCAACCTGACCATCCTAGCTAATTCACCGACTCCTGACTTAGTTAAAAGAACTACGTAGACATGAATCCCTAATGCCTGGCCCCTTCGTCGTTGGTAACCAGGTCTTACACAAGAAATCCAGCCATGCGGTTCTTAACTAATGCGGAGGTGAACGCCGACTGAGCACGGATGAAGCAAGTCTGCAAAACTGCACTTACAGGCGGAACAGACATTATATCATGGGTTTAATTGTAAATAAAACCTGTTGTTATCAACTGCAAATAATTTTCATTTTAACATCGAAAATCAAACTGTTGATTTTCTATTTTGTACATCGCCCCCCACACAGGTCATGCGGCGTGCGAGACATCACACTCCCAAGTTCCTTTTAGGCGTGTCACGAGGCGTGTCACGAGGCGTGCGCGTGCGATCGCACGCCATTCATGACCAGGCCTGTGACCTGTTGCGTAATGTCTTGTGTTGTCATGGTTATTGTATGGTTCATTTATTATCAAATGCTCGTTATAATATATTTGTGTCATTAGGGATTTAATTTTTCTATATGTATCTGTTTTATGTTCGAAATAGTTAGATTTTTAAGATTCTAACCACTGTGTAACGCGAATGCGTCCGTAGAAAAAGTTTGCAAAAAGATATTCAAATGCAAGGGCAATTCATTTATTCATTCAAATTAATACTTATATTTATCATGCAAACTGAGGCAACTGTTTGAACATTATTTACATTCACAATTACTGCGTTACGAACAAGCCTTTTGATTTGTCTTATCAACCCAGCACTCTCTGCTAATTAGAAAGTCACTATTCCATCAAGGAATACTTGACTATGATAATTCAAAATGGCTTAATCGTAGACTATGGCACAAAATTTCAAAATGTTATGGAGTAGCACATTGAGAAATGTTATTTTACAGAACTCGTCGCCTTGTTTGTCTTCCTATTAACAATAAAAAATACCAGCCTTGGTGACAATGCAATTTCATCTGAAGAGATCATGTTACCAACCTCTCTGATCGACAATTTATTTCTCAACGATGAGCTGCTGAGAAGCATTTTTTCTTCCTTTGCCAAATGTCATACATTAAGTAATCTGAAATTACTCAAAAATAAAAGAAGTATGAATGAATATTCTCTTGCTATTACCTGGTGATATTAATCCTAATCCTGGACCAAGAACCAGGTCCTGCAATGTAAGATATAAACATGCCTGGCCAATATCTCTTAGAACTGTTACCAAAAACGAGCAGTTTAATGTGATTTATCCAATTCCTAAATCACATAAAATGTGAAAATATCACACCACAGGATACTGAAATGAGCAAGGCCTTGAGCAGACAAACTCTAATTTGTTTGTTCAGGATGTCACCTCAATGAACTTTCTTTTTCAGATGGCACACTGAATGACGGTGGAATCGAAAATACATCTAACCTCTAAACAATATATCTTTTGATTTTGCAAACCTTGACATTGATTCCATAAAAGGTCTCAAGAAAAGTCGTCAGAATATAGGTCCAGGTTCGATTTTGGTATGAGACTAGAGTAGATAAAAATGTACTTGATGCAGAATTAAATATTCCATCATATAATCTCTATAGAAAGGACCGAAAAAAAAACATAGGGGTGGAGTGATAATCTATGTCCAAGAAAATCTGTCTTCTAAAAAAACCAGCCATCTTTGTAACAATAAGACTGAAGCAATTTGGGTTGAGATAAAACAGAAGAAATCCTCTTCTATCTTTGTGTCAGTAGCAAGCAGCCTTCGTTGATCACTGCTGAACTTCTAGATACTATCAAAAAAGACTATCTCAAAAAGTTGCTTCAAAAACCAAATCTATTAATGATTGGGATAATTTTAAATCTAAACAAAACGAGGTTGTTCACATGAAGAATAGATTGGGTAATAACCATTTAAACTCAACTCTGAATAATAACAAAAATAATCCTGAAAAACACTAAAAAATCTCATTCCCACTAAATCAAATAATAACTATAAGGTAAATTCTATCTCAAAAATGGCTTTTTTCTCTGTATCAGTAGGAATATACGCAGTTCCGTTCTTCTTTTTATTGCAGTTTCAAAATTCAGCTCTGAGTGGTAGCCAGGCATAATGCGTCAATCTATTATTTTGTCACCAATAAAAATGCTTAAATTCTTGTTAGTTCAATATATTAGTACCCCTAAAAGTATACAACAAAACAGTGTGTTAGGAATTGTCTCCACAATTGTTTCAAAAATAAACGTTTCAACTTGTATAGCGAGGGAGGGTAATTATTACGCCATATCACAAAACTTTGTTTTTCTGCCCAGCGCAATCGACTTAAATTTCCTTTGTTGTGATTTCTTAAAGGCTATGGTACCATCTTTAAAAGTAAAAATAATTGTTAGTTCCTAACTGCCTCGTTCCGCACTTTTTCGCAATTTATTGAGCGTAACAATTAGCCACAAAATTTATTAATTATTACGCCTTTGAGGAAAACTATTACGCTGTAAAATTACGCTATATACCAACAACTGCAGCGTACGTGAATAAATACAACTAAGCTCTGAAAAGGAAACAATAACTTTCTTATAAATAATTTACATCAATAACCTTTTACAACGGGTACTGAAAGGTTGTATATCGCAGAAGTCGCAGATGACATGCTTCGAAAATGCTTGTCACAGGCACAGTTTAACATGAAGCAAAACTATACAGGAGACTCGATTGTTAGAGTCTTCACAAAACATCTCTCCTCACAAAACCGAGGGCAGGGCTGACTTATTGCCTGCTGTGTCGTGTGGGAGAAAGAACTTCTGGACTTCTTTTTAATATGATATACAATTATTATTACGAATTGAATGGCACCACAGTATTTCTGTAGCCTGAATGATTTTAGTTAGTGATTAGTCATAAGAAAAAGACTTTTCTTATGACTATGGTGATAAGCTGTAGTTTAAAAGAACACAAGTATTCAGAAGATGTTATCTACCTATTGTTTACATCTAAAAAGTAAAAAACGTAGTGTAAGCAAGTTAATAAAGCACACTGAAATAAGTTTAACCATACAACTTGGCCTAATTAAATTGTCTAGGTCACTTGGTAACTTGGATTGAACCTTCACATCGGAGCGTAAAACTTTCCCGCCATATCAACATGACGCTGATATCTATTACGCTGCTATTCTGTAAAATATACATAAGTACCCAATGAAAACAAATGACTGACTCTAAAAGCTATAATGTTAAAGAACAAAATGTGTCAACAATAAGCGAGAAGGGTATTTCCATCGGAATAAAAGCGAAAGTTACTCAGGCACGATAGAAACTTGTTATCAGTGGAAAAAATGTAATGTTAATTGATTGTAGAAAGCGAAAACAGCGTAAGTTGCTTAGAAATCATGAAAACAAGATTGTAGAAAGCGAAAAGATCGCTGCAGATCGTTTAAATACAGTCAAAACGGCATAATGGATAGTGAAAAGATTGCCCTAGATCGCTTAAAAATCATGAAAACAGGATGATAGAAAGCAAAGAGATTGCTGCAGATCGTTTAAAAACAGTGAAATCGACATTGCTGTAGATTGCTTAAAAATCATGAAAACGGGATTGTAGAAAGTGAAAAGATTGCTGGAGATTGTTTAAAAACAATCTAAATGGGATCGTAGAAAGGGAAAAGATTGCCTTTTAAAAATCATGTAAATGGGATCGTAGAAAGTAAAAAGATCGCCGTAGATCGTTTAAAAATCATGAAAACGGGATTGTAGAAACCAAAAAGATCACTGTTAAACGTTTAAAAAATCCTGAAAATGGGATCATGGAAATCGCCATAGATCGTGTAGATCGAAACTATGAATATGCAATTTTGCTAGTCCTTTCAAAGGAATTAACCTTGTGGAAATTTTTGTGACATCTGTTGAAATGAGAAAGGAATGTTTAAAAATAGTTCCCGAATAAGTTTATCACATTTTCAATTGTTTATTAATTGCTTTGGGGAAACAATTCGTTTCAGAATTCGTTTCCCAATCACTTCCACTTCGTATCATTTTTGAGCTTGAAACCAAATAAATTACAATTGTTTCCAAATCATTTCAAATCGTTTCGTGTTTAGTTCATGAAATGATCTGTAAACGAATTTAAAAAATGACACTCATGATTGTTTCAATTTGTATAAAATGTGAAAGATGGCGGAGACGATCCCTTAATATATCTACGTTATATTATTGGCAAAATATGTGTGTGTGTTTTTTAATTGATTTTCTATGATTAATACATTTGTCCCATAAATAGTTACAAAGACTCCTGCTTTAGCACACTGATTTCTTTTTTTCTTTTTTTTTCTGACCACCAAAATAATTGACTTTACCAGCCATTTGAAATTATTGGCAGTGACGGTAACCACCAGGGTTAAAATATTTATTTCAAGTGTTGATAAAGCTTTTAAAATCTCAGTGGTTGAAAACATAGCAGGCCTTTTCACGAGAGGCGTGCTATCGCATGCACACAACCTCCACACACACGCAAACTGATTTGCATGTGCGATTAATCGCATGTAATAGTTAGCTAGATAGTCTTATTGAAAGAGAGAGAGGGTGGGTGTGAGTTAAAAGATGAAGTTAATGATGTCTCCTTGATAACATGCAGTGCACTTCTTCTCGTGGTGCATGAATTATGTCTTGATTAGATGTTGCTTGCTTATTTCTGTCTGATATTATGCTTTCCATATCATTCAACATTTTAGGTTAAAATGATCACTTTCGACATTAAAAGAACCGGTTTACTTGTGTTTCAAAAACAATACCTGTAATTAGTTTACCTGTAAAGAAACAAGGTCAGGTGTTTAATATAAGGGGTGGTTTCTACATTTTTTCTTTATCATTTTTTAAACTGAGATTATCAATTAAATTAAAGCCTTGTGAATTTAAGAATATATAAAGTGATGCGTGGTATATTTCGCATGTATAAACCAGGCATTAGCTTCAAAAGCTGTTCAAAAATGTGAAACTATCTTGTCATCAATTCCATGGCTGTAATTTATCTTGTTATCGATAAACATGACAGAGTCAGAAGAAGCAAAGGAAAATAAAGTTGAAATTTCCACGTGTAATAACTTGGGGAGGGGATGTGATCAGGCACAGAACAGTGGAAAAAAACGGGAAAATAATGGTTATTTCATCTGGTGCAAAATTTGTGAGAGGTACAAGACCGAAATTCAAGCAAAGTTAAAGGAAAGGTGAAGCATTCTGCTCTTGCATTTATTAACGGAAATAGTGTCATTACAAAGTTTCAGGTGGCTAGCTTTTTTATATTTTCGTTTATCTTTATCATAGTCCATTTGAGCTGCTGTAAAGCATGTTTTTTGCCACCTTACGTAGGTTATGCGTCATTTGAAAAAAAAGGAGGAGCTCACGATATAGCTTTGGAACTGGAGAAGGGAAGAGCTGAAGGAGAGAAAATAAACAATGCTATTCTCGCAAGTAAAAATATACCTAGGTAAATACAACTTGACAACTTGAAGGCGATGATACACAATCCAATTAATCGAAATCGATTTGTCGAAATTATATTGAGCATTAAAATAAAATCAAAACTTCACAGGTGATAAAATGAGAACAGATTTTTGATAATTTTCTTTTGATAAATGTCTTCAGAGAGCGAAGACGAAGTTGAAATCGCTGCTGTTGCAGTTATCATTTCAGCAATTACAAATTCAGAAAACGTCAACGTTGTATATGTAGGAGAAAATGACTGCTGAAAAGACCTAGTTTAGGAGTGTGTGATACGAATTTAGGTCAGGGCAAGAAGAAGATTATTTTAATTTTCTTTCGATGTCTTCTGCTAATACGCTCCAGAGCGCTTCTTCCAACATCCATTCACTGATAAAATCTTGTTAAATTCTTTTTTATCTTTTTTTGAAGACATAATGTTTTTAAACGTCCTCTAGTAATGGTTATTTTTTTAAACACACATTTGATATACAGATTTTAAGCATTTTGTTTGGTTAAAAATATTTTGATTAACTGAAAAAGTTAAGGCAGTCCGACTTTTTAAAAATCGAATTCGACAAGTCTGAACATGCGGAAAGCATACGATTTTTACATGATACATGATCAAATTTGTCAAGTTCGACAAATTGAATTCAATTAATCGAATCATATATCACCGTCTTAACTCGATCAAACCCTAAAGAGGCTTACGTAAAAACTTTTGGACGGCATACGAATTAGCTCTAAATCTAACGATTTCTTTCAACGAATTTGAAACTCTTATCAAAGTTGAGAAACAAAATGGTGTTGTGTTAATCAAAGGTAAGACATATTTATCGCATATTTTAATTTCAAAAGATTACTTTTATCAAAATAGAAAGGAAGCTCTGGGACGAAGCTGTATATTTCCAATACTTCGTTTAGGACACGCAGATGCAAAAAGTGCTCATGAATTTATCAATTGCCTTGCCGACGTTATAACTGAAAAAGTCGCAGTGGTCATGGCCAGTTGCCACTTCTTTCCCGTTTTAACTGATAGTTTACAAGCCAGAAAAAAAAGCAGTGGCAAGGAGATGGTATTAATAACCAGATCTGAGAGGAATGGTGAGTTTTAGCAACTTTAATAAGTGCATCAAAATGTGTTATGCAGGTCTAATGTTTAAGTTTAGTCTGATAATAAGAAATCAGTTTATTTTATTCTTTTTAGGCATACCAATGTATTTTGTGGCTTCACTGCTTAAAATGTTGGATTGGGGTACAGATGCTACTTCCCTGAAAAACGGAATCAATAGCATTTTAATGGAACATGGTTCAATCCATTTTGACCCAAATGACTATAAAACAAAGGTTGTACGTCTGATGGCGTAAGCATGAATTTTAGAGCTAAGACAAGATTCATGACAAGATTTAGCCACAAACCGCGTCTGGCTAATAAAAATTCATTGTGCCAATGATCGTGTGGAACTGACTGTTAAAGATGCCATCAATGGAATGACATTTGCAGACGCTGACAGCTTGTACATAGGCGTTTATCATTTATTGAAAAACTCTGGAAAAATTATAAACGAGATTAAGGCAACATGCGAAGTGCTCAGCATTCAATATTACACATTATAGCCCATGAGCTCAACCCCGAAATTTTAAGTTTTCGGCTCACCTCTTAGGAATAAGCCAAACTTGATTTTTTGTTATCCTTAGGGTCTCTGCTTATTGAAAAGGTATGATAACCTGGGTAATTCGGTAGCTTTTGTATAAAATTCAGGGGGTAAAGGGTCGCCCTTAAAGTTCACAATACGAAATTTATTAGGGAAACTAAAATTATTACATTACTTAAATAACAATAACTCATATAATACTGAATGAATAATGATAAAACTTTGCAAACTTGTTCATGATATACTAAAACATAAAAAAATATAAAAATATTTTTTCAGGGGTGAAAATATTATTTTCAGGGGGTAAAAACGGCAAAAAATAACAACAAACATAAAATTCACCTATTTTTTTTGGCTTTTTTGGTGTTTACTCACTCTATCATAATGAAATCAATTTTCTAGTGAAGTCTTGGACAATAAAATCTTAAAGCATTTAAAAACTGTAGATAAAAAGCTAACTTCAGTTCTCCAGGGGGTAAAAGTAATCAAAATGTTCTTATTTTTATACTAAAAGTCAATCACTATTTGGAAATAAAAGAATATAAAAAATCCTAATTAGTCTTCATCGTCGTCATCATAGTCTTCATCGTCGTCATCATAATCATCATAACCAGTATCGTGACATATATAGTTTTCGCAATCTTGCTTTACACAAGCATCTGTACATGGCAAACCATTATCAACACAGAGACAAGAAGAATCTTCAATACATTTCCTTGGGCACGTGCAGAACAACAATTCAAGTACTTCGTCTGGAGCTGGTTTCACGTTATTCCATTTGATGCAAATTGAGTTGTCTTCATCTACTTTCCAACCATTTCCGATTGGTGTTGGTATTTCCGGCTTTGGTATCAAACAGTTTCTCCAAATGTGCGTTTGGTATGTAGCTCTTGAAGAATGAAGTTGCAGGCTGTCAAAGCAAGGTGGGATGGACTTGGCCTCTAGTTTCCCTTGTCTTGAGGAGTAAAGCTTGTATCGAAGTAGGTTTGTACTTTCTCCTTTATGGCCATAGATGTCACAAATAAACTTTTCCAAAATTTCAAGCTGTGCGTCGGATGTGTGTGGGCTATTTCCAATGACAGCAAATTCTTCCACGTATTTTTTGTTCTTTAACTTCTAAAGCAAATAAACATTAAATTCTCAACTTACCTGTAGTCCCTCCAGGGGTTTTTGTGTCCTTGTTTATTGTTGTCTCGATGACTTTATCCGTCTCCATCCGACCAAACGGATTGTTTTCTGATAGCTGAACCGAAAAGTAGTGTCATGACCTGAAGTATATACAATTAGGCCAGTATAAAAAGAGATTGAAGCTTTCCCAGAAATAATACATTAAACAGAGAAAATACAGCTTGAGTATCTTACCAGAAAGAGTTTCCTCCAAACGATCAATGTTATCTTCTACTAGTATTGTGAGCTTCTCTTTCATGCAAATATCAGGGAGAGGCACCTCATTCTCTTTGAGGTTCTCTGTTTTGTTATAAGCCACTTCGGTCAATAACTCGTGCAAGACACTGTACGAAACACCATGGCCCAGCTTATTTGTTGACGCAATTAACTCATAATTATTCGTCAAATCTTTAATTTGTAATGGGAATAGGATACTCTTTGGTGTCAGCAAGTGACCGTCATGTACTGAAAGAAAATAATTAGTGAAAACCTAGATTTGCAGAAAGTAAAATTTCTTTCTTTGAAATTATAATGCACATGGATGACATATGAGAAAATATTGCGTACAGATATAGTATTTTACCTGCATAAGTTAAATCTTGACCAAATGACAACTTCAAACGAGCAACACGATTTGATGTATCACCTTCATTAGAACTAAGCAATTGGTTCAAAAACGAATCAAGATGTATGGAATTTTTAAAGCTCGATACTTCCAAGTCTTTTGGATTTGGGGGCCATGGCATCCTGTATTTAACGCTTTTTATCTCCTTCCTAATTATTCTAGCACTCTCAAAAACACATTTCTGCTCTGGTCCCATGTTTTGAAGCTTTTGTAATTGGAGAGAAATCTGATGGTGTTTCGTTACAATATCATCTATTTTCAACGACGATGGATAAATTAACAGATCTTTTCCAACATTGACAAACTTATAACAGTCAGTCTGACTTTCGATCTTTCGTCTCAGATTTTTCCTTCCTGATACGCTATCCACCATTGTTTGCAGACGTTTGAACAAAACGACTTGTGGGTTATCAAACAGATCACCCAGGAATTTCCAGATTTCGCTATATTCTGAATCGATCTCTTCTTCTTTGCTTTGCAATGGCGTTGCATTAACTGGTTTGGTGTATGCTCTGTAACATGAAGCATGATAGCAAGCTTCCTTTGAAATCAATTCGTCAGATGCTATTGCCATTACAGCTGTGTCATTTCTTTCAATGGCCAAATTTTGAATTTTTTGTTGTCTGCTCTAATCTGCATATAGCTACTTAGTTTTTCACGAGTACGAGAGGCTTTAATATACTTCACTGTATTGCAAAAAATACATTTTCGAGGTAAGATAGATGAACCCTCATTTGAATCACAAGACGCTTGACGTTTCGATTTTCTCATCGGCGTATCCACCTGTAAAGACAATACACACAAATAAATACCCGACACACTGATATATACGAATGTACCACAAAATTACAATATCTAATTAAAAACAAAACAAGAAAGTTTCAGTATGGAAATCTGAAATAAGAATGATAGCCCACCCCCAACAAGAAAAAAATTCTTTAAATTTACCAAGTTTGTTTTCTTCTTTTTGATATTATTCAAAAGTTTTTTCATTGTGAATGTGCTCCTGCATTTCCGGTGATACTTTATATCTGGTACAACACCATCAGGTAAAGATGAGGCTACTTTCAAAACACCTTCGTGCTGACGAGTAGTTGCAGCCTCCAGTAACACTTTCCAGGAGTCGAGTGATTGCAAACTAACCAAATCACTATTGTCATCTGTACAGTGTATAATACAATTTTCAGTAAATTTAGACTTTGTTTTCAAATTTTATGGACCAGGAACCCAATCTTCATCATTTAAATTGGTCATTTTGTATACATTATCTAATCTAAAACTGAACAACAGCACGGTTAATAAAACAATCCAAGCTCCCTGAGTAGATTTGATCTCTAAAATTCATAAAACTATATAAACTAAATACAAAAAATACACAAGAAAACGCTCTTTACTTCAAACACACTCACTATGTGGGAAAAAATTCAATACAATGTCTTCAATTCAATGCAATGTCTTCCTCACATTAACTGTACTCTATTATATCTAACGTACACCTTCTCCCTTTCATGAAATTCATTATTTTGTCAATAAATGATAAAATGAATACAGTAATTCGCATTTTTAAAAATTTGACTATTTTTATGTATTTTTACCCCCTGGAGCACTAAAATTAGATTTATGTTTGTATTTTGAAGGTTACTAGAGAGTTCTGTTTAAGGATCTGCTAGAAGTCTGAATCCGCTGATAATTATTAGGATAAGCGCTTTAGATTTTGAGGAAAAAAAGCCAAAAAAAGGTAAATTTTTTGATTTTTTTTTTGTTGCTTACCCCCTGAAAAAATAAATTCCAAAATATTTTAAGCTTACATTATTCTATATAATATCATGAACATGTTGGCCAACTTTTATCATCATTGATTCAGTATTAGGTGAGCTATTGCCTTTTAACTTTAAGGTGTAATTTCCATTTGCACATGATAAGGGTTTAAGGGTCATTTTTCATGAACCCCCTGAATTTTTACAAAAGCTACCGAATTACCCAGGTTATCATACCTTTCCGGTATGTAGAGACCCTAAGGATAATAAAAAAACCATGTTGGGCTTATTCCTAAAAGTTGAGCCGAAAAAATGGTCCAGCTCATGGGCTATTAAGCAAAAGTACGGAAACAAGATTGGTATCCGTACAACATCATACTGAAGGTTGCTTGCCTTATGGCTGTGTCAAAATTGTTATTTAAAAAAACTTAAGTCCTATAAATTTATCTGCTTAGTCTGCTGTCACCTTAGCATTTTGGAGTCGATTACACCAACATCCAAAGTGTTTGAGGTTGAAGCAGTAATGATTTAGGATGTGCGATCAGTTGTTGACATAATCCATGGGATTGACAATGAGCAAATGCATCTCGATTCATTTAAGATCAACTGGGAAGGAGAGTTGAAATCTGATTTTATCAATGCTGGGATATGCATTAAAACAGCAGAGAAACTGTCTCCATTTGATTTGAAGATATGACCTATTTAAGTAAGGAATCAGCAAGTTCAGCCTTAGTACACACAAAAAACGCGTATCAAGAATTAAAAGACCTACTTGATAAAAAATTTGAAAGGAAGGCTTTCATTGAATGGAGAGGTTTTTCTGTGTCTAACTCCAATGTCGAACGCGCATTTAGTTTTCTGACGCTCTTACTAAGTGTTTCAAATTATAAATGATATGAAGAGGAAACAATTTCAAAACTATTTTAAAACGAATCTTTAGAATAAAATTTGAAACAAATTATTTCCCCAAAGCAATTAAAAACAATTAAAAATGTGATAAATTTATTATTTACATGAAACTGTTTTTAGACATTCCTTTCTCACTTCTACAGATGTTACAAAAATTTATCCAAGGTTAATTACTTTGAAAGGACTAGAAAAATTGCCTATTCACAGTATCGAAACCAGCTGTTTGAGTCTTTGCACGATCCCCCGTGACATCTTTGCTTCGCACAATCTTATTTTGATGGTTTTTAAACAAATTACGGCAATGTTTTGCTTTTCTACAATCACGTTTTGTTGGTTTTTAAACGATCAACAGCAATCTTTTTACTTTCTACGATAACGTTTTAATGATTTTTAAATAATCTACAGTGATCTTTCGCTTTCTACGATTCCCTTTTTATGATTTCTAAACGATCTAAGGCGATCTTTTCACTTTCTATGAGCGCGTTTTGACTGCTTTTAAACAATCTATGGCTATCCTTTCGCTTTCAACGTTCCCGTTTTGATGGTTTTAAATGATCTACAACGATCTTTTTTGCTTTCTATGATCCTGCTTTTTAAATTTATATGGCGATGTTTTTGCTTTTGTCAAACATTTTTGATAATTCATAGGGCTGTGCTTATTGGAAAGGGTCAGTTAAGAGATGTTGGGCACTAATTCGAATTATTGGAAAACTAAAGCTCAAGGAGAGAAGTGGTCAAAAAAAAATATTTTTACTTCCATCAATTATAATCATCTATTAGGCGACTACAACTTAATTAGTTGTTCTACGGGCGAAGTCGATAGTGGCATACGGTCAGTCGGTCAGCGAAATAAAAATAATTTTATCGGGAATGTATGGTCGGAACAACAACAAAAAAATATATAAAAAATAACAACGGAGGAGGGTGTTACGACAAGCATATTTTTCTATGTATTTTCGCATCACGCACGCAGTTAATATTTTTTTGTTGCGAAGGAAAATAATAATAATTTGTCTCACTAAAAAAAATTTTTAATAAATTTGTTCTCTTGTTTTGACTGTCACTGTGAAAAGATAAAATACTTGCATACTGAAAAACTTGTTTTTAAAAGTTATGCAGCAAGAATTTTTCTTGTGTTGTTTTGAAAGTTATACAGCAAGAATTATTCTTGTGCTCTTTTGAAAGTTATACAGAATATACTTGTGTTGTTTTGAAAGTCATACAGCAAGTTATACTTGCACTGTTTCGAAATTTATACAGAAGTCATTCTTCTACTAATAATAAAAAAAACAGAAAAGTTATTTTGATAAAAACTTATAGTGTTCTTTTAATGTTTTTTGCGCAGTCTTATAAGAAAATCTAAATATAAGTACAACATCTTTTTACGGACTATATAGTTTAGTTGACAATATTTAAAGTCTTTTGCAGCATTAAAATTATTTATTTAAAATTCATAACGGAGGAGGGTGTTACGACAAGCGTACTCTACCTTCTTTTTATTATTTTTCCTAAATGGTATTGACTAAAAGTCTTGCAGTATTACATTTTAGCTAGCGTAATTCTAAACTTTGTTATAATAATCATAACGAAGGAGGGTGTTACGACAATAATAATCTGTCTTGTTTTTCACTTGTATTATAACTATTTTAGCGAAAGTAGCCAATTTTTGTTATAAATCACATAAAAATTTAAACTTTTGTTTAACACGTAACTATTTTTGTGATTAAAAAATTAGCGCATCACACATTTTAGTTTCATCACAACAAATTACCATGAACAGAAAATCAACTGCAAGTGGCCTTAACAACGGTGGTCCTAAAGTAACGCTATTGATTCACCTTGTTTAGTATAATTGTAGATTGACATTCAACCAACAAAATATAACATTGATTATCTTCTAAGCTCATTATATTTTCACGAGATGGGATGAGAAAATGTGTTGTTTCTTTTCAAATTTTTTTTCTTTAGAAATTTTTGCTTGATATTATTATTAGAACAACTAATTAAGTTGGAGTCGCCTTATAAAGAAAATTGAATAACAGGAACAAAAAAGCTGTTATTACAAGAACCAATAAGTAAAAAGTTTCAGGGTTTGAATTAAATAATAAAAGTGATCTGCAAAAATTAAGATAATTTTTCTCATTTTTATTACCCACAAAGTTTGCGTTAAACAAAATACGGCATTGTTAAAAACCCCACACAATCTCGTTTTAATGGTTTTAGAACAAAATACGGTGTTTTTTAAGCTCCACATGATTGCGTTTTGATGGTTTAAGCACAAAATTTGGCATTGTTTAACCTACAATGGTTTTAGAACAAAATACGGCATTGTTTAAGCTTCATTTGGTTGCATTTGATAATTTTAGAACAAAATATGCCATTGTTTAAGTTCCATAATAGCAGCGAAACAAACTTTGGTATTATTACTTTTTAACAAAGTTTCAAAGCTTTAAAATGCCATACTTTCTAAAATGAGGAGAAAACGCCTCTACAAAAATAAAAATTGCCGTATTAAGTTAGATAAAGTAAATTATAAAAATATAAATATTAAGTTAAATAAAACACGAGCAATCGAAACTAATATTTTAATGCGATTGAAAAGCATCAAAAGTAGTTGGTTTGAAGTAATGAATGACCATTTAAAAATATAGGAAGCTTTCATGATCGGTTTTAAACAATAGAATGGTGGTCGTGTGACAACAGATGTAACGTTCATCTTCACCTGTTGCATATGTTGCAATAATAAAGAAGCGTGTAAAGCACTAAAAGTAAACTTTTAGTACAGGTTTTTTATTATTAAGTGTTGATCTGCTTTGAACTTTATTTTTAGTAGGTAAATTTAGTATGCGAAAATTAGAAAATGACTTCTGATTTGCAAGCCTTTAATTTGAACGCTGAGTTTCCAGCTCTTTTTAAATCATTAAATGTAGGTATTTAAAAATCCTTTTCAAAAATTTCAAAAAGAATCTGTATAAATTTATGCAAAGATTATTGTTCTATGTGTAACATGATATATATTTCTTGATAATCTTTATAATAATACAGAGAGTGTGTGTGTGTGTCTGTCTGTAACAGGCAAAGTGGATATCTTCAATTTCCTTTGATGTCGCCGAAAAAGGTATGTCTGAAATGTTAAATTTTCTGACGTTATGGCGCGACGTCAATAACACTAACGTCGATATCTTATATTAAATTACTGAAGCCATTACAGTGCACTTAAAACTTTGAGGCTAAATAACTTGGAAACGAGGTGGTAGCGTCAGTCATTTTTCACGGCGTGGGTAACGTCATCAAAAAAACTTTAAACCACAATATCTCTGTAACCGTTTGTCAAAAGTACATGATCCTAAACATTTTCTTGATCAGCGTTTCAACGTCTATATGATAGGGCAACAGATATACAAATTTTTAAAAATAAAATTTTTTTTACTTTGTGGAGACGTTGCTGTCGTCAGCAAAATTTTTAAACCCGTACCGTTCATCAAAAGCACATTGTATACATTTTCTTGATCAGTGCTTTAAGCTCTACACAATGGAGGCAACGTGAAAACAAGTTTCTCAATTTATATTTTTTGTATTTGCACTGCTGAGGGCAGCAAAAAATCTGAAACAACCTATTTTTCCATTGTACTTCTGGCTAAGTGGATTTCTCCACGGGCCTTATCGACTAGTAATAAAATAAATATTCCTTCTTTTATCAGATTGATTTAAAAGGGAATGCTAAACGTGACTGGCCAAAGGCCAACAAGCAACACAACGAAGAAGAGCACACAACATTATATAATATTTTTTAGCTTTGTATGCAATAAAGAAATTAAATAGCCATCTAAAGCCAACACAGCTTGAAAAATCATGCCTTTAATTACGACTTTCATTAAAATGAAATTGTGACAACCTTCTGTAGGTTAACCTTCCCTGGTTAGAGAAAAAATTGTACTGGGTGTGAAAATATGAAATATTTACCCCTTGTCCAAAAATTGTATCATTTACCTGACAAAAAATCATTATTTTAGTTATAATTTTCAGCATGCTTTTTTTTACCAGGCTAAATTTTGTCAGTGTCATCATGACACTTCTTGTTCACAAATTTTATTAAAACAAGAAAATTTAATTTTTGGACTAGTTTTGGCCTATTCAGTATTTAGGTAATAAAAGCATTTTGAATTTTAATTTAAACATAACCATCATTTCTGTTTCAGTGTCAAATTTGGTTGAAAAAGAAAACAAACCCCTGTCAGTAAGTCAAAGCGCATGCATGCTGCAAAAAAAGTGTCACTTCATACAAACAAGATATATTTAAAAGCAAGATTAAAAAAATGATCTTACTATAATTGCAGGAACTTGTTTTTCCTTACTTTAAGGTGTGATTTAAGAATTAGAATAAAAAGCATCTCAAATTTAACATTTAAAAATTCTTTGATTTTTAATGTATCTCCACATAAAGAATTTAACTAAAGTATTACAAATTATTTTACTATATATCTCTTTCTTAGGTAAAGTGATGTTAGAATCGCGAATTCAAACTGATACCGTATATCAGAGACAACAGGTAAAATATACATTGGTTTGCTGAAAAATAAGGTAGTGAAAGTTATGCTATGTCCCTAAAATAAAATATATTGACTGCTGTATTTGAAACTGATCAGATTTTTAAACTGAGTTATGAATTTTATCAGGATACTCTTGTTGTATGGACAGAAGCAGACAACGATCTAGCATTAAGCTTTCAAGAAAAGGAGGGATGTGGTGAAATATGGGAAAAAATTTGTCAGGTATGTATATGTAAACACAGTCGAAGCTAATTAGAAACAACAGCATGCTGTCGGTCCTTGAAAGTAACCTTCTGCAATAAGAAATTTTTTTGGTTATTGATAGTATGTAACTAATCATTATTCAAGGGGAGAGCCAAATTGCTGTGCCAAGGGTTTTATAGCTTCACAAGATTTACTAATGTTTGTGTGTATTCAGGTGTATATAGTGTAATTTCTCATTCTGTTTGCTACCCTAATAAAGCTACAGGTAAATTGGACACAAATTAATTACTTTCTATGAAATTTGTAGCAAGGGAGGTCTTCAGAGCTTCCTCAAAAAGTAGATATTAGACGAGTTATCAAACTCGTATTTAGCAAATGACTACTGTTATCAACTAGAGATATTGTATTGCTTTGAAAATAAATGTCTTTTTTAACTTTCTTTCTCAGATCCTTTTCTTTCCAACGTATAAACCATAGGCATGCAAGAAACAACCACTATGTTCAATACGTCCTCCAAAATTGTTTGAAATGTACTATTTTTATTAGAACACTGAAAACATCATTAGTTTTTTCAACGTTTTCGAAACCATGTTTATTTTTTCATTAGAAAAATAAAAAACATCGAAATTTTCCAAAAAAAACAAAACATTTTTATTTTGACTTTTGTTTCCTTAATTTTAAGAACCAATAAATACATTGGTGTGGGTTTGTGTTTACTCTGTTTGGTTCGCAATTCATTTTTTTGTTTATTATTCAGAATTTTCAGTTCAACAGTTTTGGATCTTTTGAAAACGAAGCTTGAAACTCTCTGTATTTCGATCTAAAATGACAAGAAAATGATATGAAACTTATGAATCGCTGTATTTCGTTTTAAAATAACGTGAAAATGATCCTGCGAAACTTAAAAATTGCCGTATTTTGTTTCAAAATGACAAGAAAACGTGCTGTTCAAGCTTAAAAATTGCACTTTTCCGTTCTTAAATGACCAGAGAACGATTTGGGGAAGCTTATACCTCTCCATATTTCATTTTGACATGACGACGAAGCAATCCTGTGACTCTTAAAAATTACGGTATTTCGTTCCAAAATAAAGAAACCATCCTACGGAACTTATAAATTGACATTTTTTGTTTTAAAATGACTAGGAAACAATACTATAATTAATAATATAATTCGTTCTAAAATGACGAAAAACTGATTCCGCGAAACCTAAAAATCTGTGTATTTCGTTTCAAAATAATGAGAAAACGTGCTGTTGAATCTTAAAAATTGCTGTATTTCATTCAAAAATGACAAAAAACAGCCCTACTGAGGTTAAAAATCACTGTACAGTCAAACCTGTCTATAACGGCTACCTAAGAGAACGAAAAATACTGGCCGTTTAAGACAGGTGGCTGTTATGAAGAAACCTGTCTATAACGGCGATCTCTAGCTTTGGCGGTCTAGGACAGGTTTTTAATGTTACAGTTGTTGAGACGTTGGCAAACAAAGGTAATGGGTTTGAGTCTAAGATGCAATGAATTGCAATTGTTTTTTCTCACTGGCACCCTTAGAAAACATTGGACGTGTTCTAGCTGTTCTTTGGGGGCGAAAAACAAAAAGGCGTTTACCTCTACTAAAAATTGCTTTAATGAAGAGCTAATTCCTGTTTTTTTCAACAACAAACAGCAAGAACTTACAAGTATTTATCATCTTCACCACCATTATCTTCACCTTCATCGTATGTCTAAATTACAACTTGCTGCTACCATCATGACAGAATCAACGTTAAGCTCAGCAGTAACAATGGAAAGTCTTCTAGCAGAAATAAGAGCTGTTAAATCTACTGTTAAAGCATTTGAAGCTAAGGTTGAAAAAAACAAAATTCATCTCTTGAACGAAATCTCCAAAACCAAGGATACCATTATAACACAACTCTGTAAAGAGAATAAGGAACTCAAAAAATCTGTTTAAAAAACTTGAAAAAGCTTTTGAAGAAAAGAATGAAGAGATAGTTGACATTGAACGGAAGGTGTTACTGAACTACAACAATAAGTGAGACGAAATAATATCGAAATCTTTGGAATCCCTGATGGTATAAAACAGGAAAATCTTGAAGAAAAAGTTATTGAAATCACTACGGCTCTTCACATCAACATGAAATCATCAGACATTGAGGCATGTCATTGACTGCCAAACAATAGAAAAAACACCCAAGGCCTGGAGAGAACGATTGTACGTTTCGTTAATAGAAAACATGCAGAGCAACTTCTAAGACTGAGGAAAGATCTCACAGCCACCATCCGTGAAAGTATTGGATTAAGTGAATACAAGATTTACACTAACAATAATTTATGTCCCTATTACTGGATGCTTGGGGTCGCTGCAAGTCGTTATATGAGAAAATAAAATTGTGCGGTTTTGGACTTATAATGGAAATGTTATGGTGAAGGAAACAGAAAATTCTGAACTGATGAAAATCACTCACATTGAGGACATTGAAAAATTCCTAGATATAACTGAGTAGCTGAATATTTCAATATCTGTTTAATGGCCAACCTTGTGAATAGTTGTGTTTTTTTTCTTTTCATAATGGCAGCGTAACTATGCTCTGTCGCGTTTTTATCATTTCTTATGCATCATGCTGTGCTCTTTTTGTGTTGATTTATATCTTATAAAGCAATCTTCAGCAAAAAATAAGAGGTAAACTTTAGTTATTACTTCCTTTCTCTTTGTCTTACCTCATTGATGCCTAATCAAACATTTTTTTGTGCAATATGTAGTAAATTAGTACGCGAAGGCTCTGATGCTATTTGTTGTGATTTTTGTGACAATTGGGTCTGGTCATGCTTGAAATGTAACTCTAAATTTTTCCCTTTCAACTCATGCTACGCAAATTTTGATAGTGACTGGAACTTGTCTCATCATGATGTAGTTAATCCGCAACTTGTGTCATTTTTCAATGCCGCAAATGCTACAAGTTCAAATGACAACGATGGTATTAATGAGCATGATAATTTTGGCGATAAGTTAAATTGTAAGTAATTTTAATTGTGATGAATTCAACACCTCTTTTTCCAACTCTAAAGATCTGTCTTTCCTCCATTTGAATATTAGCTCTCTCTCTTAAAACACCTTGATGACTTCAGTATTATGTTGGACTCACTCAATCGTTTTAAGGTTCTTGTAATCTCAGAAACCAGAGTTTGTCAATCTTCTATATCAAACCATAATGTTAACCTACCAGGGTATTCTTTTTTGTCCACTCCTACTGAATCTTCTGCGGGAGGCACTGCACTTTATATTGCAAATTACTTAAAATTTAACGTTCGTGATGACCTATCCTCCTCCTTATATCTTGCAAAATCTGTAGAATCCACTTTTGCAGAGCTATCACCTGAAAATCAAACCAATGTTATTGTTGGTTGTATAAGCATCCCTCTTTCTCAATAGCCAAATTTAACACCTTATATCTAGCTCCTTTGTTGAGTACAATAAGTAAGGAAGGCAATAAACTTGAGACTGATCCTAACATTTTAAATGACGCTTTCAATAATTATTTTACAACCATAGCAGATAAAATAAGACAAAATATTTTACAATCAAATGAAACATTCAAACATTTTCTTAAAAATTGTTCCATAAATCTTTATTTTTCTCGCCAATAAAAAATTCTGAAATCATTAAAATTATAAACTCTTTGGACCCCAACAAGGCATCTGGACCAAATAGTATCCCAAATAAAATTTTAAACATCCTCTTAATAGACATATCTACAATACTTGCAAATTTATTTAACCTCTATTTTGAAACAGGTATATTTCCCTCACCATTAAAAGGTGTTAAAGTAGTCCCCATTTTTTAAGGCAAAGGCTCTCCTTTCGAACTCTCCAACTTTAGGCCAATATCTCTTCTCTCTAATATTGATAGAATTCTTGAAAAATTGTTCACTCAAGATTAACATCCTTTTTAAATTAACACAACATGATTTTTAAAAAACAGTTTGGATTTTGTGGCTAGCATTCTACCTCTCATGCACTTATTTGTCTCACTGAACAAATTCACTCATCCTTAGACAAAGGACACTTTTTATATTCATCCAATCGTAATCAATATGTTTTTGTTAATGGCCACAGCTCCAATCCCAAAATTATCTCACATGGTGTACCACAAGGCTCTGTCCTAGGACCCCTTCTATTTTTACTATATATCAATGACATCTCTGAAGCAATAATTAACTGTGAACCTTTTCTCTTTGCTGATGATACAAGCTTTCTCAAGCTAAAGGTGAACCTAGATCTAAATTTTTTAATACAGTGGCTTAATGCCAACAAAATTGCTCTAAATGTGACCAAAACAGATGTTATTCTCTTTAGAAACATCAGGAAGAAAACTAACTATAATATTAAACTGAGGTGGCCAACATCTCACTCTCTCATCATCAGTCAAATACCTGAGGGTATTGTTAGATGAAAATTTATCATGGTCCTATCACTATAACGCCCTTGCTCTTAAAATTCGTAGAACTAATGGTATAAACTTCCTTCGCACTGTCTATTTTTCTCTTTTCCATTCTCACCTTTCATATGCAACACAAATTTAGGGTCAAAATCTTCCACTTAATTCTCGTATATTCAGACTTCAAAAATCAGCAGTTCGCCTCATAACATTTTCTGATTACTATGCCCACTCACAACCATTATTTAACATATTACACATACCCACCTTTGCTGATCTTGTTTTCACACTAAATGTTTCCTTAATTTATAAAACTCTAATAAATTATCACCTCTACAAATTCAAAACTCTTTTAATCTGACTTATCTACCAAATAGTCATGCAACCAGAGGATGTTCCAACAAACTCCTTTCAAAACCTTCTATTAGAACTTTAACTTATGGCACTGATTCCATTCACTATCAATCACTAACAAACTCAAATTCTCTCCAAAATCATTTCAATGCTATTGACCTCACCTCACTCAGTCTATCTAGACTGAAATTATTTACCTACACATTTCTCAAAAAAAATCACAACTCTTAAATATTACATATCACACAAAAAAAACAAAAAAAAAAACAACAACAATCCAATTTTCATTTTAAAATATTTGTAAAAATATTTTCATTGTAATATATTGCTAATATATAGTGACCGTTATATACAGGTTGTAATGCAACTAAGGAGCCAAATTTTGTGGCCGTTGGTCTTGTTAGGAAGGTGGTTGCTGTAGGCAGGTGTAACTACTACCAAAATTGGAGGGGTGCACTTTGAAGTGGTCGTTATAAGCAGGTGGTGGTTATAGAGAGGTGGCCGTTAACACTGGTTTGACTGTATTAGTGATTAGAAAACAATCCTGTGAAACTTATAACTCGCTGTATTTTTTTCTAAAATGAAGAAAAAACGTTCCTTCGAAGCTTAAAAATTCCTTTATACTGTCATAAAAAATAGAGCAATCCAAACTGCTATTTTAATCGCGATAGAAAAGTATTGAAAACAGTTAGTGCGACAGAAAGATTTTGATACCAGAACACAACCGTCTTACTTTGTTTGAGATTTTGGAAGAAATTCCAAAATTTAGTAAAAACAAAAAATTGTTGGGTTATTGATAAAAAATGAAACAATAGAAACCAAATCAAATATTAACGAACCAAACAGGGTAAAAATGAAACCACTCTAATGTGATCATTGTTTTTTCAAAAAATTATTATTATTTTTTTTTTTTTGTAATATTTCGATTTTTTCTGTTTTTCTAATGAAAAAATTGACATGGTCTCGAAAACGGTAAACAAACTAATGACGTTTTCGATTTTCTAATCAAAATCATACATTTCTAACGATTTTTGAGGATGCAGATAATCTAAGATTAATTGCATAATCATTTCTTTATGCACAAGTACTTAGAGTGAAAACAATGCAGTAAAAAATTAAAACAAAAGCAAGGAAACAAAGAATATTATATAAATTAGTCATAGCTTGAAACCTGCTAATATTAGACAAAAATGAAAAAAATACATATAGCATTAAGGCACCACCTTTGTAGACATGTAAGTCAGGTTGATTCTTACCTACACACATTACAAAACAATCCATGTTGTGGGCTGTGACATTCTTGAATTTTAGAAATAGGTGTCATGCTGATGCGAGCAAAATTTAAATGGATCCAGAGGTACTTTTACAAGTTGGACTTGCCTGAAAGGTTTGCATGAGAAATTCCCAATCACATATCCACTTTTTGTTAAAAGTTCAACTCCAGATCTTGGTTTTTAAATATTTATTTTTCTTGTCACTTGAATTAGCTCCAGTCTTTCTTTTGTGTCCTACGGCTTTACTTGAATTAATGACTTTTATCCACTAGAATTAATGACTTTCATAACCAAAAAAAATTAATCAACAAAAAAAATTCTAAAAATTTCCAACAACGATCTCTGTACAAATGATTTTTGTTTAAAAAATACTGAGGGGTAAAACAAAAAAATTTAATATATTAGCAACTGGTGTTTGCATTTTTTTGTTTCTAATTAAAAAGAATTTATTTAAAAGTTTAAAGATTTTACAGGTTGTGATTTACTGATTTATAACCTGCCGTACTGGGCTGAGTATGATTGCTCAAATGAGTATGATATAATAAGTATATCCTCATCAACCTCTTTACCAGGGGTTGTTATATATTTAAAAAAACCTAGCAATCATTGGAGATGAGGTCTCCTAAGTTACCCAGCGCGAAAACGTAGCTAATATATATTCGGATTAAAAAGAACTGCCGAAGCAAGTTTGAAGCACCTTGAAGAACACTGCTTCAATGGACCCCACAATACAGTAAGAGACAGAATTTATTTTCTGATTAAAGTTTCTTTTATGATATTTTTCAAATATGTAGCGCAAACATCCATGCCACATGTTTGTTGTAACAAGGTTTAGATACAAAAATATGAGGTAACCTGTTTCGAGTTGTGAGTATGCCATCCCCAGGTCTTTTTCTCATCAACTGTGCTTCACTTTCGTGGAAAGAGCTTTCAAAAGCATGCATGGAGCATTAATATCAACCAACCTTAATAATGCTGCCACTTATGCTTGGCTGGTGTAATACACGGATACTTAAACAGAAGACGGAAGACCGTTTTAAACCATGCCACAAGTCAGTCTGACCTTTATTGGCGAAGAGCATATTTTAAAGAAAAAAACCTGTGGTAATTTAACTTCATTTTTCTTCAAAAGTTTTTTCTGCAAAACAAGCCTATGTTTCTCAACTGTGAAAGTTTATTCCCGCGAAAATACCAAAAAAGGCTTTGCAATTGTTTTGATACCGCCAAAATTGCTTTTACAAAATTTTCTTCCCTTAAAGTACTGCGAGAAGAGTGTATACCCATGTGAGTTATATAACCGAACAGACAAAAGATGTTCTGAAACCAAATTTGTCTTTTCAGACAAATGTTCTCGTAAATAATTTTGCACACCTGTGTTCACCTCTGCTCTAGCAACAAGGCGGGTGGCAGGGTATATCTCTCATAAGGCTTAGCTACACACAACAAAAGGGCCAAGAGGGTAACTGCCAGTAGTGGTGATTGGGAAAACCCTATGGTCGGAATAACTAGTACTCTGTAATAAGTCGAAAGGGCAATTCATTTTGGGGCAACCTCAGTTCTAGGCTGTTTTGATCAGGTTTGTAAGGCATAAATGTTAAAGAGACAAGACGTATTGCTAGGTAATTTATGATAAAATATTGATTTTTTCTATATTTTTTTTCATACTTACTTGAGCCAATTATATGCAGCGCAGTGCAGCATGTACCAGCCATCTGACTCCAAGGCAGACCCTGCCAATGGCAAAATTTTGCTATAGTGATTTTTAGACCCCACAAAAACCTACATCCTGGGTAATTTTTTTTTAATAAAAAACAAAACTTTGTTAAACAAACAGGCTGCACCAGGTCTATGAAATAAAAAAACCTGTGCGATAAATCGTGCGCCCCAAGCTGTGATAAATATAAAAGCACAAGCGATCTTAAAATATAGAAATTACTAAAAAAATTCAAGAAAGTTAAGTAACAAAATTCCTTTGCCCCTGTACACCGTGCAGAGGTTGCTGTCTTGGTGTTGGGAACAAACATATAGTATAACTTCTAGTTATGTTCGCAGCTGAAAATTTTAACCCATATATGATAATGTTGTAAGTGCAGTCATTAATTAAACTGTGTAACTACTTGTGAAACAAAAAAAAATGTGAATTAAATTATGGAAAGTTGAATAACGGCTTATGATAGAAACTCTGATGAAAATTACTAAATAATAATCTTTCTCAAAAGACAACCATACCAGCGCTTAAAATAATGTCTTCAAACCTGCTTATCGTAACGAACGTGATGATTACACACCCCAGTAGTGATAAAACATGTATTCTCTGAACCATAATCAAGGAATTACATTTTTTAAAACACTTCAGTTTGAAGAACAAAAAAGTTTAAAAGTGTAACGTTCTACACCACATAAAAACAGCATTTAATTAGACAAATTTTACCTTTTCTGTGATGATTTAATTTAACACAAGTGGTGACAAACTGTTTTTAGTGATATAGCTGAAACACAAAAAGCTTTTAATGTGTGGGCATTGCTGTACGAGGAACCTGAACTATGCTCTAGTAAAAAAACAATTTCTTTTTTCATTGTTTTTGCCTTCTTTTCCGTGCATGTGATACTCCTTGTCAATTTTGCTGTCGTTATTTTGTTTTGCTGTCGAAGCTGACTTTAACAGCAGCAAAATTTTGCTGCTGAAAATTTTTGTTAATTCAGAGGTCTGATGTGCCATCAATAAATTTCACAACTTGCCTTTTAAAATCAATCCTTTTGAAATAAAAATCATACGCAATTGTGTGGCATGTAAAACAATCAGTAAATTACACAACCTGCGTCTTAAATAAAAATCCTATTGAAATAAAACTATGCACATATTTAATTTTTTATAATCTGTGTTAAAGAACTTTTATTTCACTTTGCGATGAGAAGGCATCTGTTTTAGCTATAACAGTCAGTAATAATTGAAGTGGGCCTGACATAATACATTTTGTGCCACAAAAAAAGACTGGAGCTACTTTGAAAATTTTAACAAAGAAGAAGTGTCTAATGGTAGTCGAGGCAGCCAAAAAAAACAAATTATTTAAAAAGCTATATCTGGAGTCACACAAAGTTTTTTAAAAAAGTGGATATATCATTGGGAATTTCTCATGCACATCTTTTGGGTAAAACTTCCTTGTAAAAGTACCATGTTAAGTCAATTTACACATTAAAAAGTTCTAAATTCATTTGTGTTATAATTGAAACATTCATTAACTGATTCTGGGGATAATAATTTAAATTTACTGCTCCATTCACAAATATTTTGAGAAAAGATCTTATGAAAAGTGGCTCAGGCATTGTGATAAATCTTATATGTTTTGCTATACTAGGTTCAAGGTACAAACCCGGAAAACGCTATTACACAAGAAGTTATTGAAGAGGATGCTAACTCATACGACGATGTTCAGGATCTTTCTGTACCTATTGAACTCCCATCCTGTGATCTTAGTAAATTAGATGAAATTTCAGAACTTTTTTATAACGCACTTGCATCTCCAGTTGGTCGCGAAAAATTAGCGATGGCTATTGAACATGATGGCTATGTGAAGAAGTTAATCGATTTGTTCCACATGTGTGAAGACTTGGAAAATACTGAAGGGTTGCATACCTTATTTGAAATATTCAAATCTTTATTTATGCTAGAAAAAAACTCTCTGTTTGAAGTTATGTTTTTACCTGAGAATATAATGGATATTGTTGGAATACTGGAATATGACCCTAGTAAAAAAGAGACTACACCACATCGGGAATTCTTAAATGACACTGCAAAATTTAAGGAAGTTATTCCAATTTCTAATACTGAACTTTTAAACAAAATACATCAAACGTACAGAGTTCAATACATCAAAGATATATTAGTTCCTATACCATCATTCTTCGATGAGAATATGTCAACGTTGGGCTCGTTTTTATTTTTTAATAAAATTGAAATTGTACGAATGATTCAGGTATGTTTTTTTTTATGCTTTCTATTTTTATCGTTGACAGTTCTTTTTATCAGGTGTGCAACATTTATTTTTTTAAACTTCTTATAACTTATATTTTTTACTTTTTTCAGGAAGACCCAAACTTTTTAGAAGAATTATTTGCAAAACTTACTGATGATGAAATTTCTGACGAGAAAAGAAAAGAGACGGTGAGTGCCATCATATTTGTGTTATAGGGTTAACTATTGCTGCTAGTGATTTTATTGATCAAATTAATCTTTTACACAGTTTTTTTTCAGAAAACAGTAATATTTGATAACATTTGAGTTTGTCAATGCTTTCTTGCAAAACTGTGTACACCTAGGTCCAATTCCAGGGCCTATTGGCTAAGTGTAGTAACGCAGACATTGAATCTTGTTGATTTTCTGCAAGCATTGTTTTTATAGCTGTTTCTTTTGAAAGAACTGTGTTTATTTTCACACTCCTTGCAACAACCAAACCGAGACACCTTCATAAAGGTAATTTTGTGAGTTGCTGTTGTTTTTATATACTCGTTGACTTTCTGGAAAAACAATCGTTCCTTCTGGTGCTGTTTTTTAGAATATAGCTGACCATGGATTGTTGCAGTCTTTGGAACAGCTAATGGTAAATAGTATTGATATTTTTGCTTGTAAAATCGTTGCACACTTTCCATATAGTCCATGGAAAACTGTACGGGGATTTTTTGCCATTGTGCATATTTTGTACATCCTTAGCATAGAGTAGTGGTTTGGCAGCCATTTTGCATAAAGTTGGGCTACTAATATAAACTAAACTAGCTGGAACGTTGGGTTAAGCCACAAGTAACTCTGTTACCCGGCGTGGAACGCCAGGTGGAGCGCTTAATAAGATCCGTAAACCGTGCCACATCCTCTAGTGTAGGTATGCAGTATGTTGTAAATCGAGTCAAGTGCACGCAACATAGTGTTTCGGGTGTAATATATTTTTCAAAAAATAACTTTCCAGCACATTTAGCTAAAATAAAAATACAGTTTACAACCCATTGTTACCGCATCATAGCAAAAACAGTTGGCCAAGCTTTTTTCAGAAAATGTTTCCGGTGAAAGTTCACAAATGAATGTTATTTGGGGCTGAGTGCTTGTACGGGTAAAAAATGATGCATCCATATAGGTTACAACGTGATGATATTTTCATCTTAACATGATAAAAACATACAGAAAATAAATATTCCTATAGGTACAAAGTATTTAGAAGAGAAAAAGGTCAAAAGGAGACCTACAAGACCTTGGGTTCTGCCGTGATTCTGAAATTAAGCTACGTGGAACCAAAACAAAGTCCGTAAAAATCTGGTTCTGCCCGGATTTTCTGAAAAAAGCTGCGTGCACCCATTTTAACAAAATACGGCTATTATTAAAGAGATGGGTAATGCTGAGTTAAACATCAGGTTGAGTGTTAAAGTACAACTAACCCGTTCCACATACCTGGATGAAGGGCTTAATGCAGGTATACTATACGTTGCATGATAGTGGTTTAAATAAAAAATACAGGATAAAGCTTATTGTAACCCTATTTGCCTACTAATTTCTCATGAGGGTACCAAAATTAAACCTTAATTTTAACTTCGGTAAAAACACATGGCTTGTCCAAAATCCAGTGGAGCTCTTACAATGATAAAGCATTTCAGTTATTAATGTCTTTTTTCAAAAATCACTTTTCTGCAACTTCGGCTGAAATAAAAACACATGCTACCACCTGTTGTTACCCAATCATCGCAAAAACAGTTTTACCTATTACTTTCTATTTTACAAAATAAGTCCCTGGGATGAGCGCTTAGTGTATAAGCCATGTTGCATATATATCTGGGTGAATAATTACAGTCGGTGCACCTATTTAGCCCTGTTGTCCTTTTCAAAAAGCCTTGCAACGTCTAGCTAAAACAATGACCATGCAATTTTAATTTGCAAAATATACAAGGTTTTGGAAAATTTGAAAAATAATTGTATAATATAACTTCTGAAGTTAGAGTAAAAACACATGCTACAGTCTGTCATGGCTGTCATTCCGGTTTAGATAAAACGGTCACACAGCACTTTTATTTTGTGGAATAGGTTTAATGAAAGTTCAAAAATTAATCGTCAGTTAAATTATAGCACATCCTACAGCCTGTCGTCACAAAATTAATTGGAGCAGAAAATAAGCCCTATGCATCACAGGTTAATCGAAACTGTGACTGATTGAATCAATACACTTTAGACCTTTGCTTACAGTAAAATTGTAGCTACCTAACTGCACTTAACATAAATAAGAAAGATTATATATTAAAAATTTTATTGCAGACAACTATTTGGCTACTTTCACTCGCCTGAGGTAGCTGCACTGACATACTTTCTCGATCGTTGCTTTGAATAACTGTTTTTCTAAACGTTAGAATTTGGATGAAGTGGAAATTCGAAGTGCTATTGTTGATATTATATGCTCGGTTGTTGAGTTTAATCCATCACTGGTGAGGGAATATCTGAGTAAGGAAGCTGATTTTACTGACGAGGTTGGATTTTTGTTGTTGTTTTATTGTAATATATTCCACCTAATTGAATTAGGATTTAAGGTGGCAGTAACCATTTTCAAAATCGGAATATTTTTTCCACAAAATTAGTTACTAAATATTATTTTACTATATATCCATATATCCATATAAATTTTAAATTAAATCCTTTTTCAGTGGAGCACTGTACTTATATTAAAACATCTTTGTTTTTTGACCTAGTCACAACCTAAATTCCCTTGTGATATTTGGTCCAACCTTCGTAAACGCCTATTGACAGTTTTTTTCCTTAGGACTCTATGTTACTCAACACATTAATTGACATGCTTTTAATGGGTGCAGAAGATGGTATGTTTCCTGGCGTATATTATTTGCAAAATTTAAACTTCATTTAATTCTCACGTAATAAACATGCTCCCGAAGTATATTATCTCATCATATAACTTGTTGTGTTCATCTATTTCAGGTACAGGCGTCATCATACTGCAACTAATAAGGAACTTACTAGATCCTGAAAATATGGGTTTAGGAAATAATGTAGGATATGTAGCGTTTTCTTTCATAAACGTTAGTTGTGTTATACGACCTGCAAGCTGATAATATCTTTCGTTTACTTTAGAAAATGGAAAAATCCGACTTTCTTGCATATTTTTATCACCATTGCATTCATGTACTGACTGCACCCATCTTTGCTGTTACTGCCACGAAAGAATTGTCTGGGAAAGGTACTTTTTTAAATATCGAATTGTTTTAAGAAAAACTTTTTAATGTAGAAGGTGTGATCTACTTATCCTTTTATTTCTAGATGATTTCAAGCGTGCAACGGTTTTAGGTCACATCGTTGAAATCCTTACGTTTTGTGTCGAGCATCATTCTCATCATATCAGAACTCACATCATCACGAAAGATTTACTTCGCAGAGTTCTTATTCTAATGCAATCAAAACATAAATTCTTAGCTCTAGGTATGTAGACACTTTGACTAATAATTATGTAACTTTCCATTTTCTGCTTGGTCTTGTCTGTGTTCCACCAAACTGCAATCTCAGAATAAATATTTGTGATTGAGGGAAAAGTTTTGTCCCTAGAAAAGGTCATACAAGCCCGTCCGTATATTATTGTCCAAGATTGTAGACTACATACTTCTGTTGCGCTAATTAGAGCCAGTTTTATGTTGACTTGTTGCTATTTTACTGATTTAGCTGCGCTGAGGTTCTGCCGAAGGGTGATTGGTATGAAAGATGAATTACTAAACCGTTACATCGTCGTCAATAAGCTGTTACAGCCTGTTGTTAATGCATTTTTATCGAACGGGAAGAGATACAACTTGTTGAATTCAGCTATAATTGAATTATTTGAATTTATTCGACTGGTATGTTAATGTTGGCTCAATGACTGCGTTTGTTTATTAATTCTTTAATTGCTTCAAGAATTGCGCGTTACGCAAATCTATTTGAATTTTTTTTATTGTATATGAACGGTACTCCAATCGACGTGTGTGCTAGCCTATTAGACAAGGAAAATTAAAAAAATAAAACTCAACATGACATATTGAGACCACCGTGAACGCTGGCCTATAACCTTTATCAACCAATTTGTCTTACTACTTGTGTAAATACTCTTAAATTTTTTTTGTCTTTACAGGAAGACATCAAATCTCTATGTGCGTACGTTGTGGAGAATCATATCAGCGCATTTGAAAACACTACTTACGTTGACACGTTTAGTGGTCTAAAAACAAGATACGAACAAGAAAAAGATCGTTTGAAAAAAAACGATAGTGAGAGGTAGTTTAAAGATTTTTTTTTTTTTAGCTTTGGTTTCTTGATTGTATACTCTTGATTGTATAGTCTTGATTGTATACTCTTAAATGTATACTCTTAAATGTATACTCTTGAATGTATACTCTTGAATGTATACTCTTAAATGTATACTCTTGATTGTATACTCTTGATTGTATACGCTTAAATGTATACTCTTGATTGTGTACTCTTGATTGTGTACTCTTGAATGTATACTCTTGAATGTATACTCTTGAATGTATACTCTTGAATGTATACTCTTGAATGTATACTCTTGAATGTATACTCTTAAATGTATACTCTTGATTGTATACTCTTGAATGTATACTCTTGATTGTATACTCTTGAATGTATACTCTTGAATGTATACTCTTGATTGTATACTCTTGATTGTATACTCTTAAATGTATACTCTTAAATGTATACTCTTGATTGTATACTCTTGAATGTATACTCTTAAATGTATACTCTTGATTGTATACTCTTGATTGTATACTCTTAAATGTATACTCTTGAATGTATACTCTTGATTGTATACTCTTGATTGTATACTCTTAAATGTATACTCTTAAATGTATACTCTTAAATGTATACTCTTGAATGTATACTCTTGAATGTATACTCTTAAATGTATACTCTTGATTGTATACTCTTGATTGTGTACTCTTAAATGTATACTCTTGATTGTATACTCTTGATTGTGTACTCTTGATTGTGTACTCTTGAATGTATACTCTTGATTGTGTACTCTTGATTGTATACTCTTGATTGTATACTCTTGAATGTATACTCTTGAATGTATACTCTTGATTGTGTACTCTTGATTGTATACTCTTGAATGTATACTCTTGATTGTATACTCTTGAATGTATACTCTTGAATGTATACTCTTGAATGTATACTCTTGATTGTATACTCTTGATTGTATACTCTTGATTGTATACTCTTGATTGTGTACTCTTGATTGTATACTCTTGATTGTGTACTCTTAAATGTATACTCTTGATTGTGTACTCTTGATTGTGTACTCTTGATTGTATACTCTTGATTGTGTACTCTTGATTGTGTACTCTTGAATGTATACTCTTGATTGTGTACTCTTGATTGTATACTCTTGATTGTGTACTCTTGAATGTATACTCTTGAATGTATACTCTTGATTGTATACTCTTGATTGTGTACTCTTGAATGTATACTCTTGATTGTGTACTCTTGATTGTATACTCTTGATTGTGTACTCTTGATTGTATACTCTTGATTGTGTACTCTTGATTGTATACTCTTGAATGTATACTCTTGATTGTATACTCTTGATTGTGTACTCTTGATTGTATACTCTTGATTGTGTACTCTTGATTGTGTACTCTTGAATGTATACTCTTGATTGTGTACTCTTGATTGTATACTCTTGATTGTATACTCTTGAATGTATACTCTTGAATGTATACTCTTGATTGTGTACTCTTGAATGTGTACTCTTGAATGTATACTCTTGATTGTGTACTCTTGATTGTATACTCTTGATTGTGTACTCTTGATTGTATACTCTTGAATGTATACTCTTGAATGTATACTCTTGATTGTATACTCTTGATTGTGTACTCTTGAATGTATACTCTTGAATGTATACTCTTGATTGTGTACTCTTGATTGTATACTCTTGATTGTGTACTCTTGATTGTATACTCTTGATTGTGTACTCTTGATTGTATACTCTTGAATGTATACTCTTGAATGTATACTCTTGATTGTATACTCTTGATTGTGTACTCTTGAATGTATACTCTTGATTGTATACTCTTGATTGTGTACTCTTGATTGTGTACTCTTGATTGTATCTATCTACCTTTCAATAATTGATTCAACTCAATAGTCTGATAGCTCATTATTGATAAAGTCAAATTTTTTAACCAATCTTGACACACCTGTTTGTTTATACAGCAAAGAAGAGCAAAGTGTCGGCATAATATACGTCAACAACACAAGTCGAAAACGTCGTGACGACCGAGTTTTAGACGAGTATGAGGAGAATTGGTTTGATACAGAAGACGATGAAGTTGTAAACTCGACAAATGAACTCGAATCAACATCCACAAAACCTTTAAGTGCGAAATTAAAAGATGTTGATCTTATTGATAATCTGGACTCACCACCGACTTCGCAAAATTCTAGAAGGCCTGATAGTCCACAAAGTGTTTTCCATTTGCAAAATTCCGAACGACCGAATAGTCCGAACAGTGTAGCGACACAAAATGCCACCACGAAAGTGGATAGCTCATATATAAATAACGCGTTTCAGAACAATGTACGGCGGTTGACTTGCGCAAAACCTTTAAATAACACAAAACCCACTATGAATATCAAAATAAATTCGAACTTTAACCTTAAATCGAAAGGGGGAACACATTCTAACGACCTGACGAATCATACGAACAACGGAATTTCGAATGCATCGAACGTTAACGCATCTCAAGAAACAATTACAACAACGACGAAGGAAACACCGAATATCGCTGTGAAGACAAGATCGGTAAGTGGATTGATGTATTGCTGTTGTTTTTCGAAACTTTTTGAATTAGCATTTTGTTCCCTAGATCTTTTAGAATTTTTTTTACGAGAATATATCCCATAGTACTCCAGCTTCTTCGTTCTAGTGCGTAATTTCATTTGATTTGATTAAAGATAATCTTGGGCTTGTTTTTTCTTCTTTATTTATAATGAATTTGCGTAAAAAAATTATATCAGTTTTGCCTTAAATCTCTTAAATCTTGTATTTACCTCGAATTTCACTTCACGAAATTGTTGGCAAGCCTGCAAGTTCAATGTCTTTTATTTAATTTCAAGCATAAATTTATAGATATTAGGTACGAAAGCCTATTGGCCGATTTTGTTGTTTGTTTGACTTGAAGTTAAACCATACAATATATTTCAGCTTTTAACAAGTTTGGTAGACTATCCCGATGACGATGACGACAGTGCAGATGATGATGAAGTCCCTTCGTCCCCAGCCAAAAAGCAAAGAATCGGGTCTAGTTGATAACCAATCCACGGCCCTGTTTGTTGCGACATGGGTCACACTGACCCTAATTTGACTTGCAGAGAACCTTCTCCCGTAAGGGTGGGAAAGATAGATTCAGATCCAGAAATTGCGGCTGTACGCCACAACGCGCCTCCTCCAACTCAAGTTGATGTTTGCGTCGGCGGAAATCGATTAGGAAAAGGCCGTTAAGGTCTACCATTGATAATTAGAGATATACCGACAGACAGCGGCGAAATAAAGGGTTGATACCACGTTGACAATGTTTAGTAAAACTAGCTTACTAGCAGTTACTGTTTCCTTTGTAGGACATGAATTTCCATACCTGCTAATCTTACTTTTTTATTTTTTGAACTGGAAAAATGTGAATTCTCGTACATGTAAATAGGAAACTCGTGCGGTGTGAATAAAACAGAACGTTTCTTTACTCCGTTTACCAATACCTTCTTCAAAATAAAAATAAAATCCTCTTTATATGATTTTTTACCAGTGTACTTTTCAGAATCTAAATATTTTTGGCTGTCGTTTTTTTATTCAAATCAATTATATTTTTTTTTATAAGCGACCAGTTTAGTGATTTGATCTTCCAACCATAAATAAAAATATAACACGCGACATGACCAATATTACTTACGAAGCGACATATTGTAATATTGGATATTAACAAGGTGTAAATAATAAAAGTTTTTTATCCTTTTTTGTTTCCCTGTGGATTATTTTAGTGAAATGTATTATGGCATAGTCATAACATTGCCGACGTGTTTTTTTTTTGTTTTTTTTTCACGAAAGTTTTACATCGCAATTTTCTTAAACAAAATTCGCCAAACTTTACTTTTAGTTATTTTTTTAATTTTGATTTTCTACCACGACCCTCTTAAAGTTGAAAGGTAAGTCTTCGTTTACCTTGCATCCGATGCATTTCTAATTTCCGCCCATAAGGGCGGCTCACTAGCCGAACACCCGTATAAAATGTTTTTTTACTACCGACGCGGAATCTCGGGTTTTCATTCCATAATGGCTGACAATTTCGGAGTGATGTCGCTGATGCACGAAAATTCATGCACGATAATATCAGAATTTACGCATGCGTGAACGATTTTCGCAAGGCATCTTCATAACAAGCGTGGTCTCTTTTTTTGGAAATTTGAAGCAAAGCAGGAAGTCATAGTTTTTCAAGTAGAAAAAGAAAACCAAAAGGTAAGA
This sequence comes from Hydractinia echinata, assembly GCA_030067915.1. Classification (NCBI taxonomy): domain Eukaryota; kingdom Metazoa; phylum Cnidaria; class Hydrozoa; order Anthoathecata; family Hydractiniidae; genus Hydractinia; species Hydractinia echinata. Next base: position 944,620 of record JASGCC010000108.1, on the reverse strand, counting down.
CAGTTTTAAAAAGTTGACGCCAAAGTATAGACACCTCCGTTGTGGAGATACATATACCTCTCCAATGTGGAGAAACAGTTGAATTTGTTTGTATGGAATGTCTGAATCCAATGTGCTTAAAAATGAACCCCACATTTTGAATTCATGTAGATTTTTGCCAGGGAAAATTTTTGTGTGCTGTGGATTGTTTCCTGGAGATATGGCTACGCAGCATCTCCAAATTCATGCCAAACAGTGGCAGTAACACTAATAGTCAATTACTTCGTTTACTGAATGAAGTTAAACATTTGATTGTGCAACAGACTGTTTATGATCCAACTTTTTATCATGTTGTAAGAGGGAATATTTGGGACTATATTTGCAGAAAGTGTGTTTCGTTTGTCCCGAAGAATTGTGATGCACAGTTCAGTGAGATTTTCCAGGCTCCTATGTTGAATGATTTTTCTGTCTGAAAAAGAAAGTGTGGTTTCCTTTTATAAAAGTTATGGTAAATGCACATCCTGTAGCCAAGTGGTCTGTTCAACTTCTGAAACTATTATTAACTACTTTAATGGGATAAATTTTCGCGGGGATTAAATTTCGCGCATTTCGAGGATTTGGGTACTATCCGCGAAAATATGTCCCTTTGAAAATTTGGAAACAGGCCATCCGCGAAAATTTGTCCCCGCGAAAATTTTGAAAAATTGCTCGATCCGCGAAATTTTAATTTTTTTTTTTGTTTGTTTTTTTGTAGGCCTAATTTTTCAACCGAGTACTGAAGAAAAAGGTAAGAGAAAACTGACAAGGGTTTCGAATCAGTTGACCCTTTCAAGGATATCGATCCTTTGCTCCCAGCTTCTAATGCAGATGATCAACCGAATTTGAGTTCTCTTTCCAGCCTTACGGATGAACAATTGAAAGTTCCTTACATCCCCCACGAAGTGAAATAATAGTAGTGGATGTAACGGATGAACAATCAGCTTTTGTTGAATTCAATCGTTTCGTTTTTTATCTAGTTGTGTTTATTCTACCCATGGTTGATATGTTCTACCTGACGTTATAGTTGTGTTGAAAGAGCTTTGAACTAAAATGCAAAACTACATTTTGTCTCGGTCGGGGTGTAGAAATGACGTAACAAATGGTGTAACAAGGGTCGATAAGACAGTGCCATTCGGCCCCGAACCCTTTTGACAACTTATTTTTTCAAAAATTGCTATTATGACCTCATCCGCGAAATTAAGTTCCCGCAAAAAATTAAAACATCCCTCATCCGCGAAAATAAGTCCTCGCGAAATGCTAAAATTTCGCGGAAGAGCTCAATCGCGAAATTTAATCCCCGCGAAAATTTATCCCATTAAAGTATATTGATTTGAGTGACATCATTTCACATAGATTGATACCTGAACAATGGCCTTCTTTGATTGAAATAAATAATAATAAAAGCAGTACGATATATTGTGCTGAATGTAATACCTCTTGTGAGACTATAGATCAGGTTCCATTATTGAGCACCATCTTATTCGTTGAATTTAGTGACGGTATGATGGCTGCAAGTACTTTTCATGATATTATCACAATTTTCAACACAAAATATGCCTTGTTAGCAATTGTACGCCATTTAGGTAGTCACTTCTCTTGCAGTGTGAAAAACGCAAACTGGGTTATTTATGACGATCTAAGTCAGGACTGCAATTCTTATAACAGTCTCATTGATCTGCGTCATGGTTTACCTAGCGGTTGGTTTTATGGAATATATGTAAAAAATAGTGAAATTCAGTGTGCGAATGTAAATTCTTTCACTGAATTAGATCACAATTGTAAAAAAAGTGAAATTCCTGACACATCTTCTGTTCCAACTTTCACATCAGAAAAATCATCTTTATCCAATAAACAGAACAACCCCACAAAGTCTTATGTAGTTGATTCTAAATTATGTGCTACGAATGAATATCCAAAATTTTCCAATGAAACTGGTGACAAGCATTTTAGGAATAGTAAAAGCCAAGAGCCATCTTCTATTACTGCTACTACACCTACACTTTACACCAGAAACTACTAAAAAATCGAGGGCATCCAAAAAGGTAAAAAGATGTTCCAGAATGAAAGGAAAAAAATTGGGATGAAATGCGTAACTTTCACGAATCTTTGAAAATGACAATTACACAATGTCGTATTTGTTATGAAGCATGGCCTATACATGATCGCTCACTCAAAGATATCTCAAATTACGTATGCACTCGTTGTGTCGAGACAAAGGTTCACCTAAAAAGTTCAGCATCGAAAATAATACTGTTCCTTCACCTGTTCCTCCTGAATTGCAATTTTTATCGCAATGTGAGGAAATGCTGATTGCCAGAGCATTTCAAGTAATGCAAGTTTATATAAAACCAAGATATGGTACAGTTTCTTACAGAGGTCATTGTGTAACATTGCCTCATAATGTACAAAATGTTGCAAATGTTTTGCCACACCTCCCCAAAGATATACCTATTGAGATATTTTCTGTCAAAGGTGAAAATCACAACAGTGATGCAACTTTCAGAGTTCGGAGACAAAAAGTAACGGATGCTCTTGAATGGTTATGCAACAATAACCCGGCCTATCGAGTTATTACTATAGACCATCAACGTATTGATGCATTGCCAGAAGACGGCCCATTGCCCATTAACTGTGAATTAATGACAAACAACAATAGCAGTTTACCTGACAATGGTCCTACTGATGATTTTGGTTAGATTTGTTTTTCTTACGCTAATTTCAAACAATTATCTCAAGTGGCAAATGTGTTCGAAATGGTTTGAATATGATACCTTTGTATTGCAATAATAATCAAAAGAACATAACAGTTTCTTTGTGTTTGTTTGTGATCATGATTATGAATGTTGAAAGATAATATCAGCAATGTGTCCTCACGTGGTACATGTTATGATAAATCTCTATATTTTTAGATGAAATATAAGAAAAATACCTGCAGAAAGTTGGACAAAAGTCGTTCTGTTATTACTTTTTAGTTAACTTTTCTTGTAATTTTTAGAATGATTGGATCTAAAAGATATAAAGGAAAAAGCTATAAACTATCAATAAAACATAATCAAACAATGATGCCATGAGACATGGCAATAGGTGAACATCTGTCCAACTCAGTTCATATTTCTGTAACTTATGGTACAGTTTATAACGTACACAGTTCATTCTTCTCCATCTCCCTCCAGTTCGACAAGGGCGAATTAAACCCATTTACAAGATTCTGGTTCATAATGTTTAGGTGATCGTCTGACGCGAGTAGGGCGAGAAGGTTGTTCAACAGTTTGGGGGGGGGATGGCACATCATTTGACTGGGTCAGTCCCGTTTGGCTGGGGGACGTAGTTGGGTCAGGGGTTGATGGCACAAGAGGTACAAGCGCAGTGGGGTCGTTGACAACGATGTCTTCTTGAGGGTCACCATTGCCAGAAGGGATCTGTAGTGCGGGAGAAGCAGCTGGTTGCAACGGCAATTGTGTCGTTACCGGTGGGAATGCCGCACGGTTTGATGGCTTGGGTGCTGGCAACGATGGTGGAGCTGTTTCGTAATTCGAAGCTGGATCCGCTGGTGAGAATCGACGAATGTGTTTGCGGTTGCGTCTTGTGAGTCTGCCAGAGCCATCGACATTCAGGGTGTAGCTTTCAAAACCATGGATTTCAACCACTGTGCCGGAGCGGTCCCAACGTTTGGGGTAGTGGCCTACCTGATTTTGGATGAAACAACGATCACCAAGTTGAAGGGATGGAAGGCTGTGGATTTTGGTATCAACCTTCTCGATTGAGTGAAAGAATCGTTTTCTCATTGCTGACTCTTTCTGTGCCCACGCATCACGCCATAGTGGACGAATGTGATGGTTATCGTACTTGACCAGACGGTTCGCGAATGCAAAGGCATCTCTGATGGGTCTGCCGAAAACGATCTGGGCTGGAGAGATGTTGCAATCAGGGTCAGGTGTGTTTCTCATTTGCATCATTGCACGTAGGAATTTGTCAGTATCCAGCGATCCAGAGGGACCTGTGTTGGCACGAAGGAGGCGCTTGGTAGATTTAACTGCTACTTCAGCACGTCCATTCGATTGCGGGTAATAGGCAGATGACAATCTGTGAGATACGCCCCAACATTTGAGGAACTCGTCAGTAGCGGACGCAATGAACTCAGGCCCGCCGTCACTGGTTATCTCATCGGGAACACCAAAACGAGCAAAGTAATTTCGAAGACATGATATCAAACCGGCAGCACCTGATTGCGGTGAGCCGTGAGGAGCGGTGAAGACATCACACCATGCAGAGAGACGATCGCCAACCACGAGGTAATGTTGACCGGCAGAATCGAAGAAATCAGCAAACACTTTCTCGAATGGTGTTGATGGTGGTGGGGAGGGTAGTACGGTAGCAGTTGGTTGTGAGGGGTCATTGACGATACACTCTCGGCAGTTCTGTCTCGCCTTTTCAATGTCAGCCGTCATACCGGGTCAGAATACGATGGCTCGCGCACGTGAATGGCAGCGATGAGGGATTGCATGGCTTCGTCTTTCTGTGTCTCTTCGACGAGGTGGTCCCAGGTGATTGATGCAACATTATTGGTGTGACGTTGGATGGCAGCAAGAACCAAGGATTCCGTAACGTCATCTTCCTGGTCTTCTGTGGAGGAAGGATAGCGAGAGGTAGCATCACAAGCTGGATTAGTTTTTCCTGGGAGATGTATGATTTTGAAATACCAAGGAAGTGTTCTTTGCTTCAATCGAACGAGCCTGGTGTTTCTGATTTCGTCAAGCCGTTTGTCTCCGTATATCTTTATCAGGGGCTTGTGGTCGGTGATGACAGTCAAGTCAGGACATCCAAGGGTGAAGAATCTGGTCTGCTCGAGGCCCCATGTAATGGCTAAGGCCTCACCTTCAATCGGAACGTAGTGCTTTTCGACTGATGACAGGAATCGGGAACTAGCTAATGTGATGCGCCAACCTCCAGGGCAGCAGTCCGGGTCGATGATGTCACATGAACAATGTTTCTGAAGGAAGAAGTAACCAATCCCCTTCTTTGACCAGTCGGTACGCAGGCCAGTCGGACGGCCAAGGTCAAAAATCTCTACCCCCTTTTTGATTGCATTGATGATCGCTTCTTTGGAAGATTCGAAGGCTGCGTCAAGCTAGTCGTTCCACTCAAATGGTGTACGTGGCGAGAGGAACTTGTGGAAGGGTTCCATGTGGTCTCGGAGCTGGGCATAGTTTGACACCTGGCTCACCAGACCAAACCAACTTCGAATGTCGGTTGTTGTTGATGGTGTCGGAAAATTACGAATTGCATTGAAATATTTCGGGAGAGGATCAATTCTGTCTGGCGTGATACGAAAGCCAGCAAAATCGACCTCCTTCTGCGCAAATTGGAATTTCTCAGGGTTAACGACAATACCCGAGTTTCCAATGAGAGTCAATAAGTCAATAGTTCTCCACCAATGCTCTGTCAAATCTTCATCATAGTGAAGGGTGTCATCAACAATGCGTTCCTTGCGGTTAAAATCTGATAGGATGGTGTCAAAACGTCGGTTGTAGCCGTCACCTGAAGACAAGAAGCCTTGGGGTGCACGTTTGTAACGAAATCTCCTGATAGGTGTTATAAAAGTTGTAAGATGGCGATCGGATTCGCGCAAAGGAAGGCTGTGATCCAAGCGTCTACTACAGTCTTCTAGGTATTACGAGGGATACGACGTACAATATGGAACGGCTGTTCAGGATTATGGGTCTCCCTTTTGCAAAATTTGTTCAGTGGAGACAGGTCGACGGTTCTACGAGGGGATCCATCATGTTTCCTAGCAACGACCATGTGGTGACACCAGTCAGACGGTTCACCAAGGGGTACCGGTTCGATTACGTCGAGGGCAACATTACGTGCAAGATCAGCGTAGACCTTATCTCTCCAGTGGATGGGCACAGGTATCGCTTTGTGGTGTGCGACAGGGGCAGCATCTTCTTTGATGTGGATCTCGACTGGTGGACCATCCATGCGAGAAAGTTGTTGGTGAGGGCATGTATTGAATGTAGAGCCCCCGTATCGATCAAGGAGCAAGTCGCGCATACGAGTACTGTTCTCAGGAGTGCATGGAAACGGTAGTTCTTTCGGGCGGGCTGGTGGTGCAGTTCTTATCGGACAGTCGCAAATGCCTCCATCATCTTTGCTGGCACCACAAATGGATCCCACAGGCAGGTTTTTATTTGCCTGAGGGTGCGAGAATGTTTCTTGGCTTGTCAGATTGTTCGAGAATTTACCGATAGTTGGAAAGTCTTGACTCACTATACCAAGTTGGAGCATTGAGTCATACGATAGGTACAAATAATTAATGTGACGACTAACGTATATCATTGACCGGCAAATTATCTTGTTCCCGTTACTCATGGTACCAGTCATTCTACCACGGAAGACTCCATCGATTTTAATGGGCGATTTGTTGGCTGCATCAAGTGAGAGAACTGCGGGTGATAAATCTGACATCCTAAATCCGGTTTTCAGGAAATGTTCTAGGGACCAGATGTCAGACTGGGCTCCGGAGTCAGTTACAGCTTTAGCATCAACAGATCTGGAATTATGATTGTCAAGGGAGACGCGTAGGTTGACAGTGGGGTGGGATCTCACACGGGCTCGTCGCCACGCTCCTTTTGTGAAGATTTGATGCTCAAGTGGTTTCTGTGAATTAGAGATGGCAGCAACCTTGGTAGATGGTGAGGGTGCACTAGCGATGGAGAAGATTTGGCCAAGGAAGTCGAATGTGCTGCTGATGGCGTTGGACTGACTGGTCTGGTGTCGGTGTTCATCCCTGTTCTTCTTCCAACATGATTCGCATCGAACGTGGGGTTTGCAGTTCCACCCTCTTGGTTTCTTTTTGAAGACGTTGAATACTTTATTGCAGTCAAGACAGTTAGCGGTTTTCGCTTTGTCAGCCTCACTTGGGGAGGGCATACAATTACGACGCCGTTGGTCGGATTGTTGCTTGTGATCATCAGGAAGATTACTTCGGCGGTAAGCTGATAACGCTGTAACCGAAGATATTGGGTTGGCATTACGTGTGGTCTCTTTATTCTCAACAAAAGCAATAACGTCATTTACCGGTTTCATCTGGATATCATCAGTACTAAGAGCATCACGTCGAATGTCAATGTCAGCTATACCATTGAAAAGAACGTCTCTGATGACTTCATCAGTATAGTATACTTAACCACGATAAACAGTAGCACAGTTACCACAAGAGCCATCAAACACTGTTTTAAATTCACATGTCTCTGCTTTGCCCTGAACCTTAGCCGCAAATGTACGGAAGGGTTCATCAGGGTGCTGACGCATAGCTAGAAGTTCAGATCGTACGACACCTAGTGCAATAGGAATCACAGCTAACTTCTTCAATGTTGCAAGGGCTTCATCAAGTGCGAGGGTAGTGAAGTTAGGTTTAGCTCTGAGCACAATATTACCAAGCTGTTCATCTGTGCACTCAAGGAGCTGGCCAGAAGCAGCTGCGACAGGTATGGAAGAACCGGTACGATAGGTCTCCCAGCGCCTGGAGAATGCATTCCAATCTTAGGTAGCGTTCATGTGAAGTTTTGGACGTTCAAGTTTTGGTGCACGTACTGCCGGTGCAGCACAGCCTTGTACAGGGTTTGCAACATGCATGTGGGAATGTATGTTCAATATGGCAGCAGCACCGATAACGTCCACGTCGTCTGTCGTGAAGCCACAGTCCGAGATTGGGCAGGATAGCACAGTCATGGTGTTCAATGATACAAAACACTCACATCCAATCACGTGAAGTTGAAGATCCAATCATGGACAAAAGTCGTTCTGTTATTACTTTTTAGTTAACTTTTCTTGTAATTTTTAGAATGATTGGATCTAAAAGATATAAAGGAAAAAGCTATAAACTATCAATAAAACATAATCAAACAATGATGCCATGAGACATGGCAATAGGTGGACATCTGTTCAACTCAGTTCATATTTCTGTAACTTATGGTACAGTTTATAACGTACACAGTTCATTCTTCTCCAAAAGTGATATTTTCTTTCAAAATCCTTAAACGGGAAGGGTTGCTAATAAACAGGGGGGGTTGGTATTTTGACAAAAACTGCTAAACGGGAGGAGTAGCGTGAATGGGCCGGTATTGACTCAAATCGTTTTGGGTGGTCCTTTCCCTCAAATTTCCATCCTGACGGTTCGCCCGTCTCCCCCACCCGCGTCCGTCAGGATGGAAAATTTGAGGGACACCCAAAACGACTCACACAACTCCCACCCGTATCACTACCTGTCTCTTCCAAGCCATCTCAAAAAAAAATCCCTCCACCAAACCCCACATCTCACAATCTTCTGAATCTCAACTATTGATCTCTCAAAGCCCCGTACCCCACACCGCAAGCCATTTTTAGAAAACAAAACCCCCGTGAGGGAACCCTCTGGGTTTTTTATTCTTGTTGTTGTTTTTGTTTGAAACTCAGAGGGTTTTTTGATACTGCGAGTATCCCCACTCGGAGCCTTTGGTTTTCCATCTCCCAGATGTTTATCAGTGCTGTCCTGCTTAGCAGGCTTAGCGTACTTGCTCCTGATACTCTATACAGAATAGTGTGGTACAAACCGGGGCAAGACGGCCGCTTCCAGGTAAGGCATGCCTCTGCCCGCGCATCCCTACCCTTCCGTCAGGACTAAGCCTGGTACCACGATTCTAGTATACTTCGGAGTTCGTTATACATACTTCACATTTACGGAAAACATTACTTGTGGTGTGTAAAAAATTACCCGTGGTGTGATAATTAAAAAGAATGATGGGGAATTCCCTATGTCATGTTAAAATACCAATTTATGCGTGTCTAATAATTCGTAATCAAGTAGCTAATTTATGCGTAATTAATAATTCATAATCAAGGAGTATGAATAATTAATTATTGAACACATGAACTTTAAGAGAAAACTTAACCAATGTGAAAAAAATGGTAAGTTTATTTAATAAATGAAAAACAAGCAGGATACTCCAACCTAATATATAAACACGAGTGCTTATTTTTTTTCAACCTCTTAATAATACTTCCCCAATCTTCAATTACACTTGTCTCTTCATCAATCATTTTAACATCAGAACGTTGATGGGAATTAAAATAAAAAAGTATTATCTTCTGTTGCCTCCTAATATTCTTCGGTATCGCTGAATAAACCTGAATCTTTCATAAGCAATAACATCATCCACAATAAACAGAACCTCACAACCAGCCAATTCCCTACTAAAAAAAACAATAACCTCAAAAAATTTATCGCCAGGTTCCACCAAAAATACACAATCATCGGTCCATAACCACTTCCTTTCCAAATAAGTCTTATTCCACCTCAAAGTCGAACACAAATCCACGATATATTAAAAATGGCCCTTAAACTCACCTAACAAATCCAAAACCAGTTTAGTCTTTCCACAACCCGTCGGCCCTACAAATAACGCCGTGCAAGGTTTCTTCACAAACATTTTAATACAAAAGATTTGCAAATGTTCCACCCTTAATATTAATCTGCGCATCCATAAACAAGAATATATGTGCATTCAGATTATCCTTACCCTCAACAGATCTGCAAAGTAACACCTTCCGAAGCATTCTCAACCCTTCCACCACTCACATGAAGCTTAACATCTTCAGTAGTTCTAAAATCTATCCACAATGCAAACTTATTCGTATAATAACCACCCAGATCCATTCCTCCCAGCAACATTTCCTTCTGCACATTTCCATACTCCAGCAATCGACCACTACCAAAATGTTTTTTCACCTCATCCCACTGATGATAACTCCTAAGACCTGAACTAAACAATTGATTCGGTTGACCCTCCACAGTCACACTTACTTTATTAATCTTCGGATTGTAAAACTTCTCACTATCTCTCCCACACCCATCTTCATTCTCAAACAAAATTAATATACCTTTCAACGATCTAGAGGGTGTATTAAAACCGAAATTCCAAACACTATCAGCCTTATTAACAGTTACCGTCCTATGTCTCAATATCTTATCGTACAATATGGCAGTATCAGCATAATTCATCCTAACCTCGTTTGCCAAAGCCTCGTTATTAACAACATCATATTCCAAAGTTATCCCATCAATTTTATATGAAGCAGTCTTATCCGCACTCACAATAACGTTCTTATAATCGTTAAACGTCAATTCGTAAGTCAATCTCTCTAATAATCCAGATTGATGAAAGGGCATAATACTCTCAAGCAACTCAAGATCTAGTGGAATACAGAACGTACCTCCAAACACCTTGCTAAGTTGATTCTCCTCATCATTCGTCTTCACAGCATCTTTTGTACCCACCCTCAACTTCCGAAGATTTTCACTACAAATACCCTGACGAGCCCTATCATCCCTCTGTCCACTTGTCATCCACAAATCCTCCCAACACATCAACTTATCAAAATCATCAATAGACACAAGTTCATGTAATTCTATCTTAACGACAACTTTCTTAACAATCGCTCTGCCCAAATTATTAACAACTGTCGCATCATTATCCTTGCCCGTAAGTTTAATATTGAACGATAATCTAGACGTGCCTGGAAGAAAAACATCATCATTGGATAGATTGAGAAACCTAACCGTCAGAAGTTGGTTTTGATCAATCGTACTCGGATTATTAGTCACCGATATATGCTGCTTCAAACCTTTAATTCCACGCTGTCTTCTATAACTTCTCGAAGTAGCAACTTATTCCCATACATTTTCTATTCACCAAGATTTTTTTCTAAAATGTAAAACCACTTCAATAGGATAATCCATACTAATTTTATTTCCATATCCATCCACAATACTAACATCCCGGGAATGAATATTCGCCCACGACAACCTCTTATAGGTTCCACATTCACAACGCTCCCATATCGAATCTCTTCTCCACCTGCATGGCATGTATATAAATCCTTACACCTAACTCCATCCACTAAATTATCACAACTATTCAACTCTTCCAATCTAAATGACAACGACCAAAGACCGTCAAACGTATCCAACGCCTCAACCATTTCCCTCAAATATTTCGGCATAACATCAGCATCAATACTAACCTTTCCGCTTTGCTTATCAAAATTAATACCTCCAACAAATTCCATAAGCTCACTAAACGTATAAAATCCTGCCTTCAATATTTTCTCTTTACCGCCAGAGGAAACCCTCTCATCCACAAGAACATTATAACATGAAAAAATAAAACTGGCGCTAACCAGACCAACCTCAATATCATTATCACTTACTAAACTCTGATTCAACTCACAAACCTTACTAATATCTGTAATCCTAACATACATTTACTTATCCCAAAAATGCAATCCCAGCGACAATAAACACAATCCCCCATCTTCTGTTCTTCACTAGGGACATAATAGTCACTCAACTTAGGTTCCTTCAACTCCGGTAACTTTAGTCTTAGTAATCAAATAATACTCTCTCATAGCAGTATCGTACTCACTAAAATCATTCCTAGCCTCTCTCTCCCCTCTCAACGTTCTATTAATCTTATCGATCCTCTCAACCCTTTACTTATTAAATCTATCTCTTGCCTCTATAAGTCTCTCCAAAGCTTTATCATGTCTAATTCTCTCCTTATCACTACCACCAAGCATTCTAGCAATTACACCACCTCCACTAAACGCAGCAGCATTAACCACAGCCGAAACAGGGGCGGATTTAGGATTTTTTTTAACTGGTGTAAAATAGCCTTAAAGAGGCCTAATTGCTTGTCAGGGCGTTTAAAAACAACTGAGGGTTTGAAGGGCGTTTCCAGCCTCCCAACGGAACCACCGCCCTTCTAACGCCCTCTGATGGTCAAAACAACTTAAAAATCAACCCCTGAACCACGAGTCTTAATTTTACTTTTTTTGTAAAATTTTTAACAAGAATTACAAACATTAATTTCTCTTGTTTTTTTTTCATTTAAATTAAGTATTACATTTATTTCTTAAATATTACATAAAATCTTGGACGGAATTGAGTTTCTTCAGAGTCGGGTATAGTAGATGCATATTTGATACCACTGTAGTCAGGTTTTGTCGTGGCAGCTAAAAAATAAAAACACATTTCTGAATGTAACCTGAAAGCGTTTGCGGCATTTCTGTACAAAAATGCGAAATCGAAGATCGAAAAAAGGACGGCATTGTTTATCAAATTAGTCACAGTTAATTCCGCTACTACATTGTTTTTTAAACCAATCAGCTTCATTTTATGAGATTATAAACCAATCAGGATATTTTAAAATCACAACAAACTTTTTAATCGACATGTGAGGCAAAGTAAACTTTATTTGAAAACTAAAGTCAATTTAATTGAAAACTAAAATCACTAAAAACTTACAAAGGTAACAAAAACAAATAATTTGCTTAATTCATTCGGTATGGAAGATGTAAAGAATCTAAACGGAAATTTTAAGCTTGGTCCCTTTTAAAATGTCAAAATTTTACAACTTCTTGCTAACGAAATGTAAAGGTTTGTGGACAGTAGTTATAAAGACAAACGCTAAAAATTAGCTAAACAAAAAATGTAACCTGCAATTACTTATAGCTAAATTCGCCACAAAATTAACGGAATATTGCTCTTCTCCGATCCCACTAAAATCTGCTTATATTTCTTTCATTGTCTCTTACTTCACTTTTAGCTCTACTAACAGCTAGCTACATGCACTTTGTAATATTCAACAACAAAATTCGACTTACGATGTAAAAATACGATAAAAAAATATTGCAAAATAATGTAAAGAAACGTATACCAAACAAGTTTAAACGTTTGCTGCGACGATTAACAAGCTCCACTAAGATTACGCTCTTCTTTAATGGAGGCAACAAAAGTAGCTTTGTTTTGAAGTCTACGTGATTCTCACCTGCATGTAAGTCCTGGATCGTTCTGCCGTAAAGTTTGCATTTTACACCAGTTGCCTACACCAGAGAAATACACCAGAGAAATTATTGCCCAGCCAGATGGGCAGCCTACACCAGCAGAACTGGTGTAAATAGTGAAGCCGGCACCGACACTGAAAATCAAATATTTTGCGGGACGAAAGAGCGACGATTTGTATTTTCAGACAGAAACAAGACCATTGAACCCGGGCGCAGAGAGTGGAGACTCCGAAAACCGGTTTTATACGCCGAGGGCGTGCGCGCGCTGTGTTCAAACTTCGGGCGCAAAATTGAAAAAAACAGGTTCACAGAGATACACCTTAACTTTTTGGAGACAAATTTTTCCTGGTGTATTTACACCAGTACACCATAGCTAAATCCGCCCTGAACCAATCATCATAGCTATCGCACTCGCCATTTACGTAGAACCAAAAATAATCCAATTACTCCACCGACAAATAAAACCAACGCCGACTCCTCCTCCTCATGCTCTTCACCAACATTCGATGATATACTTTCATTTTTAACATTCGATGATATACTTGCATTGGTAACATGGAGCGGATGACTAACAGTAACATTATGACTAGACTTTGGAACATGTGGACTATTAACCTCAACATTAGTCACCCCAATCCTCATGGTAGCCCCTGCAAGTTTAGTACTATAATTATAACCCTCAACATCACCAAGCCTGACCAACATATTTGACAGTAACATATTCACACCATAAGCCACAGGAAAATCAACCTTACTCCTGGCATAATTCAATAAACTCTCATATCTATTAATATCATCATCGATATCAACAGCTCTCATAATAATCACCTCAAGTTTTTGAAGATAGCTCCGCCTCGCATCCGGATTATAAATATTCCTCTTTGCACCAACCTGACTAAAAATCAACAAATAACCATATTCCATTACGCTTTCAGAAATCAATGGTAAAGCATTTCTCGTCAAACCACTACTCTTATCAATAATCCATCCTGAATAATTCATATCATAATACCTATTAATATAATTAGAAAAAACTGACGCAACCGCTAAAGGTACCTCCGACTCATCACGGCCATATTTAGAATCCCTATTCGCACCATACTCATCACAAACACTATTATAACCCTCACCCGACCAACTATTCTCATATTGAGAGAAACCTGTCTCACCCGGTAGTTTTACCTGAGCTTATGTAATATTCTCCTAAAATGATAATAAATATGAAACCTATACAAAGCCTTCAACATTCCACTTTCTTTTTCTAAATGTTCAGCTCAAATACCTAAACATGTTGATGCACAAGAGATAGCAAACCCTAGTTGTACAAGCCAATATCCAAAATATTTATCACTGTTCCACAATTTGTTGTCATCCTTAAAATTAATAAGATTAAATTTTTTACGTGTTGCATCGGGTGCCCAATTAAGATAAACCCATACACCATAGTTTGTAAACACATTGGGAAATGTAAAATCAACAAAATATTTCTGTGTCACGTAAATTCTATGTTTATGTAAACCTCTCACCCTCAACGGATAACCACCTATTGTATAATCACTCCCCTTATCAACTGGATAACTTGCTCCCTTTTTATATTTATAAATATTCATTTTCTTGTGAGATATAATATAACTATTCCTCCCACACCTGCAAAAGTCCTCCATAAATGATCAGAAACGAACTTCACAGTCTCCTTTGCAGCATCAAACACCCACGCCACAACAGAACCAATAAGACCAGGAAGTGCATCCAACGCTTTCTCACCAAGTTTACCCAATAACCTAGATAAAGCCCCCAACTGTTTCTTAATCCATTCACCTGCACGACACTTAGAATTATCACCAGTATTACCACCACTACCACTACCACCACCACCACCACCACCCTCCACAGCCAACACAATAGTACTAATTGTCATACCAATAGCCGTAAGTATAGAGGCAATGGTTATCCCCTGCTCCCTAAACAAGGTCCCTATCCTTTCCTTCAGAAAAACATCAGTATTCATTAACTGCTTAAACGACTCCTTAATCCTTGCAACCTCGCCGGACAACTTACCCTTTAAAATTGATATTTCTTCTTCATGCACATTCAAATCACCCTTAAGCCTCTCAATCCTATCCTCAACCCTTTTCCTCAACTCCATATATTCATCACTCAACTCAGCCCCCTCCCCATCAATCAACTCCTTCTGCTTCTCATATTCCATATCCAAATGGTCCTTTACCATAACATATTTCGCTGTAGCAGTCTTCAATGCACCCCTAATAGTAAAGACTTATCGAGACCCATAATCTCCCTCAGATACTTTCTAAATTCAGGTGTCTGTCCATCCATTTCAATATTACTAACCTCTTCAACACCTTCAATAACCTTATCCACAACACTAACCACCTCACTATTCCCCAATTCATTTATTTCACTAGCATCCGGTATCTTATTCTTTATCTCCTCCATCTCAATGTCTTCCGATGAGTTTTGCCTCGGTACAATTCGCTTATTGATAGCATCGATAGGAAATCCAAGAATTTCTAACCGCCTCTTACCCAGGACACTCAACAACGTTTTCGAAGACTTCAAACTCCCATCTACATTTGTCAACTCTACAGGACGCTCACCCTCGGCCTTATAAAACAGCTTTTTCCCTTCTACCTTGAAAAAAATATAACGTCTGACATACGACAAGGAACCCAGCTCATCCTCAATTTTTTTATAAAAGTCATCCACCTTGGTTCTAACCACTCTAGTCTCTTGTGGCAAACTAGGCGTACTCTCCGTATCCATTATTTCAGTATCGGGAGCATTAGTAAAAGAAGTTTCCTGCTCAGTCGTATCATCAACATCTTCATCATGATCACCATCAAAATCCACGTCACCAAAATCCTTCATATCCATTACTTTTCCCTGGGAAATAAAAATGGGAGTTGAAGAAATTTATCCGAAAATTCCATCTGCTCCACCTGAAGAAATACAAGCCAACCACAATGCCGGTATCTCAAACGGATACTGGAGTGAATTGAGGTCAACAAAGGAGAAGCTTACAGATAAGTATAAAAAACATTGCAAGAGGTCGTCTATAGCGTGTAATTATGTAAGTGCGGCTGAATGTGTGAGTACTGTGTCAGGTGTAGGAGCATTAACATCGACACTAACAGTCGTCGGTTTACCAGAATCTATCGCATTTGGATCACTAAGCACCATTATCGGTAAGTTCTAGTAACTTACAAATTGGATACATGTCCTTTGTTTTGTAAATATTATTCAGATTTCATAACATGGATATTATTATTCCTAAACACTTGTTACACTAGCTCGCAGATGCTAGGGTATTCAAATACAGCTGTCCGTCCCAAAATGGAAATTTTTGGCTCTCTGAGCACCGACACGGGAGTAGTCGTGTGTTCGAATCTCATCTTGGTAACTATTTTTACTTTTTTTTTTCTTTTTACTATCTCGCCCGCGGGGATAGGTTTCCAACTCGTAACTCACTAAATGTCCCAAATGGTCAATTGCAACGTCACAGATTTAAACTTCGTACCTAAACTCTCTAAGTACTTGGAAGTCATCTAAATGACGTTTCAGGCCAAAATTGGTATTTGTTTTCGACAAAATTTGGCACAGTTAACAAAAAAGGTATGCTGAACATAATAGTGACATCATAATTTTGATTTTTGTCACCTAAATGTCATTTTAGGCCAAAATTGGTCCAAAAATTAAAACTACTTTATTTAAGACAAAATTTGGCAAAGTTAACAAAAAAAGTATGCCGAACATGATGGTGACATTAAAATTTTGATTTTTTGTCACCTAAATGTCATTTTAGGCCAAAATTGGTCCGAAATTAAAACTACTTTATTTTCGACAAAATTTGGCACAGATAACAAAAAAAGTATGCTGAACATGATGGTGACATCAAAATTTTGATTTTTTGTCACCTAAATGCCGTTTAAGACCATAAACGTTTCAATCGCGCGACTTTTAACCATGGATGATAGGCTGTATTTTTGTTAGCAGAAATTGTAGAATTGGGTCGCATTGTGGATGTTTCATAGTTGTGCATTTTTAATAGCGAGATAGTTTATGCAGCGCCTGCATCTTGTTTCTTTTATTGTAGAACATATCGGTATGCTGCTTATCGCCAGTTCACCTGGTGGGTACATGTTCGCACAGGGAAAGTAACATAAAACAATATATTCTGCTCATTCAAGGAGCTTTAGTAGTGGACTCTAGTTTCAGTATACCTATTTGCCGTATTAGTTGAAGCTGCTTCTTTATTTAATCGTTGTTTTGTCGGTGTTGATGATCTATAAGAAAACCGTAGAAAATAGTGAAATAAGACATTCCCTCTTTTGAATAATGTCTAAATATTTTAACTTACAAACAAACGTCAAGGTTAGTTGTCGATGTGTTTACGTCGTGCGTTTTTATAGGTGATTGCCTTTCTTTCTCGGTACTGTCAATAAAATCCCTGAAGTTAAATGCCAATGAAATAAATATATAAAATTTATAAAAGCTTTAGGCAATAATTACAAACACTTACAAGATAACTGGTTTCAGCAAAGGCATACCAAGTATGGTGCATAAATGATCGATGATCGCGATCCGATCCGTCGGTAAATCTAGTGAAAGCAAGGTAAAGTTCGTTTAAAAAAAGACACAACGATTACAAAATTACATTTATAGAAAAGAATGTCGTACCATCTTCGAGTAAATCTGTTTGTATTGCCACGGAGGATGATTTTGCGAAGTTTTCTTTGGTAACCTGAACTGCTTTGCTCCTGATGTTTGTCTACATTGGGCGAAATAAAATATAAGAATATTTGCAATTTTGAACAAAATAATACAATGTAAATTTTTTTTGCTCGATTTACCTTCACGTTCGCTTGCGAACCTTTGCATTCAGTGGTAGCAACTTTTGTCTGCGTAGAGACGCAGTTCCGCAAAAAGATATCGTCATCGTCGGCATCCAGGAGTAAATTCTGTTCTTCATGGTCTGGTTCAGAATTTAAATCCTCGGCTTCCGCTGTCGCCATCGCAGCCATAATAACCTAGAATGTACTTTTCATGAAAAAAAAAAAAAAAAAGCGAAGAAAAAGCAGCCATAAATATGTGTACAGAAATTCCCCATGCTTTCACCTTCTTTTTTTGTAACTTTTCAACGACGCTAACTCTTTTGCTATGTTCAGGCTTGTGTGCAAAGATCCTTGGAAGAGCCCCTAAGACCAGATTACGGGGTGCTTTTCTGAAACCTGCAATACGAACGACTAATTCATACATTCGCAATATACACTGTGTTCAGTTTCACAACTTTCTTACCAGTCCCTCCAGTAATGAAAATAACTGGACTAACAAAAAGAAAAAACGTGGTAAACTAGGCTTACCTTGCATTAGTTGATTTCTTAAATCGATGGACTTATCAAAGCAGTTGCTTTGGAAGTGCTCCTCGCATAAATAAATAGTTCTTGGAAGATCAGTTCTTTTCATGTTTGCTATCCAAGTAGCAGCGGTAGATTTATGACGCGGGATTTGGAAAAATTATAACTCCGGATTCCTTTTTCTATGGTTTTGACAGCCTACGGCAGCGCAAGACGCACCCATCCTTAAAATTTTAACTTTCTACGAAACTTTGCGACGTCTTTCGTTATATTGCAAGAATATTTTGTAAATTTTTTACTTTTGAATTAATTTTTTATTCGCCAAAAATAGGAACCTGCTTGCGCGCATAAACACATTTCTTTTATAAAAACAGGGGGTTGTTTAATCCTGCAAAAGCGGTCTGCTTCATAGCCGGCTCTACGTCATTTGTTTACATTTTTCTCGCATCCGCTGAACTAGACCGTTTTGGAGAGGAAGGCCGCCATTACTGTCGAAGGCAGCACGTTTGGTAAAAATGGTAAGAAAGAATACAATATTTCTAAGTTATACTAATGAATTGTGCAAAATAATTATTGAATTCTTTAATAAATCAGCATTATCTACGATATGAGAAAAAGTTTTTTTGAGGTGGGAGGTAACCTTTAAGTTCCGCATTTTTAAAACGACGGACGTTCGCAAACTTTTCGCATTTCACCTCTGTTTTCCGGCTCGTTTGCAATATTGCTGTATATTTTTATATAAAATTCCTTTTAGAAATTTGATTCAAGCAAAATAATATCTATTCGACGTTACTAATTCGCAGTCTTCAATTCCGTAATTTCAATAAAAATGTGCTCATTCCATTTTTTATTCTGCCTTTTGGACAATTTATGACGTCCTACGTGTTCGCAACATTTAATTTCGCATTCTTTTCTCCCGTTTACAATTTCGCATTCTTTTCTCCAATTTCGCATTCTTTTCTCCCGTTTACAATTTCTTCTCTTGGGTATTTTTAAAAATAATCGTAAAAAATCAAGTCATAAATAAAATGAGGGAATAATTTTGGTTTACAAGTTAATTTCGAATAGGTCTCGCCGAACTAAGATATTTGATTAATTTTTGTGTAGCTCCGTATTTTTCCGGCAGATTCTTGTGTACGTATCAAAATGGTCAGGGAATTTTTTTGATTGGTGAGGAACAAACCAGAGAATGGTTTCAAATACAAGAAAGAATCAAAAGCTGAACAAGTGGCAAAGGGGACGAAAACTATATGATATCATGAAGAAAATATGTGCCTGGAACATGCGCATGCCTCTCAAGAAAATGAGATGTGGGGGTGGAGATATATCAAACCAAATTCTTCAAGGCTATTTTCTTCTGACTTGTGCGAAGTTTTTTTCTTTCTTTTTTCTTCTTCACATCGACTTATTTATGGCGCGCCGGAGGGGGCAAAATTTAAAAAATATTTTTTTTTAAAAATTATTTTTTTGTAAAAAAGTTATTTGGAAAGAATCTTAAATCTTAAAAAATATAAAAAATATAAAAAATATAAAAAACATGAAAAAGAAATTCAATTCATTTATTCGAAAATAAAATATTAAAATATAAAAAAAATCAGAGAACATTTTTCTCGTCTGTCTCCGTGTCAATCGATCATTTTGTTTGACACGAGCGGAACCTGTTCTGCAAAATATTACGTTTTTCGCGCTCTGTGCGCAATTCTAAATATACAATATTAAGGTAAATATGACAAATAGAACTTAATTATTATTTCTTTTTATAATTTTTTAATTAACGATCTTGTTCTGTGCAATGTTTTGAAAAGTTATATATATATACGATAGTGTCAAGAAATTTATACGAATGTAAAAAATGGCGAAAGTTTTTCCAAATTCACAATGGTAGATGGCAGTGCAAAACGAAAGTCGTGTAAAGCTTTAGTTGGTTAGTTTTAAACTTGAAGAAGACTGGAGTAATATAGCTATATTAATCCAGTGTAAATATAAATGTAACAATTAAGCTGAATTTATTCTTATGGCTCTTTTATACGGTTTTCTAAACTTACTCTTGCCTATACTTTTGATGTTTTCTGTAAACTTTAAACTTTCTTCTGCAATCATTTCAGACAACAAGTGTTGGCTTTCGGCTGCTTGTTAGGCAAGTTAGCTTAGTTTAAAATTGAATACTCTTCCAATTTTCCGATGGTAAGAGAAATCCTGCTGGGTCTCCTGGCTGAAAATAATCGTTCTAACAATTTCATGTGACTTTGGTCCAGGTTGGACCAAAGTCACATGAAAATAGTGAAATACATTTAAAAAGCTTTCTGGCATTTATTTACTTTCTTCCACCATTTACGAAGTAGACATGTCGCAATAGGAAGTTATAGCCCGTATACTCCAAATGGAACACCTGGTCTCACCATTTCCCATATATTCAGATAATATTCTGCTCATGGGAATATTTTTATTAAAAAATTGATCTGCGTCCTGGGTGCAGGGTCCCACTTCCAGGTTTGTCATCACCTTTATCCTGCCGGATTTCATCCAAGGACAAATCTTGTTTATTTCTGAACCATTCAAATTGTAGTTGAAGCTGTAACACGTGGAACATATTCACTGTATCACTGTATTTCTAACATCTGCTCGGTTTCAATTTAAAACTTGTCAGAATTTTGATGGACTTAGTGACAGGGCCACAAAAAGACAAAAAAATATTTTCTGAAAAAAAAAATTTAACTAAAAAGTTTTCTTATTTTTTTATTTAAAAAAAAAACATTTTTTCTTGCAAAAAAAGTTTTTTTTCACTTTTTGTTTTTTTAGTTTTGTCCCGTCTAGGCGTTTCATACTTATCTGAAGTTAGTGCGCCAACCTCGATTCTAGGACCTGTGCTGTGGTGTTTTTTTGTACGAGGGTGCAACGCTACAGGCCCTGTCATCAGGTTGTTCTATTTTCCAATCACCTCTCGCAATTTTTAACATTTTCCAAACCCCCCATTTATTCGGTACTCTAGAGCATAAACCCACCTGCGTACAAAGCCTATTGTTTTCTTTACAGATATTTAAATCCCGTGGATAGGCCCCCTTATGTTTTGGGAAACAATGGACATTAGTTTAAAAAAAAAATTCTTTATGCCTTTTTTCGGTAACTGCAGACTCACCATACCACGTTTTCTTCGTTAAGTTATTTTTTAACTTAGGTGTGGCGACATATTTAGTTGTTTAAAAAAAGAAAGTTAAGAAGTTTTCAGAAGGATTCTGCAACCGTTATTAGTTAATCATAGTGACATGTAACGTGAAATTAATTTGACATTGTTATCGGGGAGCTGTACATATCCTTAAAAACAAAACAAAATCACAAGACAAGAATTTACAATCTAAATCTGCTGCTCTATATTTTCGACTTTTTGATGCAGTTCCATACTTACTCCTAAAATGTAGAGCGCATTTTGCGGCCTCTGCAATCAATCCCTTCCAGTTCAAAACTTTCGGCTACAACTCTGCCCTACCTCATAAGAAACTGAAAATAATCGCTTTTACTTTAGGTTCACGCATGCTTTCTAACGAACAGAGAGTTTTAACTAACTTTTTAAATCATAGTCCAAAAAAGAAATCTAAAATAAAGAAGGCAATTCAAGATTTTAGAACACAAATAATTTCTGAAACTTTCCACAGGTATATAAATTGGAAAAGAAAATACGATATTCACACAGTCAAGTAATCAAAAGTAATTTGAACCACTGATTTCAACTAAGATACTACAGCCAAATCTTCTTTTGTTTGCGAGGCTGGAAGTTCGTAAAACTTCAATAAAATTATGATGTAGAAATATCATTTATAAAATGGACTTTGTTTATAAAAATTTGTCCACGAACAAAGACCCCATTTTTTCTCCATTTCTTAAACAAAAAAACCCAGCTAACTGCTAAATGTCATGTAAAATAAAACAAATTATTTGGAATGTCGGTATGAAAAAAATTCTCAATATCCGCTAACTTTCTCTTTTGTATCCATATCTAACGTGATTCACGAATGATTTCCCTTCTTGCTTTCCTTTCCAAGTGGCGTAGTTAAAACCGTTATGCCTTCCCACACAAATATCATTTTCCTTCCACCACTTGTTCGCATTATCATACCACATTGGGAAGTGTGGAGCCAAATGTGTCATAGCGCATAGGCGACACATAAATTTTGTATTGATGAATTCACCAGTTCCCTTCCAGAGAAAGTAAGAATTATAAAGATCGTCGTGTTTGTCAAGAAATTTCAAATATTCAGCTAATTCTGCTGGTGATTTAAAGTAGTCGACATGAATGTAACTTTTTGGAGGAGCCAATTTCTTGTAATCGTTTGGATGTGCTCCCATCACAATCGGAACTATATTGTTTCTAAAACAAAAATAATGTGTTAATAGTAAATTGATAGATGTATTGGAATATATCGTATAAGTCTTGGAATGTTCAAAGTACGTAACAGAAGTCTAGTTGTACGATTGGTACTTTAGAGAGACGCATGTTACATTAAGGGAATTAATTTTTACGAATTTCGGAAGTTATTGTCAATTTCGTGAAAATTGATTCCTGCGAAAATTATTGAGTAACTCACTATTCGCGAAATTACAATTTTTTTCTAAAATGATTGATCTAATCTTTTCCGTTGTCGATATACATAGATATGTAAACTTGAGAAAAAAAATTAGGAGAAAAAAAAATGAATTCCTTTTTTCACCAAATTCACGAATTTAATTCTCGCAAAATATTAGGATAGTTAACATCACGAAAATTACTTCTCCCGAAAATTAATTCCCTCAAGATTAATAAGACTACTGTCATTGCAACTCTTGCGTTAACTGCCATATATTTCGGACGTTTTTAAATTTAATTTACCGAAACATTCAATTTAAAAAAGTTTCACGTTTGATAAATATCTTATTTCCTGAATTTCCCAAAATCTGCAATTTCTCACATCGATCTCACCACCACCAGCAGCAGCACTCATCACAAAACGAAAAACGTAAAACGTAATTGCTATTCTTCCTTTTGTCTGATGTTTCCTTAATTTTTGGTTCATTCACCCTACCCTACCCTTAGCGTCCGAGAGTTGATGGCTAGTCAAGGTAATCATCATCCATAAAAATAATCTTACAAATATGCATTCCAATGCAACTTCTCTGTCACATAATCCTTACAATTTGAGTTCTCAAACGCCAAGTAAAATTTATAGTCTCTTTTCAGCATTTGAAAGCAACCCTTGTCGGTCCTTACACATGACAATGAGCCACAACCACCGTACATATCCACCGTAATGTATTTCTTTAGCTCGTCCACGTAATTTTTTCTTTGGTTATGTCCTCCACAATTGGAAACAAACCAAGCCACGAGTTTATTTTTACCTTGCGCGTAGTTTTTCAACGGTTTATCCGGTAGATTCGTAACATTTAGATACGGTACAAATTTTTCGTAAGGCGTATTCAAAACGCTATCACGTCTGTAACTCGCTGTCCAATTGAGAGTCGATGTCGTCGACAGTGTTGGATAATTTTGCGCTGATTCGATTTGAAATGATACCCAGGTTTGATTCTTATTCTTATTGTTCCGTTTCAAGGCGGCACTGCCGGCAAAAAAGACTGTATCAGCGTGGCTAAGAAGTCTTTTATCCCTAGTAACAGTGCATTCTTTAATGTTGCAATTGTCTTTCAACAGCTTCTCCCTGTTATTTGTTTGATCGCCAGACCAAATAAGAATCTTTTTTGGCTTTGTAATTTTTAGTTTCAATCGAAGTTGATCCGTTACACGGTCATTTTCTTCATTTGGACTTGGAAAAAGCGTGCTTAATAATTTCCAGTCTTTGTCAATGTCCAATACATTTCTAAACTTTTCTTCAGAGATTCTCTCTTTGCTATAGAAATCGAATAATTCTTCTTTGGAGAAAATATTATGCGCAGTCTGATGTAAATTATGCATCCGTTCTAAATATTTGTCTATTTTTGATTTCTTCGTGGTAATGACAACTTTGTCCCCCTTTTTAGTGTTTCTTTTGTCAACAGCAGGGCCTTTCATGGTTGGTTGTTCGATTTTTTTAATAAATAAGTTTCCAAAATGCTTTCCTGTCGCCATATCTGTGGAGATGCTAATTTTTATACGAGATTTAGCTGGATGATTATCATGAATGTGTAACGTATCTCTATGAAACATTTCACCTCCACTTGTAAAGTATATTGCAGAACAGAGCAAAGTGGATAATATCAAAACAAATGCAATACGTTTTGGATGAATTCTCATTCTTCTAATGCTACTTAAGTTTCTTAATATCTAGAGAAATTTAAAACCGCATGTAAACAAACGTTGTTGCGAAAAATATGTACAAATAAAAAAGCGAAAACATTTTGAATTTCTCTCTGATGCAATGTAAAAAACCTTTTGAAACTTTTTCTTCTTTATATTCACCTGCAACAAAAATAGTTACCACATATTTCTGCTCGACACGTTTGTCCATAAGCATACGTTTACTAATTTTATTTTTATCAACTTAAACATAAGAAGCTGCTCTTCTAAAGCATCTATTGTTAACAACAATTAAAATGCCTATTGAGTAACGAATCGATAATTACCATGGCTTTAATGACAATTTTACGAGCCACGTTTCAAAAGTGATATCTGTTGAAGCTAATCTACATTGCAGACATAGTTATTAAGTTATAATGTGTTTACCCCTCGCGTTTCTAGAAATCTATTTTTTCGTTTGAAATTAAAAACTTTTTAAATTTTGAGAAACTTACATCTGGCATTTAGATGGTCCAAAAAACGCCATGTTTGGATGCACTTTAAAAGATCGTTTATAGGGTTTGAATTTGGTCGTTATCATTATATATCGTTATAATTTAGTATCGTCCAAAGCGACGATACTAGCTTTTATTTGCTGATCATGAATGTGCAAAATAAACATTTCCGCAAGTTGAAGACAATCACTAGCCTATTAACTACTGAATTTTCACCTCATAATTTTGAAATACAATTAATTTTCATGACAAACTGCAAAATAGTGCGTTTGACAGGCAGGGTGACTACTCAGTACAAGTTTAAACCTAGGACGATATTCTATTATCCTAGGTTAAATTAAATTTAAGCTTCCAGCTGGCGATTAAATTAGCTTAACTTGCCGTAATTCTCCAATAAACGCCCCTCTCTATTAAACGCCCCCCCCCTAGTGTGATGAAATGGGGCGTTTGTTAGAAAACCCCTTTGAGCCAACTGATCTGGACGTTGAAGATGCCAGTATTGAAAAGAATTTAATTGAATTTGATGAAGAAGAAGATGACCTTGTAAATATTGAGGATATATAAAAAATATCTCACATATCAAAAAAATATTTTTTGTGAATAAACGCCCCTCTCTTATTAACGAACCCCTAAAAATCTTATGAACGCGCCCAGGGCGTTTATTGGAGAAAATACAGTATTTCAAATAGTTCAAATAATTCTGTGTGTGGTAGTTCTAATTTTATCCGCATTTGCGAAAAATTAGTACAAGCGAAAAATGTTTTAATAAAAATAAAATAAACACACACTTACAACATCTGTTTATTATTTGCAAAAGATGCTGTAAATCTTTTTCACTACCAGGCAACACTTATCGACGACAAAAATTTAAAATCTCGTGACAATTAATCCCAGACGATATTTTTTTATCTCTAAAACACCTGATCGCTATTAGAAAAAGCGTCATGAACGCTACGAACAGTAAATTTTGATTTAGCGTCAATTTGGTGATACGATTTTTTTTAGTTGCGAAAATGTAAAAATTAGCACGTGGAGTGTAAGCTAATTGCGACCTTACGAAACACAAATTTGACCATAGAAGGCAGAAGAATATATTTTCTTAGGATAAGGTGGTAGCATATCTATAGACAATAAAATAGAAAGTTTTTTACGTAAAACTAGACCATTTTTCGGGACGGATTAGTGACTGAAGTTTTGAGGTGACGAAAACAAAAAAGTTAAAAAAAGTTAAAAATGTATTTTTACCTTAAAAATTTAATTTCTAATCTGTGAAATACACAAAATTAGTTTTTTTTTAGAAAAAGATATGCTCTGCAAATAAAATTAATTTAAAAAGACTGGTTAAAAAAGTTGAACACACCTTTTTGTTTAAAACCTACCTAGAGCAAGTCTGAATTATGCTGTATAGGTGAAAGTGTCAAATACTTATAATTATAAGATGGTATTAAGTTTTAGTATTTGAAAGCTTAACCCTGAAAATAAGGCGAGGATAAAATAGTCCGTAATAAAATAGTGCGGAATTAATTAGTGCGAATTAGGGTGTATTTCGCACTAATAAATTCCGCCCAAATCTGATGGAGCTCTGCAATTCGCACTAATAAATTCTGCCCAACGCAGAAAAAATTAGCAATTCGCACTATTAAAATCCGCCCAATGTAAAAAAATTGGCCAGCATTAGAATTTTCGTGAAACTCCTTAAAATAGAAGGCTACAGGTTGGGAAAGACAAGAGATAATAAAACAAGCATTTTTTAGTCAAGTCAAGATCTATTTCAATAGGTTTACTTTTTACTGATTCTCCAAAACGTTTCTTCTCCACTGGAATTCTTCCTGATTTATTAAAAAAAGCTCTGATGTCTTTCTGTGTATCGTTATTGTTCGTCAAAACATCATCTTTCTTCTTCATCTTTCTTTTTCCCCCTTTTTTTTCAGGCTTTCCTTTCATCTCTTGAGATGCCAAATAAGATCCAGCAACAAAGCCTTCATCACGTGGGTAAATGTTTGGCTGTATCACTGTTTCAAAAATGACGAGTGGGAGCATGAAGATCGACATCTTAGATGATGAACTCTAAAACTTTTGATTATATATAAGATATTGTCACAAGACATTCAGATTTTTTTTTCTTCTGTCCCCATTATCCCTGATTTCTCACCATGAACTTAGGACTTCCACACGTCCTCAGATATCTAAGTTGTCTTAGAAAATAGGACCGTTTGGGGACCTTGCTTACGAAGTAAAAAACGTACGGAATCGCATAAGTTAAATCCGCAAATTTCATAAAAATTTCGAAATCGCACTAATAAATTCCGCACATTTAACCATTTACCTAGATTCGCACTAATTAATTCCGCATTAATATAAAAAATTCGGCTCTTAATTCGCACTAATTTATTCCGCACTTTTTTATCCTCGACTTATTTTCTGCCCTTAAGGTATTAGCATATTTAGAAACAAGAAAATCTTTTTGCTAAGAACAAATCAATAAACAAATAAAGTTACAATAACAACTTAGGTTAAATATTGAATTAAAAAAATATCGAAAAATCTCTTGAATACTAGATGATTCTAGGAGAATCAAAAAGAAACTCCTCTCACATAGAATAATTCAATTATTACAAATAATGACATCACAAAGTTTCAAAGAAAAATCATTATTACATGAGAACAATTATTTTTGTCGGAAATAATTTTCGTCATTTGCATGACAAAAATCTTCTCACATTCCCGGCGGATTCTTTCCTAATAAGGTGTACATGTTTTTGTAAACATATTCGAGCTGGATGGTGTGTTTCCCTACTTGTCTTTTAAATTTACCTTGGTAACTTGAAAGATACTATTTCCTTTCATTTCCTTTTTTATCATACCTTCTTCTGTTACACCTTTCTGGGTTTTTTTTAAATGAGAAGATAATTTTATTTTTTATAGGAATTGTTTATTTGGGGGAAAAATCCCCCAGGATCCAAGAAAATCTCCATTTGTGCACAAATCACTACATGTACATAAAAATATTTCTTCTCCTAAAGAGGTTTCAAAGGGAATTTAGTGAGGGGTAAATTTTACAAAGTGCTTAGCAATCTTGATTGTAGTACCAAAGGTTTCTTGTGTGGTTTCAAAGAAGTGATTTTGTTTTCAACCTCGCCCAAGGATATCTTGTATATTTTCTGATATCTGAGACGGCGAACATGACCCTGATACAGGCCTGTTCACGTGACCATTTTACAACCCAGAATCTGGGTTGTAATAATTATTAAGATTTCTCTTGATAACCCAGGTTTTTCTTAAAGGTAGGCAGTGCTAAGTAAGCAAATGCCACGTGACGTCAAGATTAAACTAAGATTTCTGACAAGTGAAAATGTGGTGGCGAAACCAAAAGAAGTTAAAGGAACAGTATGCTATTGCTTCAGCTAAACAGAGTTGACCAGGATCATATTGATTCTTTGGTTTTGTTATGTTACGGCGATAAAAGAACATATATGTTTAGAAACTTTTGGGTTACCTGAGAACAAGGACTGTGTTAATACTAGCCGAGACCTAGTGTCGCAGGCCAGATGTAGCATTACGGAATTCCTTTTACTATGAAATAATTTATCTCGCACTGAAGTGAAGCGGTCATCGTGTATATAAAAGACGGACAAAAAATTCAGTGATCGTATTATCATGATTGAGGTTCCTGGGGCCATTTTTTGAATATCAAAATTGCAATAACTTGATTACAAACAGGATTATTGACTTAAAAGTTGTTATGGGGTGCTTTTAGACCAATGTACATGAATTAGCTTGAACAACAGTTTTGTATTAGTTACATTTCCCAAGTTTCAGAATTTAGGTATTTAAAAAGAGGGCGATAAGAATTTTCGAAGATAATAATTGACTTCGACCAAATAACAAAGAAATAGGTATATACAATTTATTTAACAAAATGATTTGTTCAAAGCCAGTGCACAATGCTAATAAAATTTCAGATCAACTGTGCTTAGGCCAAATGGTAATTAAGCTCAACCCGGCACATTTTCATATTCATCGACATGGTGTGAATATGGTTAATGCCTGATATTATACCACAACTCAATTCATTGTGACTATTACTTTTCAGATATCACATGTCGTCCGTGAATACTATGATCAAAGAAGGCTACTGGCCAGGCTAAGACTATGCATATATAGCAAAAAAAATTCAGAGAAACTGAGCTTGTCGTTATTATCATAGTCACTCGGAAAGACTATGTTATGATTTTAGGTCAAATATTGGTTAAGATCATAGTCCGTGGAAAAAAATATGGCCTTGAAGTCTATTGTTATAGTTCTTTGTTTACAGCAATCAAGGTCATGTGATCAATATAAATGCATCGTAATCAAAATGAAAACATGGCAGCTGGCGACATTAGCACTGATGAAGCTACATTAAAATCATTTGTGTGAGAAAATAAACATGTCAGGACCATGTTAAGATGTACCCGAAAAATTTCGATATCTCATGACCCGGTTTAAATAAAATTAATATATACCCTGCGTAGAACACAATTTATCAAGAATCTTGCTTTCGAAAGGATATCAAAATGAAAGCCTCCTAAAATGTGCCAAAAGTAATCTGGGGAAAATAATATTTCAGCTTCATTATAGCTAAAACTTTGATAACTAATTATATTCACCACTCAATATTTGTCTCCACAAGAGTCTTTGATTTGAATGAAATACAGACTGGACATATACACTGCCATTGATAAAGCTGTTTACCCATACTTTGGTAAGTCATGACATCTTAAAATGGCAAAATATTTTGTGAATGTGCAAATAGCTGTCTGTAAGTACCTTCTGCTTACTACACTACTTAGGACCTAATTAGGTGGTATTGGCCCGGCCAGCCTTACGTTCGGGAAAAGTATTATAGCAGTAAAAGAAGTAGAAGAGAAAAAAAAAATTCTCAATATTTGGAACAAAAGTCAATTAGTCTCTAGCCGGCTAAATTCACGGCCGTACACCATTCACCATGTTTTATTTTCTATTTTAACTTCGGGGGGAGAGCCATTACGACAACTCGCCGCGTTAACGCATAAATTAGTGACGTCATGTCGTCAAATCACAGCACAGAACCGAGAAGCCTGCGCCAGGGTCATGATCGTATCGCCGTCCCGGTTTCAAAGAGATACAAGATGCCCTGGGGACGAGGTTGATTTCTTTGTATATTATATATCAGTTTTTAAGCGTCTTTTTAGATGAAATTTGTGCGGCGTATCCTAATGAACAGGTAACGAACAACTCCAAGTTGCAGTCAATTAAAGTTTTCTTCAAAAACTGCAGGAGAAAATGCGATATGCCTAATCTCAAGAGCCCCAAAATTTCTTATGAAATAAAGATAAAATTTTACGAACAAACAAACAAACAAAAACAAAAAACACAAAAAACACAAAAAAAGACAAGCAAACAAACAAACTAATAAGATTAAGGTGATTTTATTTGACATTTATTTGAACATGCAAATAAAGCTCAAATAAATAAGTATACTAAGAATTC
Organism: Hydractinia echinata; assembly: GCA_030067915.1. Classification (NCBI taxonomy): domain Eukaryota; kingdom Metazoa; phylum Cnidaria; class Hydrozoa; order Anthoathecata; family Hydractiniidae; genus Hydractinia; species Hydractinia echinata. Next base: position 914,078 of record JASGCC010000108.1, on the reverse strand, counting down.
TGTTGAAGACTTTACATCAGAGAACAACAAGTAGCAACGAACACATATGTACATCTCGATGAAAACATTCGGTTAAAAAAAATCGATTTATAGTCATTCGAATCTTTATGCGGGATACTTTTTTAAAAACACAAAAACATTGACAACATGTTGGCAAACATACCAACATATTCATTCATTATCTTTTTTCAACATGGCGAAAAAGAAAGCTGCCGCATTTATATGTTGCTGGCCTTGGCTTTAGATGATGATGAGAGAAAAAAGAGAGATCCTACAAGAAAATGGGTTCAGTCGAGGGAGAAGAAAGGACTTTATGCCATCCTCGTCCAGGAGCTATGATCGAGGATACTAGAACATACAAAGAGAAGATGAGAATGGACTTTGATTGCTTCAAGCAGATTCTACAGTTCATTAAGTCCTACATCACAAAAACAAACCAAATTTAACTTTCAGATATCATCTTGTTAATAACACTTTCATCAACCATATTTTCTTTTGGATATGCTTACGCAATAAAACAAGTGTTAGAACCATTGATATCTAAGAGATAATTCGCTAGGTTTGTGGAGACGTTCATTGTGTAATATAAACAAAAACTCAAAAATGCTGCTTTGATTCGAATTTGTTTTGATTTTGGATTGTATTCGAATAGAGTTCTACTTGAGCATTCTCGTCCCCAGAGCTCTTTGAGATTAAAACCTCGAAAGTAGCTCTGGACCTGTCTGGTCACGTGATGAATACCCCACCACACGTTTTTTTTTAAAAGAAACATGTTTATAAGAAACCTACATGTAGAATCTTCAAAAATTAAGAAACTTTTACTACTACATTCTATGTCTATTTCTGAAATAAGAAACTTGTTTTATATTTTGTACTGTTGTGTTGTTGAGAACTTTTAATAAAAGAGACTTTGAAATGAAAAATGCTATATTTTTTTATTTTGAAACCAACTAGTTCAAAAATTAAAGAAACTTTTAGAACTAGCTATTTATTTGATATAAATAAGAAACCTTTTTACTAGGACAATTAAGAAACTAAATAAGAAACTTTTGTAACTAAAAACATGGAATTTCAGCCTACAAATAAGAAACTTTTAGAACTAGGCCCTTCGCCAGGTTTCTTATAAATTATTTTCTAATTCGCTTTGCTCAACCGAAAATAACCTTATTTATTTTCTAAACTCCATGTGGGACAAGAATAACGCGGTATTAGTAGTGTAGTAGTTATGTTCCGAAAAGTAGGGGCGAATGATGTTTCAGAGACCTAAACTTTCAGAAACAGACAATAAAATACTAATGTCGTCTTGCACATATCCATCTTTTGCCTTTTCGGATCTCCACCGTCCATGCCTTTTGAATAATCTGTCTGGTACTCCTCTATTTGCTGCTGCAGTTGCGCCACCCGATCTTAAACTATGTAGGCTAAATTTTTGGTGATCTACATTGCAAGCCTTTATTGCGTCTTTAAAACATTCACGGGGTAGTCGTCTTAGTTATCAGAGTTGTACAAGTTCGTAAATAAAGTGTAAAAATACAAATGTAAAGCATATCTGGCCTAATTGTCATTAGCAATATGCCCAATGGCTTCTCTACTAAGGTCCTCATCCTCCTGCTTAGCAATATGCCTCCGTGGCTTCTCTACTAAGCTACAACTTTGACTCAGCTAACAGTCAGCATTATTTTCATCATAATATCAATCTTTATTACACAGTAATATCGGTCTTTACTAGACTTTTTCAGAATCGTTACAATTTTTTACGTCATCAAAAAATATATGTACATAATATAAAATAAACAACAAGCAATCAGAAGGTATTCGCCTTTTTTCTACTGATTTAAGTGCAAGCTTTACTTAGAGATTTGCCTTTTCCAGGATAAAAACTCTCCGGTACCTCGCAGCCAAATGAGGTTGGTTTCATTTACCTATTTTCCGAAAAGAAACCATATAGAAGCGGCATATTTCTAAGCTTAAAGTAAGGCAATTACCTTATCATTTTTTACAACTTTTTAGGGGGTGGGTGGGTGGGCTTTCTCCTTAACTTGTTACAGCTCTGATGGTTAATCGACTTGTGAGAAGGGTGGGAGTTGTTGCACGTGTTATAACGTTAAGACTGGAACTAGTATGCCGTGTAACGGCACACGAATATTTCGAAACGAAAATAAATACGAAAAAAAAGTGTATATGTGGGGTATTTCTCTTGACTCGATTACCTGATGTTGTGCTTGTAAACTAGCCGTTTTTAATTTGACTTATCGTTTGTGAGGCACCTAATTGGATTCGTGATTTAGCACAACTTGAAAAATCGCATTTAACAGAGTGGAAGATCCTGAAAATTTTAAAAAACTTTTTAATGTTTAAGCTACATGTAAATCTGAAACTTACTTACGTAGCCAGTCTTTGTTTTGTAGCTTAGGGCTAGTTATAGCTATAGTTAGCTATAAGTGAAAGTGTCACTATACGTAAAAATTTAGCACACTAGCTAGCTAAATATTTATCCATTATATTGCCGTTTTTGTGTTCAATCATGAGCTTATATTTTTAATCATGAGCTTGACCAGGGTGGCTGCTACTACTGCAAAAAATACTTCTGGAAAAAAGACTCCCAAAAAGTTGTCATCTTTTTGTTTCTGGGTATAGACATAGCCAGATATTTCTGTGAGAACTGTTTTGTTGAACCAGCCTAGGACCTGATTATATAAAGTGGATTGACTTATTTGTGGCTTGCAACATGCTCAGTGTAATTAAATTAAAAGCTTGCATAATAGTAGACCACTATTAAAAATTTCTTTGACATTATATTATAAATCAAACATTTCAGAAGCAAATAATGTTACGTAAATAGCTCCGGCTTCTTTCGAAATGATTTCAGGTGTGTGTAAAGGCATTTTTAGCTGGAATAAACTTTCACCAACAAATTTTTCGCGACTATAAAGTGGAAAAAAAGCGTAAAAAAGTAGTTTCAGCTTTAGGGTGTACAAGATACGCCGCGCTGTTATTAGGTTTGCCTATGTTAGCGTGAAGAAATGAATTACTTTGCGGGGCTTCCTAAATAAAGCTTCGGGCAACTGTTTTGAAAAACTAGAATTTTATAGAGATCTTTTACGAATCTCTGAACGTTTTGATTCTATCCAAGTTTTAAATTTCGGTACGAAAACATATCCAAAAGTGTTTCAGAGTTACAAGTATAGTCTTCCATCACCACGATTGAAACCATGAACTGGGTCTTAATTTTACACCTGTTTTAATTGGTACTCATTTGACAATTAACCTCTTGATGAGGTTCTATTTGGAAAAACACGTTCTTGTAAAGACGTTTCCTAATAAAAAACATTCATAAACATGCGTGTTTCCTTTCGTTGTTTCTTAAGGCTCGTTTCCATTCAAATGTTCCGCTACAGCGCAAAAGGTTTACAAGTTTCTTGCGCGTGCGCACTTTGACAAATTTAGATTTTTTATTCCAGTGCGCACGGGCTAAAAAAGAAACGAGCCTAAAGAATGAATGCAACGTCCAGAACTGGTTCAACCACAGAAAACAAAATAAATAATTAATCTCGAAAGAAGAGGGTTTTGTGTAACAAAGGTGTGGCATTAAATGGTGAATCGACAAACGCTGCTTGAATAATGTCATTTTAATACGCTTGGCCCACTTACTTTTTTAGATTTATGTACTCAATAAGCCTATTAACTTTTTATACGCATTGAAATTCATTACAACTCACCCATTTGAAGACCCGCTGGTTTTTGGGGGGATTTGTTATTATTTTTCCATTTCATTACAAGAAACAGGATTTATGTGATACGTTAAGAAGCAACGAGATATTTTTAAATATATTGTGCAAAAATTTAGCTAAAAAATGAGGTGTCATTTTTTTCTTTTCATAAGAATCACAGAATCTTGAGAATTAAGAATATTTAGTATCATGTGCAATAGACGAACACTTTTTCTGGCACCAAATAAAATTTGCCAGTAAAACGACTCTCAGTGAACTGAACATAGGACGAAGTCAAAAACTCTTTTTTAAACTAAATTTACACGCTTTTTTTTTATAAGAGTAGTGTTTTTTGTTTCAACGTGAATATTCCTAACTTTTGGGCAAGAATCATCTTGATATATCCTTAGCATATTCTTAGCACAAATAAGATTGAAAGTTCTGAGAATGCAAACTGGGTGTAAATCACACCTGTTGTGTTGTTGTTTAAAGGAGAGGCGAACAGCCGTGGCACGGCTGCTGATTTAAAATTCATGATGCCTGAGATAATTTCAAAGACCAGATCCGCTGGTCTGGAATATCCCGTAAAATCTTGACAATTGTTTAGTTTTTGTAATATTTAGTTAGCATCAAATCAGGTAGAAAATGGTTTTGCTGAAAGATTTGCTGTTTTTATATTAAGGGGGTAATAAATTAAAGCTGCTTGTTTAAAAAATGTGAATTTGTGGCTTAAAACTTTGCAGCACAACAACACGTTGGTTATTATACTCACATTATACCCAGAAAATCTCTTCATTAGAAGTTTATTACAAAATACCAGTTTTTACTTTTATCCTTAATGCTGAATCATTCATTTTATGGTTCAGTATTTTTACACATTTGCCAAACTGGTGGTTATTCAGAAACAATATTAGATCTTTCCCTACAGTGATGGCCACGCTTCGATGATCACACTGTTTTTTTAAAAATAATACACAAGTTAAAGATCAAAATAGCAAATATGCTATTAGTTGAATAACACGACGAAAATATTTTTATTACTAAACTTAGTAAACTAATTCATGAGAAAAGATAAAGAAAATAAAGATTAGTAAACAAAGCTAAAACCGCCATATTGCACGTTCGATTTGTTGTTGAAAGTTTCCGGTCTGTGTATTTATCAAATTTGGCGCCATCTCATCACAACAAACTTCATCGTTCGAAGTTGGATGTATGTTGTGAAAAAGGGAACCAAATTACGAAGAGAATATTATTATTGGCTGTGAAAGATGTTTATAAAGTTCCAAGAAGTATTAACGAAGGTTATAAAATGCTGGCACTACGATTGTATGTAAAATATTCTTGGTTATCTTGAGTTAAAGGTCTTATTTTTAATGTTTATTGGTAAGTACATCTCAAACTTGCTTCTTTTTTACCCACACAGCCATGAAAACTTTGTAAAAATGTTGCTAGGAAGGAATATGGATATTTATTTATGAAACATAGTTATTTGTGTGTCGTTATAGTAGTTATTTTATTAGATTTTGGGATTTAGACGTTCCTTAATTTTTGCTACCTCGCCTAAAATTTATTTTGTGGCTGCCACAAAAAAGTTTTTTGTTCGCCTCTCCTTTAAGCAACCTAATTTAACTGTTACTAATAATACTATACTAAACATTTTAAGCCTCCGACTCACTTTAGATCTGTCCCATGAGGATCCTGATAGCAACAAACTTTTTCCACTCAAAATCAAATATTTTTATACCATTCAAAAGAGCATCAGAAATATGGTATAAAATAATATTACAACATATGATAGAAATAAATTGGCACAGAGCTACAAGGCTTTAAGTTTCGGAAATTCAAGGGGTTGAACATTTATTTCTCAAAAAAAAAAAATCAAAGGAAAATTTCTAAAACTTCAAAACACGATAAAAAAAACTAGCTCAAAAGAGATGAAAATATAATTCAAAAACACCCTACATACTTCACAAATTATAAAAGATGTATAAAAATTAACCCCAGATTTATTTAAAAATATGTTAAAAAAGCAAATTTGCATCGAAGGCATTCATTATAAAATTGATTATTTCAATAATTTCGTTCGATTTTTAATGAATATAGACGATGTTCTGTTTACAAAGATTAATTTATTGTTGTTATTGTTATAACAAGTATGATGTTGATGGAATACTTCTAGTTGAATAGTATGAGCAGTAATGATAAAGAGATACGTCAAAGTGAAAATTAAGTTCAAATTTTATTGATATTTGAACCCGTTTGATACAGCTTATTGTTATATTGCCATCATGGTATTTGAATGATACTTTGTAAATAGTTTTAATATATAAAAATTGGGAAAAAAAAAACTTACTAGGGACAAGGTAGCCAAACCATAATGACACGATTGCAATGCAAAGATAACTTTGACTACGATGGACACGGGTGGCGATGTCAGTTACTTCATCACCGCAGAGAATTTTTTTTTTTTAAAAGGTACGGCCTATCAGGATTCACATTCCTGCTCCAAATCATTGTACAAAGATCCTTCTTGACCTGAATCACGAGATTGGGATTGGAATTTGGAAAAAGAAGATAATTATGCAATTGAATGAACAGCAGTACCAGAAATATAAAAAAATGTACAATGAACTAAATTCGTTGTTGCTGCAATCCGGATAAAGTCTATTGTGGGCGTTGGAAGTCAAAGTGCTAAATGCGATGGAAATTATGAACTATGACTTTCGTGATTATTTTGTTCTATCAATCTATTTTCTTAGTTTTGTAGGGTCAAAATTTGTAAGGATTACATTTCATTTTTGAAAAAAGTACGAAAAATAACAAAATAGCACGATGTTACAACTATTTGCTACTTTTTATAATCTAATTAATAAGTATGTTTACATCAAGTCCGTTTTATAGTCAACACATATATTGGAATGTTTCTAAGTTTCAAAAGTATTTGTATTTGTTAGTTCATGTTTACTTTTTTCTTTATGTTTATATTTGCTAAGGCTTTTTATACGTTTCTACCCCCTGGATTGCTAAAGATTTCTAAAGCCTTGTAACTCTGTACCATTTTTACTATATGACATAATAGTATTTTTTACTCCTTACTCCTTTTTCTTTTGAAAGGTATAAATATTTTTTTAAATCTTCAAAAACCTCTACAATAAAATTACCCGTGACTGTTTTATTTGATGTCAGATTTAAAAAAAAACATTTTAGGAAAGCGGAGATTTTTTAGTAGCCTTCAAATTTGTCGTGTTACGGTAATGTCAAAATTAAACGTGACTTACAACGACACAATTTTTTTCCACAGGACCAAGTAATATCAGTCTCACTTTTCGTCAGCCTTTTTTCCAGCACCAAGTTGCTTTAAGACGAGAATTTTAATATTTTGTAAATAAGTTCTATGTTCGAAGAAATAATTCAACTTTAAAATCGTAGCAGGTAAAACGTTTTCTAAATCGCCATCAATATTTCCTTATAGCTTTTAAAGGAGCATGGTCTCAATTTTAAATTAATTTTAAGCTGATATGATTTTGTTCTAATTATCTGTAAAGGCACAAGAAAAAAAAAACATAAAGATAACTCACCTCAAAATGCTCACTATTCATATCAGGTGTATTTTTGACGAATAAAAAGTTATAAAATATTGTAGAGCATTTGTATGAATATTTTAACATATTTTAACTACGCCTATCTAACAGCTAACCTTTCATGTTTCACTGATCTAAATTGACTTAACCCGCCTCACTCTCTTCGAATCTTTTTCCGAGGATGCATAAGTTAACTTAATTTAATTTGAAGTGCTACCTGAAAAAATTGCACGAGATCTTTGTAGCCTTCTAAGAGATTTGAGTAAAATTTGTTATTCAAGTTTATTTTTAAATATCTTTGCACTGAAAATTCCAGATATAATCAGAGTCGATTCCATTTACGCGGGGTGTGAATGTTTTTAATGTTTTCATTATAACGCAAAAATATATGAATCAAACAAGTATTGTTTTTATTCATGTTGTTGTTTTATAGATATTGGTTTCAATTTTACATGAGCCGCTAGTAACTGCAAGCTTACCTAGCATAGTGAAAATAACATCCTAAAAGCTGGTCTAACCTGCTAAACTGTTATCAACGGGTCCTATGTTCTGAATGTGTACATTAGATACATCGCCATTTTCAAACCAATTCCTTCGCAATGCATAGATTGATTCGTAGCTCATGGCACTTGCTGAATACTTGCTTGTTAACTGAACGGTTAACGAACGGTTAATTGAACCACCACCTCGTGATTACAAGGCGAATCCCGTAACCACTCGACCCCGCAGTCACTCAACCCCATACCTACTCGACCCCATAACCACTCCGTAACCACTCGACCTCGTAACACTCGGTCACGTAGCATAAACCACGACTTAGAGTTAAAACTCCAACGAAATTCAGTTACAAAAGTGAATCTTGGCCAGTGCTATGTTATGAGATCAGTCATAAGAACAAAAAGACTTATGACTGTGAAACAATTTCATCCAAACGTCTTAGAGGTGGCTGCATTCGATACATAAGAGTTTGAAAAAAAAGTACAAACAAAATCTCTTACCCCACCGATTCCGTAAAAAACTGGAGATTAAAAAAACTGGAGATCAAAAATGAAAGTTTAATATCCTTTATAACGTGTTTCAATATTTCTCACAAAAGAGTTAGGGAACAGGTGTGATGTGGAACGTCACTTCTTCTCTTTTTCGACGTTCTTCTTCGCGGTTGTCTTCTAAATGTTTTGCAAAACATTTCCCTATGTGCTTCTCATAAGTTTAAAAATCAAAAATTGTTATATGCATAATTTTATGAGCAGCACGTGGTTCAATTTTTTTTTTAAAATCGAACTATTGCTAGCCCAGCCTGCTGAAATGAGAAATTAAAAAAGTAGGATTATAAGAACAACAATAATTTTCAAGAAACATTTGGCGCAATAGCCAACTTGAGCAAACAAACACGCATATAACAAGTAAGCAACAGTTGAATCGGTAAATGAGAAACTGAACCAACGTTGCGCTAAACCAAAAAACTCGCTTTGCTTGTAAAAAAGTAGGTGTTTGTAGAGTTGTAAAGAAGTGCATTGACCATCCTTTCGATATTACATGAAACATCGGAACAAAATTACATGAGAATTTGCCAATGACCACAAAAGTTTACAACACAGGACTATATGGGATAGAACGGCTATTATTGAAATTCAAATAATTTTAAACGAAAATTTCGTTTTTAAATGGAATTATTTGACTTCTATGGTCTGCCGTTTAAATTTTCTACCAGCAGGATTACGTGCGCATTGTACTCAACGCAAAATCAAAAGAGTGGCCTATGTTTTACTTAAAAAAATATCAGTATTCTGCCATTTATTTCAGGTTGGTGAATTAAAATAGCAGATCTACTCTAGAAGAGCAAATTGAGCGGAAATTCCCGTTCGCTTTAGTAAGCAAATCTCCTCTACACAATGCGCGTTTCCAGGACTATGATTTATCAGCAAATTTACAACTAAAGTAAATCCAGCAAACCAAGTGTATGTTAAATGTATGTTAACATACATTTAACATACATTGAACATTGAAGAAAACATCTGCACATTGCTCTACTTTGCCGACATTTTTTATATTTTAATGGCAGCAACCAAGCTGTTCTTCTTCTGGCCAAGCATACTGAGTTACAACGGGTTGTGCTTACATCGATATCAAGTGATCAAACATAAAGTTTAAATTAGTAACGTTGTTATTGTTAACACACTCGATTTGTTTTAAAATATTGCTCCTATCATACGTGCCATAAAGGAGTACACAGACACAGTATACAGTACAGACACAGTATATATAAATAACAACTAAATATTAAACACAACAGCTACAAGAACGTCTGTTCGCTTTCGTTGCGCCTCAGGAACACTTTTCGCACGTGACTCCATCACGTAACAGGGTCGCACAGGTGGGATTCTAGACGCCTACACTCTTCCCAACTTTAATGTTTCGACATAACTTTTTTGTTTGTTTGTTTGTTCTTTTGTAGCAGGCAAAACGTCGCCTAGTCATCGACGTATCGTCATGCGAATCCCTTCTGTCGTCGCCGTCCCGTCTTTGTGATTGTGTTGCATCGTGTGATCCATCATTGATGCCGTAAAATGTAAAAATAGATAAACAATAAAAACATATAAACAGAAGCATATTTATCATGTACATCAGATTAGATTTCCTTAATAATAGTAGTTGGTAGGAATTCCAAAGTTTGGGTAAGGTTGCCGAGGGTACACCCCTCGGTCACCCTGGTAGCAACAATAATAAAACTGCGGTGTCATTGCTATTGTCGCGCCAAAATAAGGATTACTTTGATGTGTAACAACATTGTCTGACACAAACGTTGGTGTTGGAGCAGGTCCAACACGAATTTATTGGGTATTGATGGTACAAAAGATACTTCTCTGTCGTTATCATTGCTGACTTGAGTGATTTCATTTGCGTCGTTGCAATTTTCTATCAGTTGTTGTTGTTGATATGCGGCCATGCGTGTATCGTTGTTATTGATAATTTCCTCTTCACTGTCGTCTTCTCTTTCATTCTGCCGGCTTCTCAAAGTGTACATCTTCCTCTATTTCACCCTGCTTCTGTCCTGTTTTACCTCATTCTGTTTTCCAGTTTCTCTTCTTCTTGTCTTCTCTGCTGATCTTTTATAGTTAGTGTAGCTTCTTGTTTTATTTGGTTGGTCATTTAGCATTTTCCTGTCTCTCCTCCTCCAGTCTGCTGTATCGCTGCTCCATTCTGTTCTCTCTCTTCTCCAATCTCTTCTCTCTTTTCTGAAGTATGCTGTGTCGTTCCTCCGGTCTGTTTTTCCTTCACATGCGGCATCTCTAGTTGCTATCCTTTCTGTAATCAACTTCAACGCTTCTCCCTCTTCGCCATCTTTCACTTTTTCCTCGTCATTCTGTCTTCTTTCTGCACTTGTGATATTCGTTCTCTTTTCTGTGTCCTGCCTTTGCCTTGACTCTTTGTAACGTGAACGTTCTACACGTAGGTCTATGTCCCGGTCATCGTCTTTGCTTTATTGCTTTTCATCAAATGTTTTTTTCTCCGTCTGTTTGCTTCTCACATTTCTACTATTTCCCTTAAACTCTCCTTCTAGTTGCGTCTCCTGAATTTCCACTGACCAGTCCTCTTCACTGGCTTCACTTTCGTCATTATCTGAATATTCATTATTCTGATCATATATCTCTGCCATTACATTACTCCGAGTAAGGATCTTTCGTTGTGCCGTCTTTTCTGGATTTTCTTTGTGCACTGCGATGCTACTTGGAAATTCATCACACTGGAGCAATTTGTTTCTATGGATTATTCTCTTCCTGCTGCTTAAATTTCCTTCTTCCTGTACTTCGTAGACTAATCCATTCTCATCTTTCTGGTCTAAGATGACAAACACTATCTCCTTCCAAAACGATCGCAACTTTCCCGTACCACCACGTTCAACCAAATTTCTTACAAGGAATCTACCACCAACTTCTATTTGTTTGAGCTTTGCGAAAACATTCTGTTTCGCCCTGCCTTGGTCACGGCGTCGTGTTGTGTTGCTAGAAGCTATCTGGAATGCTTTCTTCATGCGTTGTTTCCAATTCTTTACGTAAACAAAGTAATTCCTCTCTTCGTTCGTATCACAGTTATCTTTAGACAGTAATACGTCGATTGATAACCTGGCTTTTCTGCCAAACATTAACTCATATGGTGAATAGCCGGTAGCAGAGTGTTGCGTACATTTGTACGCAAATATAACTTTGTTAATCTCATCTTTAGATTTACATACACTTGATAGGGATCGTAACATCTGTAACAAAACCGATTCATTCTCTCTGTCAGTCCGTTACTGTGGGTAAAATGGCGTTGTTTGACTCCGTTTTATACCTATTAGTTTATTTAAACTCTCGTCTTTGATAATGGAGAATCCGACGAGGTGTTACAAATCGTAGTAGAAAGTTGTTGTACAGTTTTTGGGCAGGTAGTTGGTGATTTGTTTCTCGTGGCATAGGCCCGTGTGTATTGAAGTGATCAGTGATGAGAAGGATGTATTCATATCCACCACTACATCGGTTTAGATGTAAAAAGTTAATGCCAACTATGTCCATTGGTGCTGTTGAGACAATCGTGCCAAGAGGTGCCACTTTCTCCGTGTTTGTTTTTTCTTGCGACGCAGGAGCATTTAGACGATATGTAATGGGTGATGTCGTCTTCCATTCAGGGCCAATACACTCTTTTCTTGGCTAGTTGATACACTCTTTCTGCACCAAGATGTCCCATCTCTTCATGGAGTTCTTGGAATATGATGATGGTAATACTATTTGATTGTTATGTGCTTTTTCCCATAGTAAAACACCGTCATGATCAAATTCAAGCCGACTCCATTCTCTTAGTAGTCGTGCAACTTCATTATTGTTGTGTTTTCTCATTGGTCTTGGCTTCTTTCCCAATTTCATCTCAAGTAATTCTTTAATAACTGCATCTTCTGTCTGTGCATTTTTAATATCAACTCTTTCAAATAAATTCTTCCGGGGGGTTAACAGTTTACCCTCCAGCCTACTGACTGCACCAACGCAACATCTGAGATTTCATATTCCGAAAACATGATCATGTCACAAGTCATCACTCCTCACACCGTTCGTAAATTCTCAATGAAATGGCATCCATAAACACTCTGGCTCAAATGAACGAACGACTCTTAACACTCGAATCAAAAGCACAAGCAACAGAACATTTCAAACCCGCACCAGCATTGACATCTGACATTTGTTGGATCAAGTCTAAATACTAGCGCAACAAATGTAATGTCCTTAGACAAAAATCTTAAAACAATCGACCAAACCCGCAAGATGGAGATAAGAAATGCCGAGGATGTGGATACAACCGCCACCCAATATGAAGAGAACAATGCCCAGTACAGGAAAAAAAATGTTGGCACGTCTACAACCACTAAAATCGTTTATCTATGTGAAAAAGTGAAGGGATTTTTCTTGTCAAAAACAGCGTTAGATAAATTGGACACTATCCAACCAATCCTTTCAGAGTCGAAGAACACAAGCCAAATCAACAGCACGAAATCTCACGACAGCCCAACAGCTGATTGTGGTTGCCCACTCCGATAACCTTGTCCATCACTACCTGCATCACTACCATTCCCAGCAACGTCTGAGTACAGGGAACAAACGAAACATGGATAAAGAACCACTTTTCAAACAGTGCATTCAACACCTGTCAACACAAAAAAGGCAACGATTGTCCGCTAGACAATCTACCATGGGTGGCTTCAAACGACTCCAATTACCAAGAACTCCGTTGAATGATCGAACAAGGATTCCAAATCAGTAAAGACAAACTACCTCAGCATCTATCACCATATTGAAAACTTCGAAACGACTTGTATTGCGTAGACAACTTCATTTTTCTTGATGGCCGTGTCCTAATACGGCAAAACCTTCGTCGCAAAATGCTAGAACAATTGCACGTTGGACATCAAGGTGTCAGTTCAATGCGAGAAAACGCAAAGAGACTATTCTTTTGGCCACAAATGAGTTCACAGATTCAAAATTTAAGAAATCAATGCACAAGATGCGACGAAACTGCTCCTCAAACCGCAAAGATTCACCAGAAGACCCACAGACGTATCCTTTTCAACAAACAGTAGCCGATCTCTTCCACATGGCGGGACGCTTATACATTGTTTATGCAGATCGCTTCTCAGGCTGGCCAGAGATAGCGTCGACCAAACCTGATGCTACTGCGGCAACAATAAACTCGATTCTACGACAATACTTTACTAACTTTGGCGTTCCCGAAGAAGTATCTACAGAGGTTGGGCCACCTTTCGGCTCACATGAATTCGAGACATTCTTGAAGTATTGGAATGTTTCACACAGTTTGTTTTCAGTCGGCTATGTCCACAGCAACGAAAAAGCAGACGCTGCCGTCAAAACTGTGAAACGTTTACTTACTACGAACATAAACCCGTCAGGCTCCTTGGACACTGATAATGTTGCTAAGGCATTACTCCTCTACAGAAATACTCCAGCCCCAGACATGGGAAATTTCACCGGCGACACTTCTTTTCGGACGCAACCTGAATGATCACTTGACATCACCAACACGTTTTCGAAAGCAATGGATTGATCTTGCAGATATGCGAGAGAACAATTTCATAAAACGATACCAGCAGTCCTGCGAAACAAAACCACAGAAACAACTTTCAATTTTAGACGTCGGAGATGTTGTTTCTATCCAGGATCAGACCGGAAACAACCCACTTTGTTGGGAGAAAACCAAAATAATCGCTGAGAGCCTACCCCACAGGCAATATCGTGTTGTTGTGGACGGTAGTCGCCGAACAACTCTGAGAAATAGACAATTCTTACGTCCAATTCAACCACAAACACGAAACACGGTGGTTGATATTGAAACACCAACATTACGACAAACTGAAGAACTTCCTTCTACACAGAGCCACGAAAGCACCATTACCCCTGAAGAATTACCAACTACTAATAACACCGAAAACATTGTCGCGGATCCACAACAAAACTGATATTCCGCTTCGACGGTCTATTCGTATCAAGAAGCATGTATATATACACTATCGATTACGACTTATCTTATGTTATGTACCCTAGCCTATATGATCTAGATTCCTCATTCATTATTATCAAGAGCTTGCTCAAGGAAGAACTACTAATTTGATACAATTATGTTGTTTAAGGCCATTCAACAATTTCATCATATGCATAATGAAATTGTTGCGTATTTAGTTGCTTAACTTAAAATTAGGGAAAGTTGACGGCGTCTCAACGAGAAATTTTAGATAGGATCGCAAAATTGAGAAGCGCGTAAAAAACATAATAATAAATTGATGGTTTATCCAACACTCGGACTTCACAACGTTTTGTGTATGCCAACAGAAAAGTAGTTTATATTTCCATATGTAATTTTAATGATGGTGTAAAAACTCATGCACATGATGTTTAGTGACTTTCTCAAAACTTTTTTCGGAAAGAATCGGCGAGAATTTAAAGTAGGGAAAGGACTCACCAAAAGGAAATTGAAGGGCATTGTTTAATTTTATCTTCAAACACTTTCTTGTCTAAAAATGTAAAAAAAATTAAAAGTACGCCAAAGGAATTTAATCAGAAAATGTTAACATTGCTCTCTTGGAAAACTAAAATCCCGCGAAATTTAAACACCTTCAAGAATAAATTTGCATTTTCCTACTTTGCTTTGATTTATTTACAAAAATAACACATCTACCTAAAGAAACATACAGAATTGGAGGGTTATTCCTGCTCAAAGTCTGTCAAAAATCGTCAATATTAAAATGCCCTAATTTGGGTGATTTTTATTCCAATCAAAGTCGATTACTTACAATGTATGCTCTACATGCTTTTGCTAAAATAGTTGTAAATTAAAATTTTAAATTTTGGTTAAATATGTTTTCATAAGAGCGAATTTTCGTTAAATTAAGTTCAAACATAAAAATAGTAAAGCGTAAAGTAAAAGTTATTTTAAGACGCAAGAACGCAGTTGCTACTGATAAAAGAAGCTGTTTACTTCGCATAGTTTTGCCCTAATTGGGATATGATTTAAAAATGGCCTACTTTGGGTAGCTGGCCTACTTTGGGTGGAATAGTAAACATATCAAAGATGGCATCCAGCACTGCACCTGGAGGTGCAAGCTATCCCCAACACCCGCATCAACAAAATCAACAACAACTACAACAATCACCCTTAACAGACACCGATCCTTTAGTCAAATATCAAACGCTTCTTCCTATACTAAAAGAATCAATTGCAGTAAGTTTTGTTTTTACCAAGGAACATTAGCTAGAAAATGGGATTTATTTTTAGCTAATGTTTTTCTTTTGTGCATGTCTGTGTGTTCGTGTGTGTGTGGCGAACAGCTATAGTCAGCTAGCCAGTTAGCTAGCATATAGCTAGCATATAGCTACCGTTCTTGGCTAGTGAATTTGTTCTAGCCTAAATAAAAACAGGACATCCTTGTATGTTCCATTTTAAAACTCTTTATCTTGAACCAGACCACAAGAGGGGTGCCGATAAGCTGCAAACGCCCGCATATATAAGAGCGAGTTCGGGCGACTTTTCGAATTAAATTGGGGATTGTCCTCTGAAACCGCCCGCACTTTCCCGAACTCGCCCGAACTCGGCCGGAGCATTCCCGAAATACAATTCCTTGTAAGGCCACCTTCAAAAATATAATTGGTTAGCGTCACCCGACCGACTCACTTTGAAAGGCGAAAGTCGAGTCGGGGAGTCAGTAAATTTGTAAAAAATAAACCAAACAATCCACGAACAATCTTCGACACGCAACAAAATCCACCATTTACCTTTTGTGTTGGCATCTTTGCACGTTATTGAGCAAAGTGGTTTCTTTGCTTTGTCTCTTTCCCACTTTGTTTCCAAGGCTCTTGTTAGTACAGCTTAAATGAATAATTATTTGAAAGTTGTAGCATTTGCGATGGTGAGGATCTGCCCGGGCGTAAACAAATTGTGAAGTGCGTTGATTGCGATATATGTAAACTCTGGGCATATTTGGTTTGCGCAGAAAGTGGTGAGTGGAGAAATGTACGACGAAATAGCTGGTTGGGAAAAGAACATGTTTAACAACTATTCATAAGATTGATATTTGTTTATATTCTCTTATTCTTACGATATGGATATTTTGGTTTTGTTGTCGCAATCCATGTGTGTTTATTATTAGATAATTCTCCAATCAAAGCATTGCTCTCCTTTTCAGCGGTCCTCCGAATTACGGTTGTTACGTCAGAATGTTATTTCGATAGGGGACTGCGCTGCGCTACTCAGTGCTATATTTTCCTGCTTCGCATTTATACGGAAATACAAGCGAAAACCATGGGAACGACGTTGATTGACAAAAATGGAACTTGAAACGGAGGCTAAAAATACAGCTGGCGTACATTTAAAACGAATAACAAAATATGGCTGCGAAATATAGTATTTTTGTAATTTTTCGGGAAAAATTTTTATCCGACCGACCGACTCACTTTTGTAATTAGAAATGATGCTAACCAAACATATTTTCGACGCTGGCTTAACATACCATGCGGACGATAGTTGGAAGAAGGCGCTTGAAGAGAAAGGAGTTAATAAAGTTTATATATAAGTTATTTATAAAGTAAATTTTATCAAAAACCATCAAAAACAGTTCTCTTAAGAACTTCGCTACCACATAGCAATATTATTTTAATTTTTATAGTTTTTTGAATCATTGGTGTCTGTTTTTCTTTTTCTTTTTCGGGCATTGTTCGGGTCTATGCGGTTTTTTTTGGGCGAATACTTGAATTTTTTTCAAAACGTCGAACTCCCCCGAAAACGGCCGAACCTTTTACGGCGATAAGGGGAGAGTGATCGCTCTTGTTCACGCAAAGACTCGTCCAATTCTGACAAATGAGAAACTAGCTGAGCCATTAATTGCTCCCCCAATTCCACAAAAAGTTTTTCTTGCTGAGCAATATCAATTCACCTGACATGGAAATCAATGTTATTTTTCTTATTATTTGCAGTAAAAAATAACCGAAATAGATAAAAAAAGATAACATAAAATAGATTAAAAAATTTGTGATAAAATATGCGTTTATAAACTTATTCTATTTATTCAGGTTTCTCGCCCAGTCTAAATTATTGTAACCTTGACGAGCGATTTATTGCTCGGGTGTTATTTTCTTAGTGATACGCTTGTTGAACAAATCTGTTAAGTTTTCAAACGGAACAACCTCCTGTGGTGGATGTCACAAATAAATGGTGTCATTTGAGTCCTTAAAATGGTGTCAGTCGGTGAATAAAAACTAAAAAATTTGAAAAAAATTGTGTCTCACTATCATCCATGGCTGTTTCGTAGTGAACAAAAATGCTACAAAAAAATAGATGAGTTGCGAACGTTTACTAAGTTCCGTAATGCGCGCTCATCCTGACAGGCAAGAAAAGAAGGACCACATAGCCAAATTGAATCTTTATGCTAATTTATGGATTTTTAGGAATATAAGGTTGAGAATGAATTGGAATTGTTTTTTCTCAACTATTATCTTCTCTGTTTAAGAGCAGACATTACCAATTTTAGCGTCGTTTTTTTTGCCTGTGCTCATTTAGCGCATGTCCATTGTTCTCGATGCAAAATTAAAACATTACGTCACACCGCAACTCAACTATAATTCGATATACCCTCTCAGTTAAAACAGGATATCTTAAGAACGAAATAAGATTTTTATATTCTGTAAAAATAATATTAATCTCAGATAAATTTTGGACACCTGTCCGAAACTCGTAAATTTAGGCCAAAATGTCTAAAAATGTCTTAAAAATTATCATTTAGATGAATGTCTTCCACAATATCTCTGAAATGAAGTTAAGAAAACACCTTTTTTATGTTTCACAGGTTAGGTAAAATATCTGAAATAAAAATAAATTAATTTTTTTCCTGTCCAAATTGTCAAAAGGGTTATTTTTGGGCCAAATGTGAAAAATATGTAAAAAAACGACCTTTCGTGCCATATGTCTGTTTAAACTTAGTTAATTAACTGGTTAAAAAATATTACTTTGGATCTCGAGGCCAGTAAAGAGGATGTAGATGAAATATTAATCTGTCCGAAATTGTCCAAAAGGTTTTTCAGGCCAAATATGTGACATCTTTTAAATAAAACGTCATTCAGAGTCAACGAGTTCAACATTTAGTTTATCATGTCAGTAGAAAATATTTTAGTTGTGCATAAATAGTTTATTATATACATTAAAATATAATATACAAAGCAATCATTTTGTTTTTCTTTATAAATTGTATGAAATAGCACCCAATCTTTTGATGAAGCTAAAACTAGCTAGCTATCTATTAACATCTTTAATTTCAACAATTTGAACTTCAGAAAGTCTCACCAAAGTCTTAACTAAATATAAAAAAAAAAAAAAATTTACTTAGGTACAGAACACGATGCAAAATGCTAAATTGTAGGACCAAAAAATAGCTACTCTTTACAGCAAAATATAAAACAAGAGAAACAAGAATAAAAAAGATAACAATTAGCCACTTGACAGCCTATAAAACAATTTCTCAAAATCAAGGGCACTCTAATAGTGAAAAAACAAGTCCAAAGTAAACACCAGAATGCCGTGATTTTTGGGGAAAATACCATCTAACAAAACGTTAAATGCAATCGCTGAGAATCGCTTAGAAGCATATTTATTTTTATTTTATTGAACAGAAAAGGGATCACACTACATCAAATTGCAGTGCACCACTTTGGCAACTGTTTCTCCTCTTTTTTAGCACTAAAGTCTTCTTTAAAGAAGACTTTAACTTAAAATTTAAGTAGTTTATAGTTTGCGAGACGAACGGTGCACGGTACTGGCTGATAGAACCACGTTACCAGGCCCCCGATACCAATTTTCAAGTCCGTAGCTAGTAGCACAGCGTTGGCACAAGCTGGAAAGATGGTATACTTTTGCTAAAAATGTTTTTTTTAATTTTGTGTTTTGTTCGACGAAACAACTCGAAATCCTAACACACGTATAACGTATTTATATATTCATAAAGAAAAAAAGTAGATCGTTCCAATACTTTTTATTTCAATAAAATTAAAATAATACCAAAAAAGTTCCAATAACTTAAAAAATGATAAAAATACAAAATTTCAAAAAAAATTGTGGAAGTTATTTTAATTTTGTCCGCTTTTTCACCGTAGCAAAACAGCCGTGATCCAGCCATAAATCCACACTATTACCACCGATATTTAATGATAACTTCTGAGTCTTGTTTAATTAGAGCTTTCATACACCATTTTAAACTAGTTCCTAGGAACCTTGGCAGTATGGCACTTTAGCCCAATGGGGTTAAGCGTTAGAGTAATTCTGCCTTGACCTCCTACAATAACCCAATCAAGCCTACTGTTGTTACCCGATCAAGTTAGCATATGTTACTACAGCCCTGGTTTACCTTACTACACTAAAAATGAGGTCACTCACTTGGATATTCTCTTCATATGTGAAAACATACACCCATAACCTGTGTTCTATACCTTCTTTTCACAGTTTTTGAAGTTTGAAAACGAATCGTCTCGTCTCATCCACTACTAGCTCAGTTCAGTGTCCAAACAACCAAGCACAAACAGTAAGAGTGCAAGTCATGCTGCCAATCCAAACCAAGTAACCATCCATTTTGTTAGGGTGGAACGGCACAGTGAAATTTATTTGTGATCAGTGAATCGGTGCAAAATACAATAGTGATTCTGTTTAAACAATAATTGGAATGCACTATTCGCTAGCAGCTTGCCCCCAGTCGAAGCAGAAAAAGTATTCACCAGATTGAGGCATATGTTACACGATTGGGATGTTGCAGACTTACTCGACTGGGTAATATTACCTGACCGGGTAATACACACCTGAATGGGCTAAAGTGCTGTACTGCTTGACACTCACAGCCAGAATTTTATAGCAAAGCTGTTGTGAGGAGACAAAAAATGTAGAATATTTTTTGTTGCTCTAGTTCTTCTGACTCTAAATGTCGAAAACTGCAATCTAAAAATGGGGTCAGTCGGATGACTGTAACCACTAAATATTTGTGATGTGCGCCTGAATAAAAACTGTTGGTAATCTAACCTCAAATTTTCTTTTAAAGGATTAATCTTTTTAAGGAAATCAATTGATGTAAATACAACTTTTTTTTGTTTTAATCTGTATTAATTTCAAGGTAGCAGTTACCCTTTTAGCTTACTCAGTGTTGTATGTATATATCAGGGTTTGAATTAGCAGGTTGCAATTCGCAATTTGCGAATCGAAATGCTGTCTTTGTGAATATTCTACAAAGGATATGTTAAAATTGCAAATTATATTTCTTCATTAATCATTTGTTTCACCTATTTCTATAACGGTTGCTGCAACAAAGTAACCATTACCAAAAGATCAATGGCAAGTGGCTTACATTGCTCCCAGACAATGGCAAGGAGGTTTTTCTCTACAGTTAGCAAATTTTTGCAATCTGACTTTATATTTCTAATTCGAACCCTGTATATAAATTCTCTTTACTATTTCTTGAAAATACAGAGCTTAAGATTTTGGAATTTTAAATAATTTTCATCTAAATTGCTCAGTCAGCAGAAATTTCTAGTTAAGAATGTATAATAAATAAGAAAAAAAAAATACCTTTACAAGCTCCAACTTTTTACTACCTCGTGATTTCTGTTTTCAAATGGTTTGGTTTAATTATTCTGAAAGGGTGCGCTGCAGAGTTTTTTTTGTTCATTTATATTTTTGTAGCAATACTTTTGTATATTTTGAAAGATTCTGATTCCTCTGCTACATCCAACGCTGTTAAAAGGAAGATATCCAGAATAGAGTATTTCTGCACAACATTTCGCAGCTGCATGATTTACCAGACATAAAATCGTGACAAGAGTGTTATAATAGAAAAAATATGGATATGTATCTGAAAATAACCTTCAGTAACTAATTATGTGAATTTTTTTTTCAGATTTTAAAAGGGTTACTGTCACTTTAATCTTTTTTAACCGAAAATATTTGGTTTTATGTAGCTATATATATACACAAGTGATAGTAGCTGCAGGAAAACATTTTTTGAAATAAGAAGTATGTAATAAATAAAGATTCTTTTGCAAAAACTTGTCAGTGTTTTATTGTGTGATTTGTCTATATGTGTTTATTTGTTCCAGTGTATTTTTGTTCC
Organism: Hydractinia echinata; assembly: GCA_030067915.1. Lineage (NCBI taxonomy): Eukaryota > Metazoa > Cnidaria > Hydrozoa > Anthoathecata > Hydractiniidae > Hydractinia > Hydractinia echinata. The sequence continues at coordinate 892,614 of JASGCC010000108.1, read as the reverse complement.
TTTTATTTGATATAAGTGATAAGTGACATTAAATGATATAATGATACTATAAATTGCTTGAGTATTCGAAGGAAGGGATAACTAAAAGTGATCTAATTAATTGCTGTATAGTTTAGTATGAAGACGCTACGGTTAAATAAGAAGGGAACTTCAGGTAAAATGGGCTCTTAATGGAATACTTTTTAAAAAAAAAATTGTTCTGATTCTTATCACAAAACGCTTTGTTGTACATTTCATTCCGGATAATATGCTGGACAATATGTCATATTTATCGTTCTCTTTAGTGTATACATACCGTAAATGCATGTACGCGCCCTGGGCGCTTATTTAAAATATTGAATTTTAGGGTGGGCGATTATTTGAGAGGGGTGCTTATTAAAAAAAATTTATTTTATGTAGAAACTTTGTTTTTATAAAATGTGCCGCAACAAAAATTTTGTCCCGGGACATGTTGCAGAAGGTGGGGACACGAGCAACATTTACTATTCAACAAAATGTTCATCAAATTTTGTCCCCGCAGCACAGGCACAAAATAGATTCAGATCTATTTTGTCTCCGAAGTTGTGGAGCAAAATCTTTGCTTCATGCAACATATTTTTGCTCCATTGCAGTAAAAAGCAGATATGGGACATGAGCAATTTTTGTCATGTGCGTGCAATGGAGCAATGTTGCATAGCACGCGCATGAAAATGTCCCTCGTGCCCCCTTAGCTTAATGGTCGTAAAAGATATATATTACCAGGTATTTATAACATGTCCTTGAGGATTAATTTTCTCTACGTGAAATAATAGCGAACTGCTTAAACGAAAATAGCTGTTTTTGATTAAAAGGTCGTTTTTTTCTAACTTTCAAAGTAATAAAATTAGCGCCCCTTTTGGCTCTAGTAATTTATTCAAATACCCGCCCCTTGGCGCTAATTCGAGAGACGCGCTTATAAAAAGTATCACAAAAAAGGTGGGCAATTTTTTCGAGAGGGACGCGTATTCGAGAGTGGGTGCTCAATCGAGCATTTACGTACCTTTCACTTCAGTTTCATTTGGTTTAAATGCAATTCAATAGTTACAACTAAAGCTAGATCTGCCTAGATGTTAATAAACAGTAACTATCAGTTACGTACTCGCTGCTGTCATTTCTTTTTTATAGAATTTGATCAAGCATACAATGTACATCCTTCAAAACACTTCGAATGGTCACTGCAGGTATGAAGTTACTAACGGGCTGGTCAGACGAGTACAATATTGTCTCAAAAAATGTTGCATCGTTTAACCAGTGCTTAAAGAATGATATATCTTAATGATATTTTTAGAAAAATATGCAACTGATAAATTTTCGCAAGTTTCCGTTTTACCATTTTAAAACTTTTTCGGTTCAAACTTCACAAAAAGGCGTGAATTCGCATAAGTTATGAAGTTCCTTCCAATTAAAGTAATCAAATCGAGCAGGATCTTGCTGGTGATCATGTTTGCTGTATATCTTTGAAAAGTGCTACCTTAAGGGAATTCTTGGAATTGCGGAATTAAAGATTGCGAATTTGGCCAAAATCCGCAATCTTTTCTTCTGCAATTTCAAGGAAAAAAATCACAATCTAATTTTGTCGATTTCCAAGAAAAAGACGAGTTATTTCTATCGTTGTTTTGCTATATGAAGGTTTACAGGAGAAAAGAAATTTTCAATGGAAATCTGATTGACCAAGATGAAAAAATTTATCATGAGATTTTGTGGAAAAATTCATGGATCATTGCTTAATTCGCAATTTTAAATTCTGCAATTTCTTGACACACTATCAGATTCGCAATCTTTAATTCCGCAATCTTTTCTTGCGCAAACTTTTCTTCCCTTAAAGGAGAACTAACGAAAAAACTTACCTATATGTTTTTTTTGTAATAAAAACATTCTTAAATATCACGAAAACAACATGGCATAAATTTTTTAAATTTTTTATGTCCAAATTTTGTCCTCCAAAAACGATAATTACATTAACGGTCGCCACCATTATCGAACAAAGGACAACTTGGTTCGTACATATTTTGTTAATTGGTGGCGTCACACGGCGTACATAGCTTAACAGCACTTGTGAAGATTCACTCACCTCTTGGTCTTTCCTAGAGTGATTAAAAGTTACCGCGAGGTTCGGGCGATGAAGAAGACAAGCTAAATTCCAGCAGAACAAACATTACTGTAGAAAAATGAATTTTCAAGAATTTAGCAACACGGTAAACAGTTGCTATCACAAAATCACTTACCACAAAATCACTTTCAGTATACTTTATTGCGCATAACCATTTGAAGTTTTGTTTTCAAATTTAGCAAATTAAATGAAGAACCTGTTGTCTATCATATTTTGATAAAAAAATAACACATACAAAAAAATTTATAATAAATTTAAATACACGTAGCTAATATTTATTTTTTCCAAGTGATAACTCATTTCAATACTCAAAACTTTATTTAAAACGGGGAAATATTATTTTATTCTGATAAAGATATTTATTTCAAAACATGATAAATAAAATTACTCTTAGACAATCGCAAGAGGCACAGTTTAGCATTCCCTCGCTTCGTTAATTCAGAATGCGTTTGTTTTCATTCCCGCGGACTTACGTCACACAAATTAGTATTTTACCTAACAGAATGTACTTATTGACACTGTCATGGCGGCGACCGTGGACTACTTTGACCTTAAATATCTCGAGAACCAGAGCTCTCAAATATAAAAAATTTAATACAGTTCATATTCATACTATAATGAACATTTTAAGCACAACTTGTTATCAATCTTTAGTTCTTCTTTAAGGTAAACATCAATCCGACGTTAGAGTGATGATATTTTATACCGTGAAACATCTTTTTTTTTTAAAATAAGAACTATTTTAAACTGATTTGTTGTTATCACGCAAACAACAACAACAACAAGAACTGGACTGTTTTCAATGGAGTGTACACATCTTTTACATGTCTAGACTCTGTTATGCCGAATATACTTTGTGTCTGGCGATAAACTGCCACACCGGGAAAAAGGTTCAAGATGAAGTATAAATTATGACTCAACCTTCTCCTTTTAGCTATCAGAAACTGAACGATGTCGGTCACATGGAAGTGTGGCTGTGTTCACTTTGTATGCAGAATAATATTTTTTATGTATATATTTTTGCATATTTTGAGTTACGATAATACATAAATGACCATGATCCTTCAAGGACCTTATTAAAGGGATTTACAGGTACTTGCAGCAGTGAAATGATGGTGATACTGGGCCGTAATTGAGTACTTGTGATTTCAAAAATTGATACTTAAATATTACATTTTTTGATTTTGACGTTTAGGGCAACGAAGCAGGGGCTCAAATATAAACGTCGGATTGACGTCTAGCGTACACTGTTAGATTTGTGAGTCATCGCTAAGGTTTTAGAGAAATATTTTTACTACTGCTACGAAATTTTTTTGCTTAAAATATCATTTTGCAATGAAATAAAACATGGCTGTTACACCAGCTCATGAGTCAAGAGTGTTTTTTTCTCATGTGACAAAATATTTTTGACTATAGGCAAAGCGATGTGCAATCGCTGAACAAATGCATGGAAGATTTTTACAATATAAGTGATCAAGTTCATCATTGGTTGGTAAGTTTACCCGAGATTTTTTATACTCCTCGCTTCCTGTGCTTTCCGACAACGAGCCAATTTTTTTTTATCAAATTCAATAAATTTGGAATCAGTTAGGCCGAAAATAATCAGATTACGCTTAAAATAGCCTTTTTTATAAAAATGTACACAGTAAAGCATTTCTTCCTGGCATGTATTTTGCAGATTTTGGGATGAGTTGACTACGAGCGAATATTAGCACTTTTGCTTCGTTTAAGCTGGTATGAATTTTGAACGGATTTTTCTATAAAGCCTGATCACTTCTTACCCTAATGGAATAAATGGATAGTTTCAAAAATTTATTTTCGCCAATGGCCAATTACTAGGATTTGACAAAAATATAATTTGCATGTTTATTGTTTTTATCAGAAGTTTACGACTATTAATAGACCTACACGCTTTTTTTCTTCTAAGAATAGTGTTTTTTCGTTGAGGGTGAAGTATTCTTATGATTTGGCAAAATATGAGGGTGAAGTATTCTTATGATTTGGCAAAATATGAGGGTGAAGTATTCTTATGATTTGGCAAAATATGAGGGTGAAGTATTCTTATGATTTGGCAAAATATGAGGGTGAAGTATTCTTATGATTTGGCAAAATATGAGGGTGAAGTATTCTTATGATTTGGCAAAATATGAGGGTGAAGTATTCTTAATGTATATTCTTATTTTTCAGAGTAAAGTTTCTGTCACATGTATGCACAAGAACAACTATTTCGCGACAGCTGAATATGTTTCTTTTGAATGAGATGTTCACATATATTTTTTAGTATACAGTTACGCATTTACAGCATGTTTATGTTTTTCTCCCCAAAGATATTAATCAAACCAAATATAACAGGTTAAAGATTTGTCTCATTTTGATTTCCCTAATTTTTTGGTTAACTAACAATTTTATTCTAAGTAAACTCACCCTGGAAATATTCTTAAAATAATTTTCACCCTGATATTCTTATAGAAGTTATTCTTATAAAAAAAAGCGTGTATTTCCATATCCATTTTAATTCCGCAGAATAGACGGAATAACATGAAAACGAGATTAGTTATGAGCAAATTTTTAATTTGAAGCGAAGTAGTGGGATATGGTTTGTTTACAATATTTGCAAAATTAATTCGTCACATAGATTGTTATTAATATTTGGTGATAATATGGCATGTATCTGCCAAACATTGGGCCGTTCTAATGGTTTGTTTATTATTCTTGGTGTTAAATGAGCTAGGTATTAGCTAGCCTTAAATATGATGATATGAGTAGTTAGTTGACTTATTCCAAACAAAAACAAAATTGGTGGTGTTGCTGATATTTATTTTTTGTCACAAGTTATTGAGTGTACCTTTTTTTTAAACAATATCTGTGACAATAACATTAGCCTGGCTTGCTGACAGTACAATAGTTGGTGTGAATACTGTGTATATTTTAAAGATAAAAAAAAAATTTTTGGTTTTATATCTTTACAAATCGACACTATTGAAGAATTCCATGAAGATTATTTTTTGTGAGTAAAAAATTTGAACAATGCTTAAGATTAATGTTCCAGATTTTAAGGATATATAAGCGAAAAAACAAAATACAAAAGGACCTAGCTTTAAAGAACATTGATACTGAGATTTTGCCAAAAATTAGGCACGTTTACAGCTGAAATTCAGACATTCTTATAAGAAAAAGTTTTATATTATGTTATTTTCCTTTTATTTAAAATAAAAACCTAAAAATTAGGATGCCATTTAAAAAAAGACTTTACTTTTTCTATATATGGAGAGTTATGATAAGCTCTATGCTCTATCAATTCATTTTATATACAAACTGTTAGATTATTGACAGTCGACAAGTGAGAAAGAGAGTAGTGACAGAGGGAGTGTGACAATTACATAATCACAACAGCCAATAGTTAATATAATTTTAAATATTGTAAACAAATGTTGTAAAATGCTTTATTGATTACTCATGAAGCTAAGCTATAGCTACAACCTGGAAAGAATACTTGTAAAAAATGTTATAAGAAAATCCAGCCTTTTCATTATTCTTAATGTTGAAATCTTTTTACTGTCCTCCCCTTTTTTCCCAATCTCTAGTACTCCAGATTTCTGGAGTACTTCTGTTAGCATCACCCAAGCATATTTAATATTCAACATTGATTTTGATGGAACGGAGAGTTCAAAATGAAATTTACAATATGATTTTCCAGGGTTGTAGCTTAGCTAGCTACTTGTTGTTTTGCCTGGTAATTATGCTGGCTGACTTGCCAGCAAGCTAATTTTTTTTTGAACTGATCAGAGAATTATGAAATGCCACTGAGTGTTAGTAAACTGTGCAATAAATTTTAGTTCTAAATTTACTAGGAAACAGTAAAATAAAAATGTATTCATATCATTCTAAAAACGCGGCTAGGTGTTAGGTTTAACATATATCAAAACATACGCTTTTAAAATCTACAATATTTTTTAACTTTTTTGTCACACTACCAATACCAATACCCTCTTTATAACTGTGCTAACTATGTTTTTGTGAAATTGCCAGTTAAAAGCTGCAAAAGTCAACATTTTGTTGATACGTTCTTCAAACTTGCATGTAAACAACTAGCATCCCGAAATTTGCTCATAACTAATCTCGTTGTCATGTCATTCTGCATTTTCGCATGCATATTTCGCGGAACCAATAGATATGGAAATAGGTCTAATAAATAGTTGGAACGAATTTCGTCCTTTATCGGCAGCTAAGTATACAAACCTGTGTTGTAATTAGTGTCCGCACGTGATAAGCCGTAGGGCGTAGCTTCGTGTTACGACTACACAGATGGTTACGCGCTATATTTTTTTATTATTCTGTGCCATAGCGAGAGACAGGACGTGAGTTGGTAGTGGCCGTTTTGTAGTATCATTTAGAAGAATTTATGTGAAAACATTTTATTTGTTGTGGCTGTTTGCGATTCTCGACACCTGAACATAATACATTGGGGAAAAACTCGCAACCACAAGCAATTAAGAACGCTGTTTCCATCAAGTAACACGCACTGCAAACTTGTCAATGTTTACAGCGGACTTACCTTAAGGGAAATAATTATTGCGCAAGAAAAGATTGCGGAATTAAAGATTGTGAATTTGGCCAAAATTCGCAATCTTTTCTTCTGCAATTCAAAAAATAAAAATAAAATTCACAATCTAATTTTGTCGATTTCCAAGAAAAAGACAAGTTACTTCTGTCTTCGTATTGCTATATGAAGGTTTATAGGGGAACCCCCTCAATTATTTGCATCAAGAGAAATGTTCAAAGGAACAAATCTTAATGACCAAGATGAAAAAAATTTATCAAGCTATTTCGTGGAAAAATTCATGGATCATTGCTTCAATTCGCAATTTTAAATTCCGCAATTTCTTGACGGAATTAAAGATTGCGAAACCGGATTCGCAATCTTTAATTCCGCAATTTCATGATTGTATCACCAATTCGCAATCTTTGGTTCCGCAATTTACGATTTTTTCAATCATGAATTTGCAATCTTTAATTCCGCAATCTTTTCTTGCGCAAACTTTTCTTCCCTTCAGGTAGCATCTTAGGTTATTTGGTTAGATCCAAAATTTAGAGTATGCTAATTTGTGCTAGCGTCAGCACTTCCACAATTTTTCTGACCTTTCCAATGCGGACATTGCAGAAAGCGTATTTTCGACGTTAATTATTCGACTCCTGCCAAAGTAAAAACTGGCGCTCAGGACTTTGGTAGGATGTCACCGACTGATGACTCCAGTTCTACAGCTGGCACAATGTTAACAAGATAGTTCGGGCAAAGTTAAAAATGGTGAATTTACAAAATAACTACGAGAACATATTTTCGCGAATGATGACAGTGGAAATTAAATCATTTTGCAAAAATCCAAATTTTATATAATTCGCGCAAAAATTTATTTTAGCAAGAAGCCCCTAAATAGCCCCAATTTTTTGAGAGTTAGCAGTTTATAGTATCTGTAATCCAGAAAAATGTTATCTTTTGCATTAAATTTTATGCCTACATTAGAAACGAAAATTTTCGGACGGAAAAACTTTAGGATTTTTTTTTGTCCGAAAATCTTTCCGTCCGAAATTTGTTTCTGCCGAAAGTTTTTCTGTCCGAAAATTTTGGTTTTTCTAATTTTCTTAAGAAAGCACCAGTGCATAGAAATTATATATAGGGTGATCAGAAAATCAATAAAAACTGCAGTTTTTGAACTTATTATTTTCGTTATTTTCATATTTGGCTGAGGCTCTATCTATAAAGTTGGATCCTGAAGACCCTTTTTTAGATCTTGATTGAATATATGTACACTTTAAATGCTTCTAGCCTTCTTTTTGCGTCATTTCCCGTAATCATTACTTTTGAAATTTGGTTAAAATTCGTTCAAAAGACTTACCCATACATTTTTTGACTTTATAAATCTTGTCCGAAAATTTTCCCGCTGAAATAAAAAATTGTGTCCGAAAGTTTTTCCGCCGAAAATTTTAGTTCTTAATGTATACGAATATTTACCTATACAATCTCCGTCTAAATTTTTTGTTGTTGTTTTAAGCTTGCGTTTAAATTTCGACTGTTGCTGGCAGGTGTTTTTGTTGTTGTATAGGTACTGGCTGATTCAACGGTTGCTCAATATCTGATGGGTAGCAACTTTTCAACCGAAGTGACATCATCATTTAACACCTCTCATAACCAAAATGTCGGTTCTGAAAAGCCGAAGGATATTTTGTTTTACTCTCAATTTTTAAAGAACGCTAAAAAGCAAGTGAAAGCATCAATGGAACTGCGTAATATGTTGTCCGAGTTCGCCGACGAACTATAACCGTAAATTTTAAACTCGTAAATAATGTTGAAGATCAGTCGCCGGCTTTAATATTTTTAGGAAAAATACGTTTTGTAACAAAAAACATCAACATAAACATATATCGAAACAGGAAAGTTTTTATTTGCTTAACTTTTTATATTTACAGTCAAGATGATTCATTTATTTTGGTCCCAACATATCCTCCGGTTTCACCCATTCGTTAAACTGCTCTTCAGTTAAATAACCCAGTTCTATCGCAGTGGCTTTAAGGGTAGATCCGTCCTTGTGCGCTGTCTTCGCGATTTTCGCAGCCTTGTCGTATCCAATGCGAGTATTGAGAGCAGTCACCAACATCAGTGATTCGTGTAGTAGTTTATCAATACGCTCTCGGTTCGCCACAATCCCGTCAACGCAATTATCGGAAAATGAAACTGCGGCATCACCAAGTAGACGAGCAGACTGCAAAACATTTTTAACCATGAGCGGTTTAAACACATTCAGTTCAAAATGACCATTACTTCCACCCACAGTTACGGCAACGTGATTTCCCATAATTTGAGCTGCAACCATGGTGATAGCCTCGCATTGGGTTGGATTTACCTTACCTAAAAAGACAGATTCAATTCCGATTTTTTATTTGTGAAATTTCGCGAGGAGCAAAATTCGTTGTGGCATAAAATATTGTGAACAGCACATTTTTTTATACATATTTTGAGAAAAAACGGAACGTTTTATAAGCAATACGAGGGGCCTCTGATCCTAAGTATTTAAACGAGATTCGACTTACGTAAATTTCCTCTTTCAATTTCGTAGAAAAACTTATCGGACGCGAAGTACAGCAAGTAATTGAGTAAACGTTATATGTATTTTTATTGACACATAACTGACATATACTAAATGTGTTTATAGTGCTGGTGTTAGGTTAACACAACCTCGTCCCAGGGCATCTTGTATCTTTTCTGACGAGACGGCGATACGAACATGACCCTGGTACAGCGTGACCATTTTACATCCCAGAATCTGAGTTGTATCCTATATTATAATACGCTTGTGTAAGAGACTATAAGTTCACGGTACTAAAATCACGGGTCACTTATGGCTCATGCATTGTGTCCCCAAAGCATGGCGCTCCGCTAAAATTTACTAAGTTAAAAAAAATTGTCACACGGGGGTTTATTTGTTGATTTCAAAACCCGTACGGGGCCGTTATTGATGAAAAAATTTTGGTTTTACCCCCGATTTCGCATCCGCATTCCGTATCCAAATTACTCCTGAAAAGTTATTTCAAACACAGCATTCATCACGAGTTTAGTTTAAAGTTTGTTCGTTGTTTTTTTATCTTCCATTTTTGTGTTCTATGACCGAGGTTGCTTACTTTTATAATTCAAATATAAAATGTAAAAAAAACAAACTGTTGTTGTCGAGAAAAACAACGATTTCTTCTGCACTTTTTTATTCACAAAATAAAAACACCAGAAATAATTGTTTGCTATTAAGTAGAGCAGGGACCTGTTAGCATTGAATTTATGAGCAAAAAGTAAGAATTCATATATTCTTTTCAAATCTTCCTTAATAATAACAGTAAATAATAACCGTCCCCTCTTTTCTGACAAAGTTTTCTCATCTTTTTTGGTTGTTGTTTCCTGTTACGTCTTCTTTTAATTCGCTGCCATAAAAAACAAAGTTGTTATTATTTTCAATTTTCGTAGCAAAAGGTTTTTTCTCTTCACGGCAGTCATTTTATTCTGAACATCTTTTCTCCAAGCGGGAAATTGATTTCCATTAAGTTCGAACTTAACAGAAAAATACTCCCGAGCTTTTTGGAAACCAACCTTTAGGCAGGAGAACAATGGAAAAGAGAACGATCATTGGAATTTTGATGACGTCTGCAAGGACCCGTTAATACATAAGTCTTTTTTTTCGGAAATTTGTTTACCCGTTGCCTTTGTTGCGTAGAGATTGAAACGCTGATCAAAATAATGTCTAGGATCATGCATTTTTGACGAACGGTTAAGGATACGGTAACCCCATCTAGGGTCATTTTTAAAAAAAAAATTATTTTTTTTAATTTTGATTCTCTCTGGCAATTTTCCTCATATTTTTAAAAAAAGAATCAAAAATATTTATTGTTAAGAGGGATAAAATGAGAAAATTTTTTTTTTATCTTTTAGTGTTTTCAATAGTGTGCTCAAAGTTTAAAATTCCTTAAATATATTTAATCTGTATGATAATTAAAGAGAGTTAAGCAGAACGAATAAAAAATTGCATCTCTACATATAACATAGGAAACGTTCACTGTTTAATAATCTATACAAATTTATTATTAGTTATTATCTATGCCTTTTTAATTTTTTTAATTTTTTTTTTCGTTTTTATCCTGTTATGTTATGTTATCCTGTTGTCTGTTTAACAATAACAAGACCCAAAGTTCTGCGAAAACACTTTACCTTTAATTAAGATTTCGGATTACATCCGAGATCTTATTAAAACGATTTTTTAACCGATTGCCGTAACGTCACGACTTTTAAGTGCAAGGACGCCATATTTGTTATACTCCTGCTTCTTCACCAAGCTGCGAATCAAATTGTTTTTGAAGAAAGAGGAATATTTGGTTGGGTTAGTATAATTATTTAACTGCCTAAATTTTAGTTCTATCAACGTTTAAGATATTCTCTTCATTGTGTCTATGTTTTCACATATTAAGATGAAAATATCATCACGTTTTCTAGCCATGTGTAAATCTGAAACAAACCAATTTCAAGATTTTAGCTAGCTAACGTAGATTTTAAGGCAGCATCCTGCTGAAGCCAGCTAGCTGTATCTAGCCTTATTTATTCTTATTGTTTTAAAGTTTGGTATATTATCATTTATTTTTATGTTGGGGTTGTGGCTCTCTTCTAGCTAGCTACATAGCTCTTTAGCTACTTCTGGCTGAAGTTAGTAGGTAGCGACACCTTTTATTAGTGTCATGAAAACTTACTCCGCAAAATAGAATTGCTGAGTGATTTTTTTAGCTGGACAGGGTAACGACAGGCTGTTTTTCCCGTGTTCTTATTTAAACCGAAGTTGCAATAAAGTTTTTTGGAAAAGGGTATTACGCCTAAACGCATTGACGATACAGTTTACCTGTACTAAGCGCTCAGTCCAATGTTAAGGCTGTTTCCTGAATTTCTGTTTATCCTAAGTTACGATAAAGTTTTTTTTCAAAAAAAAAAGGGTACTATGGCAACATGGATATGTGATATGGTTTGCCTGTACTAATCCCTCAGCCTGGAGTAATATTTATTTTTGAACTTTTAGCGGGAACGTTCTCTGAAAAATAAAAAAGGTTGGCTAACTGTTTTTGCTATAACAGGGTAGCAACGAGTTGTAAACCGTGTTTTTATTTCAGCTAAAGTTGTGAAAAGTTATTTTTTGAAAAATATATTACACTGGAAAGACCATAATGTTGTGCGTCTATTTTTTTCAAAATATATTACACCGGAATGTTCTACGCCTCACTCAATTTATGACATACTATACTAAAGCGCTTCACCTGAATGTGTGCCACAGTTTACAGTTCTTATTAATCGCTCTTCCAGGCGTTCAACGCCAGGTAACACAGTTACTTGTGGCTTAACCCGGCGTTTCGACACTCGGGTCCCCCGGCTAGTCTAAATATTAATACCACGGAATCGCATTTTGGATTTAGTCTCGATTGTTAATTCTAAACCGATGAACGTAGTCTTAACCTTTTTGTTTCTTTTGCCTACTTCTATTTCTTTTGTTGTTTTTAAACTTGTAGGATCCAACTTTATGGTCAAATCTTAGATATCTTAAACTTGATAAAGATTTTAGTCATGTCACAGGTATAATAAAACATTTCCAAAATATCGCTACACCGCAAGCAATAATATTTAACTAGTCGGGCGCCCGTGGAAAAATCCACGGGTTAGCCCGTTTTTTTATACCGCATTGCGAGCGCCTCACTACTTGCGGTACCATTTTGCGTGACAGACAGACGCATACGGGTATTATAATATAGACTAGCCGGGAAACCTGGCGTCGAAACGCCTGGGTAAGCCAAACGTCAAGGTGTGATCCGGCGTTGAATACTCTGAGGAGCGCTTAATAAGAGCCGTAAACTGTGTCACACGATCAGGTGGAACGCTTTAGTACAGGTATACAGTATGTCGTAAATCAAGTAAAGCGCATACACCATTATGGTGTTGCGACTGTAACATAATTTTCAAAAAATAACTTTAACGCAACAATAGCTGAAATAAAAAGAGAGTTTACAAAGCGTTGTTACTCCGTTATAGCAAAAACAATCAAACAATATTATTTTATTTTGCGGAATAAGTTTTTGTAGAAGTTAAAAAATTAATTGACACCGAGCTGAGCGCTTAGTACAGTTAAACGGTGCTGCACAGACGTATAGGGATAATACCCTTTTGAAAAAAACTTTCTCGCAGACTCTGTTTAAATTAAAACACAAGAAAAAGTCCATTGGTAACACAGGGCTGAGCAGTTAGATCGGGTTAAACAGTGTTGCCCATCCGTACAGGCGTGATACTCGAGAAAGTTTAAAAATTAGTACAGATTTTACAAAAAACAGTCTGTGGTTAAAACTGGGCTAACCGCTTAGTACAGTTAAACAGAGTTGAACAGGCGTATAGAAGTACCCTTTTCCAAAAAAACTTCATTGCAACTTCGGTTTAAATGAAAACACAGGGAACAGCCTGTCGTTACCTGTCCAGCTAAAACAATTGCTCAGCCATTTAATTTGCAGCAAAAAGTTTCAGGAAAATAATAAAAGATGCTAGCTACCTAGCTAACTGCATTTAGCATAAGAATTATCGCTTAAGAATATTGTTGTAGCTAGCCAAACTGCATTTTTATCTTTATGCTCTCACTCTGCCAAAGATAGGAGCTAGCTAAATGGCTACAGCCTCAACATAAAAATAAATGTTGGGTAGGATAAAAAGCTCTTATACCATACAGATTATGACTATGGTAATAAGTAAGGCTCTAGCTATAGCTAGCCTTCAAAATCTTCGTTCCTAGCCAAAAATCCTAAAACTGGTGCGTTTAAGATCTGTACGTGACTAAAAATACGGCTATTATTATAGAGATCAATTGATATGCTAAAACGTCTTCGTTTCTTTCTTATGAATGTTAATTGTAGTGCAGTATTGTAAAAGTATTAATTTTCACAAATCACTTTTTGTATATTTGTAATACATGGAACATTTTGCAAGTTCAAGATAATACCACGGGATAATACCTATTTATTTCAAATAACGGAACAACATCAAAACAGGCTACTGGCGACCTAGGTATAGGGAACAAAATTATACCCGAACAAGAATCCGAAATCTTTTAGCCTGCAAGGGCTTTTCATTTTTATTAAAATATTCATGAGTTATTAATTATTCATAACTTTTAAGTGGGTGTAACCTTCCTTCATCATGATTTTTGCAGGTAAAAGCAAAGATCTTTGATTTGCTTTTTCTCGAAATAAAATTTTCAGTCGTAACGGTATATATTTTCGTCGAACACTCCCCTCCACCTTGTCGAAATTGTACGAAAACAAGTTTGTTGCGGTAATTATATCTTTGGCTACAGAACTTTGCTTTTTCTAACGCAGAAAGTGAGGAAATATCGAGTTATTGATCTATCATGCTTAAAAATAGATAAATCAGTCATAAAACAGCTATTGTAACACAAAATATGTTATATTTTCGAAACCACGTGTTGTTTTGAGTAAAAAAAGCAAAGTTTTTTAGAGCCGAATAAGAGCTTCGCAACCATATGTTTTTCAACGAACAAATATTTTACTGCGCGGAGTGTTCGACAAAATAAACTGGAAGGGTGAATTTTTGTATATAATTTTTTTTCTCCTTTGTGGATTTTTTTTATGGAAATATTTTATCATCACTCTAGAGATAATTTATTTGGCTTTCAGAATATATATATTTGTTAGGGTTAATATAGCGAGCAGAGGAGATATTTTAAATATACTGAGTATGTGTCTCGTATCCTTAAGGAGATACAAAGGTTTAAAAATTATGCTGACGTCAGCAATGAGCTCCTCAAGTACAAAAATGTTTTTTTAGAAATCCGTATACCTGTTGCCTTCACCGTATAGAGCTTGAAACGCTGACTAAGAAAATGTATAGGATCATGTACTTTTAACGAACAGTTATATGGGGATTTAAAGGGTTTTTGATGACGTTATTAACGGACAGACAGACAGACAGCCAGATGGAAGCTTCGTATAAGAGATAAAGAAGAAAAACGTGCCATGATATAACGATTTTTTTTAGCCCTGAAATATTTAGTTCCTTGTTGTATCTTGAGCCTAAACAGGTTTTCTTTTTTATAAGAAAATACTCTGAAAAATGGTCAGAAGTTAAGAATATCCAAGATATGTCCAAGCTCGAGTGTTTGTTCTAAATATGAAATTTTTTATGATGCACAACATTTGGTTAGAAGTTTACTTCAGTATGATAAATTAATGGGTTACCAGAATAATACTTATCCCTTAGCAATTTATGGATGTGTCGATACTGTTAGCAGAAAATTATTATGGCTAAAAGTGTGAACTTCGAACAGTAACCCCATACTCCCAGCGAAATGGTATTTGTCATACGTTAACAAAACAATAAGATAGCGAGAAAGCTGAGGGTAGACAGAGGAATCGAAACTGGAACAATGGCGACAATTTATTCTTATTTACGTCGTAGTCATGGAGACATGGATCCAGTGGAAACAGTAATCTTTGGTCCATCAACAGCAAATCACGTGTCTATAGCTAATTTATTTTTGAACCAAATTTGAAAAAGTTAAAAGAGTTTGAAAAAGTTAGCCTTTGCATAATGATATACAAGAAACCTTTTCTCTTAAGTATAGAATAGTTGCTACCTTTTTTGATTGAATAGAAGTTCAAATATTTTTTAGATAGAACGGTGGTGGAAAGAACTGCATGACAGGTTGGAGAAATTTTACAAGTTTGAACGCAACTGGCTAAAAGATGATGGTTATTATGACCCATTGATGGATAGAGATGGGTAATAATTTTTAAATGCTTTGCTGAAAGTTGGATATTTTGATGCTTTTTGATATGTGTTAAATAGGCATTTTATATATACGTTTTTAAATGTACTACGATGGCCCTGAAGGGTCATACACTTCTCACCAAATTTTTTTACTTCCCGCTACTTTTTTTTCACTTCCCGCTTTTTTTTTCACTTCCCGCTTTTTTTTCACTTCCCTACTTTTTTTTCACTTCCCGCTTTTTTTTCACTTCCCGCTTTTTTTTACTTCCGCACGCTTTGATCATTCTCGCATCTTTTTCTACTCTTTCGCGCTCCATATTATCAACAACTAGGTGGTGGCCAACTAAATTTGGCAGATCTTAGATGGTTTTATTTCAGTATTATCATTTAAGTTTGGTTTATCCTAGATCTAGATAATGTTATAATTAAGTTTGGCGTCGTAGTTTGGTTTATTCTTGATCTAGTTAAATACGAGCTCTAAACTTTCTAAGTGTTGTTTATTCTAGGGATAAAAGCTGACACACTGGGTGGGGGGGGGGGGGGGGGGGGAGAGATTCATTTAATATTATAGCTATCTTTACTCTCTTTCTGTTCTGCTATGATCAATGCATGGCCATGAGCACTGTAGCTACCTAGCTTATGCTTTTATATTTTAGCTAATATTGAATAGATAATATTTTATCGATGGATAACGTTTTGCGTAAAACCATTCGAACTGAAGTAAAAGCTGTTTTGAATGAGACCAGCAACAACCAGGGAAGTTCCTCAACAGATGATAGCAACCATCCTGTTGGCGATGAAAAAAAAAAGAAAAAAAAGAAAGTAGAGGACAGGTTGAGTAATTTGTTGTCAAAAATAAGATCCACACCAAAAAAATCAAAACCCCAGTCAAAGAAAGTAAAAAAATTGCAGCTAAAGTATGAAAGATATGATTTTGAATCGTGCGACTACAAACTGGTTAAGATGAAGGATGGTGGTGGACCACGGTTTATAGATGTGGAGCATCCCACCCCGATCACTTTCAGGGAGATAAGACGTCAAGCCACATCTTTGTATTTTGACAATAATCACTGCAATTTTTTTTTTGAACATTTCATTAATTGTGATGTTGAGCTATCTACAATTAGTGGTCGAAGTGTTGAAGAAACCGAAAATTTGTGGGACTACATACAAAGAAAAGGTGTTTGTTTATCAAAAACAATATTTATGCTTAGGTCTAAATATAATGAAGGACTAGGTGATGAAGATGAAGACGACCTTCCATCAGTACTTCTAACACCTGTGGATACTTCATCTGCCACTCCAATTGATGATGCTAATGTCGATAATTTATTATCCAGTTTGAGACCATCGATTAGAAGAAAAATTTGTCACAGGAATGTCTTATTTGTCTGCAAAATACAGAGTTCTTTGAAAGTTTGAATGCAGACAAGGAAACTGAAGTGGATACTTTCAGTCTAATGATGCCTGGGACAAGTGGTGTTGATGAATCAAATGACATATCAACTCTCACTCCTATTCCAGAATTTTCTGCAAATCATGTTAGTGAATCTGAATCAACTTCACCAAATGACATTTCAATTATAAATCCAACTGTTGAAGAATTACGGCAGCAACGCCTTGATCATTTTATGCAACAGTCAGCCAATCAACAATCCCTTTTGTTATGTGCCCATGCAGAAGTATGAACTTGAATCGTATGAACTTGAAAGATGATATGATGAAGCTCTTCATGGAAGCTCAAGTAATTATTTTAAATTATATATCTCATCCTTTTTTTTGTTCTATATTGCAGTGATGACAAATAAGAAGTATATAGTCATGAACAGTCAAATGAAGACTGTGTTTTAATAAAATGAATAAGTGTATATCCCTTAACAAGAAATATTCTCTTGGTTGGGCAAGTTGGGTGTTTTTGTTGAGTGTGTATGAAATGCGTGCAATCTACAAAATGTTATTTGCACAAAAATTTACCCTTTTGTGGTATAATAATGTGACAATTTCTTTTTAGCCCAGTAGAAGAATCAGTTATGTGTGGATTGACTCACGTGGGAACAAAGAAGCGGGTATCGGATCAGGAGTAGCACGCGATGTGTATTCAACTTTTTGGAAGGAAGTTTCAAATTCATTTTTGATAGGTGAAAAAGAGCGTGTCCCCTTCATTCGACATGATATGTACAAGGAAGAATGGAGATCAATAGGAAATATTATTGTGAAAGGTTTCAAACACACTGGGTATTTTCCGATCATTATTAGCAATGTCTTTGTTTATTTTTGCATACTTGGAAAAATCATAGAAAGGGAACTGATTCCTTCATTTCTGAATTATCTTTCAAGTGACGAATCACAATTGGTATCCCCATTGCACATATTCCCAAATTTCTTCAACTTCGTTCCGGGGGCATTTTGCCTTTGTGATAAATTTGATAACAGTGGAAATAATTGGCTGCTCTTAATAACGGCTCAGGGGCCAAGATACCCTGGGACAATGATAAAATTTCTTCTTTCTTTATTCAACATAACAACTAATGTGAGATATGAAATATAAATGAGTATTTTTTATATTTTATTTCTATTTTTATTTTCAACCGTATATGTACATTGTAGATTGTTTTTAACATCATTAATTATTTGCTACCACCTAATAATTTTGTCATTGTTAGATTCTATACCTCTCCATGTATGCAACATAAAAACGTAACAATGTTACAAATAATTGCTTAGTGCTCTGAACTTATTTTTTTTTTCGAGTAAATAAATGTACAGATTCAAGGCCTCTTCAGGGTTAACAGGACGGTTTAATCCGTCTCTTGCAAGAAAATACTCTGCGAATTCTGTAAATTCGCTTGAAACATCTAACACGTTGTTTTCGACCACAGGAAAAAACTCATCGACTTCTTCTTGATCAACTTGTTGTAAAAAGTTTTCTGCCTCATATAAATGAGGGAGATGAAACATACAGTTTGGACGGCCACTAGGACCATTGTTTCGACTTTTAGAAATTATGTGCGAATTCCAGTGTGACATGATTGAGCACAAATCTTTTCGAATTAATGGCATGAAACAAAAGTGAATGCAGTCGAGTAATACCGGATCTAATGTGTCAAGCATATCGAGGTCAGCTAAATCTGCAAAAAAGCGCTTCCACCAACCAATTTTGTCCCTTTGTAACATAGCCCAGTATGATTCAATTCTTTGATTTTGTGGTGAACTATTCTACTAAAACTGTCATTCACATTTTGTCCTCCTGATAACGATCTAAGGTAAATATGCATAGGCTCGATTAGTGAGTGCTCGGTACCGTCATCTGCTTTTATCGTCAGTGGCACTCCCATTAATTTAGAGACAGCTTCGAGATAAAATCCTGCAACCACCTCTGGAAGTTTATTGCTTGCTCCAACTTCCAGCCAAATAAGCTTCCTAGAAAAGCCGTCTATGCATCCATGAATACTGAATCCATAGGGTTTAAGCTTATCATGACCGTCAATGTGCCACGCAAAATTTGGACCGGGAGATCTGTATTTGCGGCGGTGAAGTCTTTTTCGTCGTCGTAAGTCAACACCTGTTGGGTCGAGTAGCTTCATAAACTTTCTCACATCTTCCCTTCTACATGCAATGCCTTTTGAAATCAAAATTCTATGAATTCTACGATACACCACTCCTGCACCACTTCCGCTCAGTTCATCTCTAACAGCTTCCCTAACCGTAATACGAGGACTTCTGTTATTTGATAGAGGTCTTTTGCGTAATCCAAAATAACGTAACCATCTTTTAACAGTCGACAAGCTTACTTCATAGTTATGTTGTATCCTGAGAAATTCAATAATTTCAGTGTATGTCAGCCCTTCGTTGAAATACTTCACCACTACTGTTTTTATCTCATCTGGAACCGTCGCCATGTTTGAATGTTGTCATGAGACAATAAAAAAAGTGCTTGGAGTGAATTTTTATGTAAGTAAAAAAAAAAGCGGGAAGTGAAAAAAAAAGCGGGAAGTGAAAAAAAAAAGCGGGAAGTGAAAAAAAAGCGGGAAGTGAAAAAAAAGTAGCGGGAAGTAAAAAAAAGAGTAGCGGGAAGTAAAAAAAAAATCGGGAAGTAAAAAAATTTGGTGAGAAGTGTATGACCCTTCAGGGCCATCGTAATGTACACATTGTTTCATACAGACATTTTAGGTAAATCTTATATACCTTATTGTACAAAATTAACGAATGATGAAATTAACGCCAAAAAATTAACGCGAGATAAAGGTAACGCGGTCCAAAACTCATTTTGCTTTAAAACTGACTAAATTAACGCCGTTTTCTGAATTTTTACCTATCAAGGAAGAAAATTAACGCGGTTAGGGAATTGTTGTTGATTTTATATTTTCTCTTTAAAAACACTTTTCTGTAAAAATTACAATTAAAAGTTAAAGTTTGTAAATAAAGGGGTTCAACGAACTCCCGATGTTATTTCTGGCATCTGCTACTGCTTTTGAGATGCCGGCAGCTTTTCACCCACAATTCTTTTCGTCCCTTTTGTTGACTTAAAGTGTTCATAGATCGATCCCATGCATTGGTTTTAGAGTTGAAAGTTTTAAGTCGATATCGATAGTAGTTACATCTCTTTCAGGGTTGTCATGATGCGCTATAAGTAGTAATTGCTAAAAGCAATCTTTTCTTCCCGCTTGAAGGTTGTATTGGTTGTCACATCGAGGGGCTGCAGTAGATGAGTCATATTCTTCGGGACCATCACCACCACGATATTCAGATCTTCAATGCATTTTTTTCCCACATCGGATGATTGGGCTTTAAATGCATCCCAAATTAGCAATACCTTAGCGTTATGAGGTAAATTCAACTTTCTTCTTCTTTTTTCAGCATAAGGGTCGATAACTTTTTTTCAATAAACGAATTGTTTCAGTTTCATTGCTCCAGTGGGTTTAAAGGATAGGCAAAATCCTTCAGGGAATTGCACAGAAGGTAACGACCTAGATGTTTTCCCTTTGTAAATGATTTGGAATGGAAGAATATCCCCTTTTAATGTTTCTGAAAGAGTAACAGTGACGCACCTTTTATCGGCTGCAATTTTTTTTGCCATATTGATGTTATCTGTTGGCACACACTTTGAAGGAGTTTGATCCACGTTGATAATCAGCTCGTCTGAAATGTCATATTTCCTTACAGCTCCAAGATTCAAAAACAAGCATCTTACTTCTTCCCAAGCCGCACAATGTATCTTTGGTTGCGATGTTGTAACCATTCTTCGTGTGAAGTTCATTCGTCTATACAAATACCGTACCTAGCCGCTTGATACATTAAAGTGCAAATGCTGTCCATATTTGGGGAGATTTGATCGCATTAATCCCATAAGTACACCATAAACAACAGTTCGATTAATATTTCCACCCCCATCACGCAGGTGCCCCAAAAACTTTCGTAGCTTCAAGTCAAGTTCGTCAGGGAGGGCTAGTGGTCTGCCACGTTTTGCACTGATAACGATTGTTTTTTCTGGTGTAGTCTGGCAGATTAGGGCGAAAAAATCGGTTGAAATGGAACAAATTAATACAAAGCTGAAATTTGGCATAAGGTTACCTTAACATCTCAACTTTTTAGGAAAAAAACCCCACCATCCAAATATTGTGCGATCATTGCTTTTTTTAAGGCTAACTGAGGGGCCTTTTTCAGAAAAATCGCAAAATATGGGGGTTTCTTAAGGAAAATGAAATTACCTATGCTTGATTATTGCTCAATTAATCTAGCTAGGATAATACTTGGACTTCATTTTTGGTTTATTGTAATCACAATACAACATAAAATAAAAAATCAGTATTTTCAAAAAAAATATTTTTCAGGGGGCTCAACATAATTCAAAATGGCCGAAATTTTGCTAAAAATCCCTAAATTTGACAGTTTTTTGCAGTTATTCACCCTTAATCACCCATATTTCGGGTTTAAAACTCTTAATTACACTAGCCAACCAGCTATTCTTGAAAATTACACATATTTTAATCTTACACTATCTCCAGGGGGCTCAAAAAAATAAAAAATGGCGGATTTTTTGCTAAAAATCCCTTATTTTTACAGTTTTTTGCAGTTACTGACACTTAATCACCCATATTTCTGGTTTAAAACTCTTAATTACACTAGCCATCTAGCCATTCTTATAAATTACACATGTTTCAATCTTACACTATCTCTAGGGGGCTCAAAAAAATTAAAAATGGCGGATTATTTGCTAAAAATCCCTTATTTTTATAGTTATTGACCCTAAATCCCGCATATTTTAGGTTTAGTCATCTGTCCGGTCTCGAAAAGTATACATATGTTCTATGTATACTACAGGTGGCTCTCATGTAATAAAAAAGCGACTTTTCAAGCTAAGTTTAATATTTTAAATCACTTTCGTTACATATTTGATAACAAATCAAAAATGTTATCTTGATCTTCTTCTTCGTCGTCCTCAGCCATATTGATGTCAAGCTGAAACAAGAAAATAATTTATTTTCGTGCATTGTAATTTAATACTCTAAAAAGGACTTTAATACATCTAATGCATTTAATACTTTGATACATCTACAAGGAATTATTATGGACTTAATATAATAAACATAAACTTACATCTCCATTTTCACAATCGCCACGACAAACTTTGCATGCAGTAACACATTTCAAACCATGTCTTTTGCATGAACAATGTACGGTTACACAGCCTGTTTTACACTGACATCGAACAAACTTCAATTCCTGATCCACTCATTACTGCACCAACACTGCCAAGAAAGCTCATTAGTGTATGAAAACCTCCCAAGCGACACACCATATTTAAATTCTTATCATAAATGATGGCAGTAGCTTTGTACCAAAGAGGTTGGTCGAATGTGATGCATGGTGTTTCAATTCCACATTGCCTTGCTTGTGACTCGACAAATTTTAAAGTAGAATAGATGCAAGTTGGGTCGGATGGTTGCAAGTCAATAATAGGAAGCATCAATACTGTTGATTTGCCAGGATTTGATCTTCTGGAAAACATTGTCTGCATATACCCAGACCAACTACAATTTCTGTTATCTTTGGAAGGTATCAACCACGTTGAAAGCCAGATCATAAAAGCTGCCAACGTCACATTTCAAAGCTTCTGTAGCTTTGAGAATTTTGTAAGGCTTAAACTTCAACATAGAACCAGGTGTTGCTTTACCAAAGTATTCAATGATAGGAATGCCCTTTTTAGCAGTGATTTCTTTGACACTCTTTCGAACTGAACTCCTTTTGTAAAGTTCAAAGTTATCTGTGGTTATTGATGGTGTCACAGCTGCAATAACTCCCATCCCATGGAATGTGCCTTTGCCATCCAATGTCCTCACATTGTGGTCCACATTATCAGCAATCCATTGAACAAATGAGCCATTTGGAATCTTTGGTAGTGCCTCTTCACCTTTTTCCATCACTGCTTGTTTGAAAAGCCTGACTTCGTCATACGTAACAGAAAATCCAAATCTTGACAAATGATTATTCAACCATTTTGAATTAAAAGAGTGATCAAGTTCAACTCCAAGCCCAAAGAAAAACGGAGATTGTAAGTTCTTCCTACATGCCTTGATTATGCTGTGGCCAATAGCCGTTTCTTTTAATTTGTTAGGGATTAAAATCTCCAGAAATGTTTTCAAGCTATGTGGTATCCAGTTAATCAGAAATTTGCTATCTGAAAGTTGTTCAGGAGAAGGGTAACTATCTTCGACACTCATTGCTCTAATTTCATCTTTAATAAGATTTCCAACAATCTTGATCATTCTTTTTTTTTCGTCATTTATGTCGCCCTCTTTTTCCTTATATTTTTCCTCAATAAGAAAACGAGCTGTATTCTGGAATAGGATTACATTTTCTTTACCAGGTCCTGCATGATTTATTATAACATGATCACCGTACTTACGTTGAAGCAACGTAGTTAAGTACTTGTTTGTATAAGCATCTGTATCAGCAAATTCATCAACTTTAGCAGCAAATTCAGATACACTATGTAGCTCGGATTCTTCCTCTAACCATTCACATGCCTTTTCAAATGCATTTGTCAAAGTGGTGTTCGATCGTCTACCAGCAACTTTGTTTGAATTAAGGTTACCTCCTGTTGAAAATAATAATCGACAATTTTGATGGTATCTTGCCTCAGCTGCGACAAAATCAACGCAATTATTAACTCTCCCTTCCACTTCCATAGCCCAAGCATCATCTTGCTTCTTTTGTAGACGCTTCTCACAGTTTTTTACGATGGTTTCTCGAATGGTCAAGGTTTGCGCTGAGTGCCATTCTTTCCTATTTCCGACGTTTTTACCACACAAAAAGCAGTTTTCTTTCCACTTGAACAACAAAACAGATCTTCTTGTTTCCAGCTTATGTTTCTTTGATTGCTCGGTAGAATTCTTTTCTGATAAGATCCTCTTTTTGTTGTTGAACCATTTTCTACAAGTTTCATGAACATAATGCTCTCCTTCCTCATCAAGTAAACTCAAAACATTTGTGTTCTCTCTCAACTTTGCAAACTCGGCAAGAGATGTTTTTCCGCGGGTTGTTAGTTTGACCAACTGGCCTTCAGATTCACAACAGATGACACACGTATCCATATTCTAAAAAAAAGTGTCAAGTAACTTTAGACTTTGAAAACCCAGACCCTAGATAAGAACCTCTATATTCCACTTTTTTTACAATAGGGCAGAATTTTAGATTTCTAATAAATTCTAATCAAACAAACCGTGGTAAACAACACATCTATGTCAAGAACATTAGATTTCCAAAAAAAGTATATAGCGTGAAGTTTCTTACCTGCGTGTATCAACAAGTCAAATCAAATATGTAACCAATATCAAATATATTATGTATTACTTATGTTTTCATTATTTTATATCACTAAAAAGAAGTAAATACCCATAACAAAATAAAGTATTACTTTCCACCACAATCTGCTTTCAATAATGAATTTGATATTCGAATATAATATTTTCGAACCCATATTATGTATGGATTCGAAAATAAGATATAAAATGCAATGTCATGTCTTCAATACGAAGAATTTCATGCTAAATAGCCAAAAAACTATAAAAAATAAGGGATTTTTAGCAAATAATCCGCCATTTTTAATTTTTTTGAGCCCCCTAGAGATAGTGTAAGATTGAAACATGTGTAATTTATAAGAAGGGCTAGATGGCTAGTGTAATTAAGAGTTTTAAACCAGAAATATGGTAACTGCAAAAAACTGTAAAAATAAGGGATTTTTAGCAAAAAATCCGCCATTTTTTATTTTTTTGAGCCCCCTGGAGATAGTGTAAGATTAAAATATGTGTAATTTTCAAGAATAGCTGGTTTACTAGTGTAATTAAGAGTTTTAAACCCGAAATATGGGTGATTAAGGGTGAATAACTGCAAAAAACTGTCAAATTTAGGGATTTTTAGCAAAATTCCGGCCATTTTGAATTATGTTGAACCCCCTGAAAAATATTTTTTTTTTAAATAGTGATTTTTTATTATTATTTTGTATTGTGATTACAATAAACCAAAAATGAAGTCTTGAGTATTATCCTAGCTAGATTAATTGAGCAATAATCAAGCATAGGTAATTTCATTTTCCTTTAGAAACCCCCATATTTTGCGATTTTTCTAAAAAAGGCCCCTCAGTTAGCCTTAAAAAAAGCAATGATTGCACAATATTTGGATGGTGGGGTTTTTTCCCAAAAAGTTGAGATGTTAAGGTTACCTTATGCCAAATTTCAGCTTTGTATTAATTTGTTCCATTTAAAACCCCTAATCTGCCAGACTAGTGCTTTATTTGTAATTTGGGAACGACACTTTGTGAGCCACCTCTGATTGTGCTTTCCGTGAGGTTTGGAAAATTATCAATAAAATTCTTTACTGCGCGCGCTGGTCCATTTCGATGGGCAAATGCAGCTATTCCCAATATATCCTCTTCCTTGTATACCATTTGTCTCATTTTAGGTATTCCTTCTGCTTTAGCAATCCCCGCACAAACGTGTTTCAGTTCATTTTCAGTTAAACCAGTGATTTTCTTCAGTAATGTGATCCAGCACTGGCGCTATTAGTTGAAGGCTTAAAGCATGACAGAAGATTTGTGTGGCGGCTCATTGTCAACAATGAGAATAAAAGAGGAGTACGCTTAAATTTGTGCTGTGAAGCTGTTATATTGCTATCAAGAGACTTTTTTTCGGTAAACTTGTTAAAAGTAAAAATGGCTTCATCGACTGAATTGGAAGTTTTGTATTCATCCCAATTTACAACTGGTCTAAGAGGCTTTCACGTGTATAAAGAAACTGTAAAATGGAAGCCATTCAAAGGTCAAAAGATTTCTTTCAAACGAGAGATGGCTAACAAACACGACCGATTTGCTGTTGCTGGACATGCTTCCTAATAAAATTGCTACCATTACTGTGGGCCATATTCCTAGGGAAATAAGGAGGTATACATGGTATGCAGTTTTGGGAGGTGCACGAATATCAGGTGAGGTGATAAACCTTCTCCCCTTGTACAAGGTGGGCTAGAAATCATGATACATGTTAAAATTGAATGGAATAGCGAAAAGAACTTAGCAATATTCAAATCAAAGATTGAATCCGTACAGTATCCTATACACGATGATTACATGGACGATTCCAAGGAAATCAAGGATGAATTACTCAAAGAGTTCAAAAACTTGGACGTTAATAGCAGCGATGAAGAAGATGTATTTGAAGAGGCTCAGGAAAACGGAAATGATTGTATTGTTCTGACTCATTGACTGTAAATTTTCTACTTTCTTTTAGTGACTCTTTAGATACATTTTATCCCTTAAACAGTTTTTTCACTTTTTTGGCGTTCAGGTATCACATTACTAAAGTTTTAAAATTTCTGCAGGAAATTAACGTTATTAAAATTAGTAAACACAAAAATTAAGGGGTGACTAAATTAACAAATATCAAAATTTACACGGGTATAAAATTAATGCGGATAAAAAAACCCGCGTTAATTTCATCATTCGTTAATTTTGTATAATAAAGTATATCTTCTTAAACGTTCATATTTTTATAGTATTTATACCTTTACAATCCATTAGACTCTGAATGGCTCTTTGGTTCCTCAGTATGCATGAGGCTCTAAAATCCCTTCTTGAATGAGGTCACAAAAGAAAATTCGAGCCAGCATCTCCAAAAGTAAGAGATACTGAGGCCTTAAAGATTTTCTTAAGATCAAGAGTAATTAATTTCAAATCCGGTTCTCTCAAGTATCATTGTGATCAGTGGAAAGGCATAACCACGGACATTAAGATCCTTAAAGGAGAGGCAAACATTATTTTGTAGCAGCCAGATAATAAATTTTAAGGGAGAAAAAAAGTTATACATTTCCAAATCCTAAAATCTGCTAAGATAACTATTACTAGCTGTTTCCCGTGGAAGAATCCACTGTATTCTCATTTAATTTATGTAACAGATATACGTCCATCAAAAAACAAACAATACAGCAGTGCGCATCTTACATCTGCATTATTATATAAATGACCAAAAAAATTAAAGGTGTCCAACAACTGCAGTATATATGTGACATTTAAAATCTAAATCTACTAAAATTACTTGCTCTGACCATCTGACAAATGCGAAAATTATTCGGAAAGAAGTTTACAAAAGCATTTCAAAATACATCTCACCCATAAAATTTAAATCACTCAAAACGTCACACAAATCTCTCTCATTTTATATGTTAAAATTAGTTAGTTTATTGCAAACCCTGCCAAAGGTTGACACAAAATGTGAAAAATAAACAATAAGTTGTGCCTATAGTAGAAATTTTTATCTGAGGTGTAAAGAAGGGATTGCAAGGATAAATTATAATGCAACAAAACGTTTTTTGATATATTGCATATGGTCCTTCCTCACTAAACGTTAGACACAATGTCAACAACAAAAAACGGTGTTTACACCCGAAATTAATAAAAACCAGTCCTTTTAGCAACTTGCATGCTGTTTTACCATCAATAAAGTAAACAAAATTTCAAATCTCACATAGTATTCTGTCACAAATGTTTTCATAAAATATATATAAAAGTCATAATGAGTCCTGTTAAACAACAGCAATCAATCTATAAGTTCATTTTAACCCTCATTCTAACCCTAACCCTAACAAAAGTTTAATCAAAATGTAAAAAATGAGAGGTAACGACAAAATCATACTGCATATGCCCTCTAAAACAATATTTTAATCCAAAATGCCAAAGAAAAACAGTTTGCAACAAAAATCAGTTATTTCGATGATACTGCATACACTCTTTCCCCACAAAAGCTTCACAAACTGTAAAAAAAAGAATGGTT
This sequence comes from Hydractinia echinata, assembly GCA_030067915.1. Taxonomy (NCBI): domain Eukaryota; kingdom Metazoa; phylum Cnidaria; class Hydrozoa; order Anthoathecata; family Hydractiniidae; genus Hydractinia; species Hydractinia echinata. The sequence goes on along the minus strand of JASGCC010000108.1, from coordinate 864,827 downwards.
GTAGGGAGTGCTTCTGATTCAACAAAAATCAGTTTTTTTGACATTTTGCATGTTGTTAAATCTTACACAAAATTTCAAAAAACTACGATTTGGAACACATCAAATTTAAATCGAGAAGGATCAGTCATTTCGGTATATTGCACAGAGTCCTCCCCGGTAAGAATTTATACAAAATATAGAAAAACACAGCTTGCAAGGTGTAAAATCGAATTCTTCTTCTGTGTATTATATGGTCCTTCCTCGCAAAATTAACATAAAATGTCAAAAAGGTTCAGATATAACATCTAACACAACAAAAATCAGTTCTATCAGTATATGTCATGCCATTGTCTTCCACAAAATGTTCCCCTTAAAGTTTCATTGACACAGCATGTAAATTAAAAACAACTAAGATCAGGTATTTTGGTCTATTTCATACCATTCTGTCCCAAATAATTTATATAAAATGTAAAAATTGAGTGGTAAAACAGAAAATTGCAAAATTCCATTTTTTTATATGCATATATTGTATATTATATGCCTTCTACAACAATAAGTTAATTTAAAATGTCAAAAAGAAGAAAAAAATAGCTTACAAAGAGTATAAAATCGAAATCAACAAAGTAGCTCTTTTGGTGTATTAAATATGGCCATACGCACAAAAGTTTACACTAAATGTAAAAAAATGGTTGTGTTTAGTAATTCTAAATTAAGAAAAGTCAGTTCTTTTAGCATACTGATTTATGTCTTTGCCCACAAACTCTTACATGAAAATGTCAAAACCACAATTTGAAACAAATTAAATTTACATTTTAAAAATAAGTAATTTCTGAACTTTATTTTCAGAAATTTTTGCAGGAAAAGAACTTCGCAAATCAAAAAAAGAATCAGGAAAATGTTTAAAATTTTCAGGGTTAATAACGTTTGATGGGTTTTGTGTGAATTTCACTTTTTGTATATATATATATATATATAATGTCAGAGTTGAATTTCTTATTTTAATATAAAAACATGAAAGGCTTGCAAGGTGTAAAGTCAAATTCTACAAAAATTAGTTCTTTCGGTATATTGCACGATCCTTGTGCCACAAAAGTTAACACAAAATTTCAAAAGAAAAGCAAAACAGTTTGTATATATTATATATACCATGTATATAAATGGAAAGTCACCCCAGCCTTCCCTGTACATTTTTTACCATAAATGTAAAAAACCATGTAAATCCTTCCCCCGCCTCCTGCCAAAAGATAAATAAATAAATAAATAATCAAAAACCCATGTAAATACTGCAACAAAATCAAAAAATGTGAAAAAGCTACGTAAATTTCCCCCATAATGTCAAAAACCTCTATCAATTAAGAATTTAAAAAAACACTTTTTTTTTTGGTGTTAGCATGTAGTAACTCTCTCGAAAAGGTTTAAAGTTTTCTTAAAAAACACAAAATGTCGTAAACAAAAACATTTGAGTAAGAACATCTAGAACATCAGAATTACTACATGTTAAATAAAAATCCTTTTGTCATACTGCATGCAACCGATGTAAGTTTAGTTACACAAAATGTGAAAAATAAATTATATATATATTTGCATAAAAAAGAGTCCTTAAACTATCCTTAAATATTATAAATACTTTCTTAAAAGGTGTTGTAGCTTCTTATATCTTCTTATTTAGGCTTAAAAGGTCAAGTCAAATAAGTTACAGCCATATTCCTAGCAAAGACCACTAAGATAAACTACAGTACCTAGCTACATGTAAAAGCAACATAAAATTCACAGGTTAGCTAGGTATACTGGGAATCTTTAGTTTAAAGCTAACATTAGCTAGCTACAGCAGCTAATAGCTGGTTACTTAAACTGGAGACTTAGCTAGGTATAAAGAACATGGCTACATATATATAAATTCCTAGCTGGCTAGCTAGTTGTTGTTGGTGGTGTGGTTGGCTTTTTATGATGCTAGCTATAAAACATGTCTGGCATCAATAATATCATCAAAACTGAAAAAAAACCATGAAAAAACCTTACAGAACCTTGCTATGATTAATTTATAAAACCATGCTCTTCTTCAAATGTTTTTTTAAAGATTTATTTTGAATGAAAGAGTAGAGAATGCTCAAAAAGAACAGCCATCTTTTTCGTAAACACAATTTCCGTTTTATGCTAGGAACTTCATTTAACAGTCCGTATGCTTTGTAAAGATCTAATACCGTTTCATATGTAGCGATGTGACGTACGGAGTGTGGTTTCTAGCTATACGGAGTCTGCCAACGAATGTTCTTAAAGTGAAATATTGCAATATATGACTGTTTAAAACTATTTCCGAAAAAAATAAAAAATAATCACCATAAAGAACAAGTTAAAAAGACAAGCACGTCATTTTCCTACTTTTTATCCATCGTAAACATACGAGGTATATTGTAGTTATACGGAGTGTGGGAACATTAGTTTGATTGCAAAAAAAGGATTATGGCATACAGATTGTGAGATACCGAGAGTATGTTATGCAGAATTGGCTATGTGGAGTATGCAGAATTTGCCATAAGGCGGAGTATTCTATACGGAGTATGCCATACGGACTGTGACATGCTTCATATACGAAGTATGCTATACGGAGTGTGACATGCTTACTATACGGAGTGTGACAGGCTTAGTATATGGAATGTGACATGCTTACGGAGTGTGACATGCTTAGTATACGGAGTATGACATGCTTAATATACGAAGTATGCTATACGGAGTGTGACAGGCTTAGTATACGGAGTGTGCCATGCTAAGTATGCGGAGTGTGACATATTCGGTAGGAACAGAATTCGATGTATTGTTAATGAGTTAAGGTTTACAATGGCTGGTATAAAAGTACACAATTTTAAGTTATATAATAAAAAGTCATTGATTGTATGGTTAGTTTTATTGCATATAGAAACATACAAAACAAAGTTATAAAGCTTAGAATGAATATAATGGAAGCCATAAAAATAAACTTCATACAAAACGCAAATAGTAAACTACATCATACAGTAGGACTGCCGGTAACTCGAACACCGGTTAACTCGAACTTATATTAGCTGGAACTGTTATCTACGGTAATTGGTACTCTGCATGATTGTCTCATATTTTAGACTTTTTTCTTCTTACACAAATTATTTGCTTGTTTTAGGCACAATTTTCTAAACTGGAATAGCTCAGAGTAAATTTTTAATAAGAATGCTTAGTTTAGACTTCGACGCTCATGCTGCATTCGCTAATGTCTAGCCAAACCAGTCTCGGCATTATACTCTCAAAGCTGTCTGCGCCGCTCGCGGCTTTGAGATATTTAAATATTTCCGTCTATACGGAGTAAACATATCGCTATACGAAGTTATACTCCGTATACGCATGCCTATACGGAGCCGTACTCCGTATAGCTGCACACTCCGAATGGAACAGCGATACCTATATATATAAACAATAATGGTACAGCTACGTAAGTTAAAACGCTGTATTAAAGGATCGTCATGACCATCTGTTAAAAAATTTGTACGGTGTTTTTCGGATAATTGCACGCATGTACTACCAGGACTGGTAAATTTGTAAACAAAACTTATCCAATCATTTTTATCATCGATACGAAGGGTTTCTGTTTTTAAACTCAGGTGTTCATAATCGCTAACACATAATTATAGAAAGAATCTTTTGTTACCAACTTCTAAGAAATATAACCAAACAATATACAACATTCATAAAAATCCTACAAAAGTCATATAAATCAGGTGAGGGAACTGATAAAAGTACACTCCTCATGCAATGCTCAAAAGTTATTTGAGGGTAGTTTAAAAACCATTGTATTAAAACTTTGCTTTAAGGAAAGAAACTGTTTGTGGAAGGAAAGTTTGTGGTTCAGCTTTACTGCAAAATTTTTGCATTTTGTGGGAATAAACTCTTGCGAATGTTTTAAAGGCCTGAATAAGTTTCCTCTAACAACACTTTCTTCTCCAAAATAGCCTATAATATAATCTAAAAAAAATTCTAGCTGAAATGGTAGGTAAAATTCTAGATATGATCTAAACCCCGATAAAAAATCTGCCTCCTTAAAATTAACTAAGGAACATGGAAGAGGTGGCTACACAATTCTTTCAAGTTATTTTTTTAATTTAACTTTAAATATTTATCTCTACAACTATAAACTTCTTAGTCAACTTATTTTGGATGTTCAATAACATACGAAAAATAGAATATTAATAATAATAAAAAAAAGAGTCAAATAATCGGTAAATCCAGGAACATGAAGGGGATGAATTTCAGGTGCCATCCCGCACCTGAAATTCATGATGGGTCCATGATGGGACCAATTGTGTGGTCTAAAAAATATGAAAAACTGTCCATTTTGTGCGTAATTTTCTTAGCCAATAGCCAAAAGTGCAGTAGCTAGCTATTAGTAGCCACCTACTCCACAAATTTCAAATATAAAAATATTAAACCTAAAATTTTTCTATAAAAAATACGAAATTTTTTGCAGAATTGTAAAGCAAAAATATTACAATCAGGTTAAAATTTACTTTAAACGTTTACGAAGCTTCACGACAGCCATCTTCTTTACCGGAGTCATAAGTTTTCGTTCCAATATATGTATGAATCGCCTGAATATTGGTCCTGGATGGGTCAGAAGCTTGATTGATTTTCTTCCGATCTTCATCAGTAGGCGTGCGGGTAAGTGAGAAACAATCCTGGCTAATCGAGAAACAATCCTGGCTAATCGAAAAGCATCCTTCATAGCGTATATTTATCGAAGCTAATGCAATGTGTGTGGTAAGTGTGAGGTGGGTCACTTCATCAGTAAGCGTGTGGACACTTAAACACAAATAGATCCTATCCGGGAAGGTTGTTATAGCCTGTGTAGAGTGCTTGCCTAATCCCTACTTATTTCCATCCCTTGAGAATGATCTTCTTCCCTTCGCTTGTAGTCATATAATTGTATAACTTGGTCATCCATTGAACGTGAAGGGGTTTAAGGGTAGTTCATTGAAGCTTTACGTCAATTTCTTCTACATGTTTACGCCATCAAGTTGCTGGAAAATTTGATCAATGTACCATTCGTTGAACTTTTTCTTGAAATACTTTTTGGCGTAACCATTCACAGTAAGGTCGAGGGGTTAGAAAATTGATGTCATGTTTGCTGGAACGAATTTGACCAAGATTTTGTTTCATCTAAGCAAATCTAGAACAGGCCGGGTAACTTGCCCTCTAAATACATCAAATATCGTTATTGCTTCCTGATCTGGCATATCCAACCGCTTGCGTTCACTCTTGATGCATGGAAGCAAAATCTCCTTGATGAATTTTATTGACTCTTGCTCGTTGATGTGGTGTTTTTTATTAACGCTGAGTGAGAAATAGGAAGGGAATTCGTATCGTGGCAAACTTTGAGTCGTTTTACAGCCATAAATTAATTGCATGCCAAGGAACTACCCATCAAGTGTTATAGTGACTGTCGGTGTTAATGCTCGTTTATCATCGCTCCCCTTGATGGCCACTTTCTTGCTATTTCTTTCAGCTAAGGTGGTACTGGCAACCAGAACGAATTTAGAGGGAGTTTGATCATGAACTTTTGTTCAAGCGCAGTTCGCCTCTCCTTTAAGACAGTATACCCTCTGGGTAAGCCTTCTGGGGAAAGGTGAGATAAGGTAATGGACCAGATCATCTTACCCATATACGTTACAGATAAATTAAATAGGGTGGTTTAGGCTAATCCTAAGCCTCAAAAAACGAAAGTTTAAGTTGCAAAGCTTGCAAACTTCCATTCTCTGTTTAATTCAACATGGCATGTATCTGGCAAAACTTGATATAAAGGATGCATACTATAGCATACAAATACACAAAGAAAGCCTGAAGCTCCTTGTACTCTCCCTTTACTATGGAAAAGGACTTAAGAAATTCACCAAGATTACGAAACCATCCATCTCTAAATTAAGAAAAGAACAAGTAACCATTGCAGACAATATTGACAATATTATCACAATGGACGTCAGTAACAGCTCTGCTACAATAATGTACATAAATTCACTGGGATTTACAATCCATCCAGAAAAATCCGAGTTTAAACCAAAACAAGTTTTGGAGTTCTTGTATTTGTCATTGACACAGGGAATATGACAGTTGCTCTTACCCTGAAAAAAAAGGCAAATATAATCGACCTGTGTAATGAAGTGACACAGAAATAGACAATATCAATAAGAACTCGAGCGCGATTAATTGTTAAGTTTACCAGCAGCTTTTTAGGGATACCAATGGTAGACTCTACTATAGAGCTACTGAAAGACTGAAAAATCGAGTCTTTAAAAAAGAGTGCTGGAAACTTTGATAAGCAGATTACATTAACCTCTACCGCCATGAAAGACGCATCTTGGTGAGTAGTGTAAAGTATATGTATAAGGTTACACATAGCATTTGGAAATGGGAAATAAGCAAAAATAATTGGATAATTGCTACGCATCTTCTCGGAATTCTTAACGTTGAAGCAGACAGAGAGTCACGACAACAGGAAAGGAGAACAGAATGGATGTTTAACGAATTTCTCAAATTTCTTCACGATTTTCTTCAACGAAATTCTCAAATTTCCCCACGCTCTAAAAGAACTAGACTCCCAACCAGAAATAAACCTCTTTGCGAGTAGGATAAACAAACAGTTTCTGCCTTCTTCTCAATCATGACTGCATTGGAGTAAACTCGTTTACTGAGCATTGGCATCCTATTTTATGCATTTCCACCCTTCGCCTGATCCATATGATAAGGCAGTAGGTATCCCGGTAGTTCTGGACTGGCCTAATCAACCATGGTTTACACGGTATTCTGATTTCATAATCAAAGAAATTATTGTTTCACCTAGAATGGACCTACTACTGCTACAACCAGGTGTTCTTCATCCACTGCATCGAAACGTAAATTTTCAGATAGCAATTGTCTCAGGGAGGCAATAAACCACAGCCATGTTCTGACGAACTAAAACAACTGTTGACAGCGTCTTGGTCAGAAAAACAAACAATCTATATATAACCTATATTTAAGGAAATAGCTGGAGTGCGGTAAAAGGGGGAAAATCCCAGAACCCCATAGAGCTACTTACAAACAAGGCATGGACTTCCTTTCCTTACTGTTCCAAGTGGAAAAGGCAAGTTATTGATACATTGCTCAGCCCTGTCAACTTTATTACCAAATAATGCAGGAACAAGTTCTGGTAAGAATGAGGACGTCAGCAAATTAATCAAAGGTCTTTTCAAGCTATGTCCTTCCCTTCCCACTGCAATAACACACTTAAATATATGACTTATGTTATATTAAACTACATGACGACCTTGCCTGGTAACAAATACTTAGACTTAGAGTTTCTAACGAAAAAACTAGTCACCTTGTTGTGTCTATTGAGTGGCCATAAATTCCAGACAATGGCTGCCCTGAAGATGCACATTTGTCACCAATCTTCAGACATGTACATTTTTTACATTTCTACAATCATGACAAAGACAACTAAATCAGGCAACCAAGTGAACTAATCCTGTCTTAGGCATACCCCCGTAAGCCTACTGGAGATACCACCATTGCTAAATATGTTAACATTTCTTAGGCTTGAAAGGCATGGACATTAAGACCTTTAGTGTCCACTTTACCAGGAGTGCATCCACCAGCAAAGCAGAGGTCATAGGGGTACCAATGAAAACGATAGCCAAAGAAGTTGGTTGGTGAAGAACGAGCACGTTTGCGAAACATTAAAAGTTACCCATATGCAAAAACTTTGGGAACAACTCAGAGCAAAATTATTATCTTAATTAAACTTCATTACACTTGTCTATTTTTGGACAAAAAAAGACGAAGCAACAACCCAATTTGAAGTGGTTGAGTGAAAATGGATTGAAAAACGATAATAGTTTCCGAGATATGTTAGGTAAAAACGTACTGAAAATCAAAAATCAAACGAGAGATACTTACGCAACAACTTGTGCTGCTTAAGAAAAAAGGGTATGAATAAAACATGTCATTAATTTTCAACAAGGTGAAAAAAACTTAATCAAATCATCAAGTGTTACTGACTTTTTAGTACTTTGTACAAATTATTTGCAGAAATTTTGCAACACTTTAATGAGTTTGACTCATATCCACAAACATTTTAAAAATCGGTCACCCGAAAAACATTTTTTCCGCAACAAAATGTCCGCTAAAGAAAGGTTTCACTGTATAAATTTTTACTTTCCTCGAAAGAGCTTTTTATGTCTCAAAACGTCACTCCAGGAATGATTTAGATTATTTAGATGATCTTGTTTTGCGATAGTCATAAATTTACTCACCAGGCATAATACTGCTCCCAGGCTCGTTTTCTGGTAAAAGTAATTCTCCTAAGCCACATCGCGGGCCTGATCCTAAAAATCGGATATCATTGGCGATTTTCATACAACTGCATGCAACCACGTTTAGAGCACCACTTAACTCAACTAACGCGTCATGAGCTGCCAAAGCTTCGAATTTGTTTGGTGCGCTGAAAACAACAAATACAAAAATTTGCTACAATAAAAAACATTCCAATTCCAACTTATACATTACATGTTTTTTTTATAAGCAAGTAAAAATTTAAAATCAGGCCTGGATATGCTTATGCTAAAAATAAGATCAGGCTAGTAAGCTCGCATTATGCTATATCGAAGAAAAACATAACAAAACTTAACGTTGCCTTATGAGCGATGTGGGCAAGATGAAATGGCCCTGCTTTTAGCTTTAAAAAACAACCGCAAAATTAAAAGTATAATTACACAAGATCAAGATTAAATAGTGTAGTGTAGTGGTGTTAATTTATCTTTAAAAACTGCGTCTAATTAAAATACCCATGACTCTCATAGCAGAGTCGATGGAAGAATTAGTTGAAAAGTTTGAGAAGTGGAAGAAAGGACTAGAAGAGAAAGGGCTAAGGGTGAACACAGCAAAGTCTAAAGTCATGATTAGTAGCATTGCAGCCAAGTGTGACCTTGTAGTTGGAAAGTGGCCTTGTGGAGTTTGCAGGAAAGGGGTTGATAGTAACTCAATTTTTTGTCAGAGTTGCAAGCATTGGGTACATAAGAAGTGCAGTAGTATTGGTGGAAGGTTAAGAGCTGACATTCAGTTTGTAAGCAAGCGTTGCAAAGGTGAGATTATAGAGAATGAATTATTTCCAGCTTTAATGATGTACAACAGTGGCTCGTTAGAGATAGTTGAGAACTTCTGTTACTTAGGTGATATGTTGGGCAGTGAAGGGGGTGTTGGAAGAAGTGTTGCTTGCAGGATAGGTTCTGCTTGGAAAAAGTTCAGAGAGTTACTTCCTTTGTTGACTAGCAGATTGTCAATTGAGGTAAAAGGTAGGTTGTATGAGGCCTGTGTAAGAAGTGTTATGTTGTACGGTAGTGAGACATGGGCAGTGAAGCAGGAAGATCTTGACCGTTTAGAAAGGAATGATATGAGAATGGTTAGGTGGATGTGTAACGCCAGTCTGAGAGACAGAAAGAGTTCAGATGAGCTAAGAAGCAGGCTAAGTATCCGCAGAATTAAAGATGTTATCCAGATAAGAAGATTGAATTGGCTGGGGCACTTGGAAAGAATGGAGGAGGATAATTGGGTAAGAAAGTGTAGAGACTTGATAGTTCCTGGGGCAAAGCCCAGAGGCAGACCGAGAAAGACTTGGCAGGAGGTTATAAGGACAGACTTGATACAGAGGAAGTTGAGTTTAGATCTAACACAGTATAGATCAGATTGGAAGAGGGTCATTAATATACCCCGTCCAACCCATGCTAGCATGGAAAACGGACGTTAAGCTGAGAATGATGATGATGATGATGATGACATAAGTAAAAAACACACACATCAGAAGGATTCACCAAGGCTGAGCAATATGCTTTAGCATATGCTTAAAAAATTTATATATCTTAGCCTCAATATGCTTATAAGAGTTATGTTTACACAAAAAACATGTATAACAAGAAGAAATTCTCACACGCATCGAAATCTTGTTGCGTGTACGTTATAAGCGTAGTAAGACGCAAAATAAAGGAAAAATATGCATATGTCAAATATTTTTGGAAAACAAAACAAAAAAACATGGACACAAAAACAAAATTTTTTTCGGCCTATTAAAATTTTATTTTGAGACCATTCCCCTTAAGGCAGTGATACACGATCCGATTAATCGAATTCGATTTGTCGAAATTATTGCCGTCTTTTAGTCCGCCAGGCGTGAATAAAAAGTATTTTTTTACTGAGCGAAATCTTGCGTTTCGTGCTGTGCTACTTGATTTCGTGTAAACAAACTACTTAAGTAGTACAGCTTCGAAATAGCACAAACTTTAAAATAAACGAATAGAACTTCGGAATAATTAATTGTGAACCTGTACTTAAAATTAGGTTTGTGATATCAAACTGTCATGGCGGCGAACATAGAAAGGTTTGAGTGAGTATCACTGTGTAACTGACACTGATGCAATGATGATGACAGTGATCTGGAAGAATCTTTTACTGATGACAACTTTATACATTTTTGCATTACATAGCTAGCTGTGAAAAATACTTTGTTGATAGCTAGCTAGATCAATTTCCATGCTAGACTCATCATTTGAACACTGCTAAGCCTAGCCACCACCCTGGAGGTAGCTAGCTATACGTCTATGTAATGTAAGTAGCTGCAAACTATCCAGTATTTAAATTGTTTTTCTTTCTGTGAAGTTTCGTAAAGTCCTGTAAAGTAGTCACCCCTCAATTTCAGCTGTGCAAAAAATGTGTAAGATTGGATTTGGGAAAGAGACATCACTCGCATTTTTTCAAACGTCCAGTTGATCTTCGGTTAAACAAACCTCCATGGTTAAACCTTAGAAAATGTACACAAAAACAAACAAAAAAAAAAACTGCGACCCAGATACGCACTCACTCACCGAGTACACTTGGAAATTTTTGTTCTTTTAAAAGTGCGTATCTGCGTTTGCAGCTTTTATATGATGCTCTGAGATTTTGTTCTTTTAAAAGTGCGTATCTGCGTTTGCAGCTTTTATATGATGCTCTGAGATTTTGTTCTTTTAAAAGTGCGTATCTGCGTTGCAGCTTTTATATGATAACCAAGATTTTTCTGTACAAATTCTAAAGTTGCTCCTAGCGTTCTTCACGAAAACCACCCACCAACCATGACAAACGTCCATTTGGGCCAGTAAATTTTTCACAGTGAATTTGGCTTTGCAACAACGAAGGTTTATGGGGTCATTCACAAAAGTAATGTAGCTAGCATGCTCGAAGAGGCGGAGAGGTAGTCTAAAAGCGTATCAAAGTGTGCAAGGGGAAGGGGGTCTTCAAAGGGCTTACATAACTACGCTTTAGAAAATTAATGCAATGTTTTTACGTATCTTGTCCACAAAAATATGTGTTGCTTATTTCAACTTTAACAACTTGCCGTAGTTACCAATTGTCCATTTTTCAAGTAACATGTTATAATTAATAATCATTAGGTCGTTTTTCAGGGAGGGGTGATCTGTACACTCAGGAAAGGGGTAAGTCAAAAGCAAAGCGTACAAGGGAGTATAAGATTGAAGATTTATAGTACCCCATTTTTTGAATAGACCCATTATAGTATTTGTTGAGAAATGACTTTTGTCTGTTTTACTGGCATTTGACTGATTATTCCTTGAACTATAACTTCATTTTTGGATTGCTTATTTGATCAATTATATATTTTTTTAGGGCCAAAAAAGGACAAATTTGATGGAGATCATAACTGGAAAAATAAAGAACGTACTTGTAAATGATTAAAGGAAAATTCCTTCTGAAACGTTACAACCAATAAACAAGGTTTTTTGGCTTGATGTTGAAGAAAAACTTGCCACCGTTAACATGAACTGATGCATATATCTATAGATTTTGTTTTTGCAGATTTAGTATTTTTTTTAGCAGATTTTATAGATTATGCCTTTAAATTTTTTAACCTATAGATTTGATTTTAAAATGTTAAAGCTGCAGGTCTACCATTATTATTATTATTTTTTATATTTTTATATTGTTGTTTTTTGTCCGAAAAAAACTTTTCCGTCCTAAATTTGTGTCTGCTGAAAGTTTTTTTTGTCCGAAAATTTTGGTTTTTCTAATTTTTAAAAAAAAGGACCAGTGCATAAAAATTATATATAGGACAATCAGAAAATTAATAAAAACTGCAGTGTTTGAACTTATTATTTTCGTTATTTTCACATTTGGCTGAGGCTTTATCTATGAAGTTGGATCCTGAAGACCCTTTTTTAGATCTTGATTGAATATACGTACACTTAATGCTTCTAGCCTTCTTTTTGTGTCATTTCCCGTAATCATTACTTTTGATATTTGGTTAAAATTTGTTCAAAAGACTAACCCATACATTTTTTGACTTTATAAATATTGTCCGAAAATTTTTCCGCTGAAATAAAAAATTGTGTCCGAAGGTTTTTCCGCCGAAAATTTTAATTCTTAATGTATGTAAGCCTTTTACATTTTTTATACATGTGCCTGAACAAAATGTTATTTGTCCTAAACTCTTATTTTTTGATTGGGATTTTTTAATTCCCTTTTTAAATAAATATAAAATTTTATTTTAATTGCTTCACAAACTGCATTTTAAACATTTTGAAACTATCAATTGTGCATGCAAAACAGTATAAATATGATCCAATTTATAGCCAGGTAGAATGTAGCAAGAAATTCAGCCGTATTTCACTGTATATAATAATACTGTGCAAAATAATTCTTTAAAAAACTTAACTGGAAATATTTTGTTTTATTCTTTCCGGATTCTAATAATTATTGACTGTTCGCTGCTCTTAAAAAAACCCACTAGAAACAAAATCGAATGTGCATGTAACTTGCAGATTTGAACCTGGCATATAGAAGCCTCCGGTAAGCAGATTAAACGCACTGCGTATCCTTTCATTGTGCACTTTATGTGTTGGTGCATCCTCGACCCCAGGGTTTCCCGATATAAAAAAAGAAAACCAGCCCTGGGGTCAAGGCTGGTGTTGGGGCTAATTATCGCTTTGGAAAACAAGGGGTACATATGTATCAGCTTTGAAAGAACAACTGTCGTATCACGGTAAACAAGGGGCGGCGAGTAGTTGCAACTATATACTAGTATTGAGCATTAAAATAAAATCGAAACTTGACAGGTGACAAGGCGATGATACACGGTCCAATTAATCGAATTCGATTAATTGGTTATGATTATGATTAATTGATTATGTTGAGCATTAAAATAAAATGAAACTTGACAGGTGATACACATGAGAACAGATTTTTGACATTTTTTTTCGTTAAAAGGTCTTCAGAGAGCGAAGACGAAGTTGAACTCGCTGTTGTTGCAGTATTGTTTCAGCAACTACGAAGTTAAGAAAACGTCAGAAACGTCGTACGTGGACGAAAAAGTGGCTGTAGAAAAGACCTAATTTAGGAGTGTTGATATGTTATTAAACAAATTTCGATTAGAGCAAGAAGATTTTTTTAATTTTCTTTGGATGTCTTCTGCTAATAAGCTCCAGAGCGCTTCTTCCAAAATCCATTCACCGATAAAAAATCTCGTTAAATTCTCTTTATCTTTTTTTGAAGACTTGATGTTTTTAAACGTCCTCTAATAATGTTATTTTTATATAGAAACTCACATTTTCTGAACGCACATTTGATGTACAGATTTTAAGCATTTTGATTGGCTAAAAACCTTTCGATTAATCGAAAAAGTTGAACCGATCTGACTTTTTAAAAGTCGAATTCGACAAGTCTGAGCATGCCGAAAGCATATGATTTTTACATGATACACGATCCAACTAATCGAATTCGACAAATTGAATTCGATTAGTTGGATCGTGTATCACCACCTTAAAACAATATGCTTTTTAAAAAAGTGTCCCACCTGACATATGGTAGATTAGTAAGCTGAGCGATTTTTTGAGCCATCCTTTCAGCAAAGCCTATAGGAGTATTTAACCCTGTCCCGACAGCAGTTCCACCAATGGCTAATTGGTAAATGTGTGGCAAAGCTGCTTCAATTCTGCTGATGCCATTTTCGATTTGTGTTGCGTAACCGCTAAATTCCTGACCCAAAGTCAACGGAGTGGCATCCTAATAAAATAGAAGTGACAAAACAGAATATCACAGTCATGATGGGCTTTTAGACAACATGCTGATGTTCGACTTTATCAGAATAAAGTTCTAAACTGCCTTACAAGGCTAAGGTTAAAGGCATTTCGAGTAACTTTTACACGTTAAGCCGGCATTACACGACCAAACTTGTATGATCAAATATGTTGAATTCAAGAAATAGCAGCCTGTAATAGCAAGAAGTTGAATGCTTGCGGCATGATTCTACTAGTTGTTCAACACATCAAATTTTTTAAACATGTTTAAAAATTTCAAGATGTATGATGAGAAATCGCTGCGCATATTCTGTACATTTCCACTTAACCGGGAGCTTTTTGTAAAAATGTGAGTACAAAGTCACATGTCACATGTAAACATGGCGAAAAAAGCACAAGAAGAAAATGAGCGTTTTATTTTGCTTTGGGAAGAAGAAAAAAATTTATGGAACGTTGTGCTCGATGAATACAAAGACCGCAATAAACGGGGAAAATAGCATCAAAAAAATTTGAAGTATTTTAAATATGAGTGGTAAGTATTTTGCATCATTTGATTATGAAAAGTTGTTTTTAGGCATGCAAATTACTGATTAATTTCCTATATAGCCAAGGAAGTAACTGCCAAGATGAACAGTCTTCTCACATATTACTCAAGAGAACTTGGGAAGTGTAAGAGCTCGAAGAAAAGTGGAGCGGGAGTTAATGAAATATACAAATCGAAATGGCCCTATTTTCATTTATTAAGTTTCTTGAAGGATGTCGTAATGCCAAGAAAAACGAGCAGCTCATTGGTAAGATCACAAATGCAAATCTTTTATCTTTTATATATTTACAATGATTTCATATTATATAAAACTATCCTGCCATGGCACCTTTCCAATACCATTAAAGTACTCACAAAAGCTGTCCCGTACTTTCTTTGCGTCTGTAGAATAATTTTTTCCTCCTTGAAACCCTATTGGCTGTAATGAATTGGAAATATCTGTTCTCCAATCCCCAGGAATTATTCCTCTACCTTGATTTTCTGCATCTACACTCCCCACAGGCATATATCGATTTGTAGCCTTTGTCCAAAGATAGTTGTGTAAAGCACAACTTGCCAAAACAACCTTTTCTGTATTTTCAGGGGACAGACTAATGGGTGTTAAAAAAATTCGGAAACGACTTGCGAGAATCCCAAATGCATTTTCAACAACCCTACAAGCTCGACTCAAGCGGTAGGTAAAAACACGCTGCTCTTTGGTCAGATTTCGCATAGCATACGGTTTTATAATATGATTAGATAATGGAAATGCGTCATCAGCTACTATCACATAGTGTAATTCTCGTCCAGGTTCGATAGCTGTTTCTTTGGGAATACTGATATGATTAGCCTGTATAGCATGGGATAACGGGGAATTTCGATATACTCCTCCATCTGAAATCCTACCATTGCATCCTACGTCAATGAAAACGAACTTATAATCTGCATCTACTAAAGCCAATAGCACGATAGAAAAGCTCCCTTTATAGTTGAAGAAATACGACCCCGAATTGATGGGTGCTTTAAAATTACATGTTTTCCATCCATCGCACCCAGGAAATTAGGAAAATTCCATTTGTCTTGGAAGGATTTTGCAATTGATTCCCATTCATCCTCTGTTGAAGGGACCTAAAATTACAAAATTGTATTTCAGGATGATGATTATACTGTAAAAGAAAATAACTTCAGCGCAGATATTGAGGAAGATTGTGATGAATTTAACGACGAAGATGACATTGACTCGCCCCATCCAGCTCCCAAAAAGTCTACAAAAAGGCCAATCGAAAAGAAGCGAAAAGTAGCTGACAGTAATGAGCAATCAACGGCCCAACAGGTTATGTCCTCTGCGTTGGAGTACTTGAATGAGCGTAGAAACAATAAGCAAGTCCGGGACGCAGAGACAACGTTTGGTATGCACGTAGCTGAAAGTCTGCGAGCGATAGTAGATGATCGCACTGGAGAATATGTTAAATTCAAAATGCAAGAATTGCTTTTCAATGCTCGTTTTGGATTCCAACATAATCTTTCTTCGCCCACAACTACCCCAACACCTAATGCAATCGGAATTAATCTTTCTTCACCTCGTACGACTCGAACATCTGCTGTAACTCAAGATTATAGGAATATGTCACTTTATAACTTTTAAGTGCAAGTATATATATATATATATATATATATATATATATATATATATATATATATATATATATATATATATATATATATATATATATATATATATATATATATATATATATATATATATATATATATATATATATATATATATATATATATATATATATATATATATATATATATATTATTTTTCGAAGTCTTCTTTTCTTAAGTCACAGTGCTCGATACCTTGCAGTAGAGCAAATATATTCAGGTATAAAGAAAACAACAGAATATTTGTTTGTACTTAAAGTTTCATGCTGCCGCAAGGGCAACAATCCTCAGCAAACTAATCCGTTAATTACAATACAGTGCAATGTTAATTGTCATGTCTTCTTATCACGTCAATCTTTACTGTCAAAAGACGAAAGCAAAAACTTTTTCTTGTGACGGCATTGGGCCACGATTTCGCTCCGTTTATTCAATAAGTTCGACCCTGTGTATGTTGCAATTTCAAACTTTTCGTTTAGGCATAACGGACATGTTTTTCTTTCCGGTTTATACTCCTGTACTTTCTTTATGATTCGCCAAGTTACACGGGGATTCTTTCCTTGTTCTTTCTTGTTCCAAAACTCTGTAGAAAGAGATGTACTATTTTGGTACTTTTTAGTGTTAAACGATTGCTTATGGTTGGCGTATCTTTTTTTAAACGTTGTTTCACAAAGTCCTATATATTTTGTTGCCTCGTTATTGTCCGTAAATAAAGTGGCTTCGTAAATAATGTTTTTTGACAAACATTCGTTGTTCAGTGGGCATTCTTCTTTCTTGAGACAGTTACAAGTTTTTACTAATGGTGTATTATTTTTGTACATTATATTTTTGTTGTGGGCAGTGATTATAGATTCCATATTGGGCATACAGCTATAACTAATTTTAACATTGTTCTTGTTAAATATTTTGTTTAACTTGTGGTCTTTAGGAAAATGCTTTTTTAAAAGATTTAAAAAGTACTTCCCCACATTTGTGGTAACATTACAGTTGTATGGAGGATTAAACCAAATTATCGATTGGTTTATAAAGATTAAAAACAAAAAGGCGCACAAATTCATGATGTTTGACATCAAAGATTTCTACCCTACAATTAATGAAACATTGCTGAAAGATGCAATTAATTTTGCTAACAGTATATCTAAACTAACAAACAAAGAAATGGAAATTATTCATCATGCAAGAAAGTCATTACTATATAATAAAGGTGACATCTGGATAAAAAAAGGAGGAAAACTTTTTGATGTAACAATGGGTGCTTTCGACGGAGCAGAAGTATGCGAATTGGTCGGTTGCTTTCTTTTAGACACTTTAGCCAAAAAGTATGATAGGAAAAACATCGGCTTATACAGGGACGATGGCCTTACAGTTTTCAAAAACATCAGTGGTCCGGAGAGTGAAAGGATAAAAAAAGAGTTCCAAAAAACATTTAAAAATCATGGTCTAGATATCATAATTCAATGCAACATGAAAATTGTCAACTACCTCGATCTTACACTAAACCTTACTGATTCCACATACAGCCCGTATCGCAAACCTGACAACGAGACACACTATGTCCACAAAGAATCAAACCACCCGCCAAATATTATAAAACAAATCCCATTATCCATTGAAACACGTTTATCAAATCTATCATCAAATGAAGCTATATTTAACGAATCTGTCCCATACTACGAAACTGCACTAAAAAATTCTGGATACAATCACAAATTCAAATATAACCCAACTAACAGAACTCCGCAAAGCAAAAATAAAAATCGTAAAAGAAATATAATTTGGTTTAATCCTCCATACAACTGTAATGTTACCACAAATGTGGGGAAGTACTTTTTAAATCTTTTAAAAAAGCATTTTCCTAAAGACCACAAGTTAAACAAAATACTTAACAAGAACAATGTTAAAATTAGTTATAGCTGTATGCCCAATATGGAATCTATAATCACTGCCCACAACAAAAATATAATGTACAAAAATAATACACCATTAGTAAAAACGTGTAACTGTCTCAAGAAAGAAGAATGCCCACTGAACAACGAATGTTTGTCAAAAAACATTATTTACGAAGCCACTTTATTTACGGACAATAACGAGGCAACAAAATATATAGGACTTTGTGAAACAACGTTTAAAAAGAGATACGCCAACCATAAGCAATCGTTTAACACTAAAAAGTACCAAAATAGTACATCTCTTTCTACAGAGTTTTGGAACAAGAAAGAACAAGGAAAGAATCCCCGTGTAACTTGGCGAATCATAAAGAAAGTACAGGAGTATAAACCGGAAAGAAAAACATGTCCGTTATGCCTAAACGAAAAGTTTGAAATTGCAACATACACAGGGTCGAACTTATTGAATAAACGGAGCGAAATCGTGGCCCAATGCCGTCACAAGAAAAAGTTTTTGCTTTCGTCTTTTGACAGTAAAGATTGACGTGATAAGAAGACATGACAATTAACATTGCACTGTATTGTAATTAACGGATTAGTTTGCTGAGGATTGTTGCCCTTGCGGCAGCATGAAACTTTAAGTACAAACAAATATTCTGTTGTTTTCTTTATACCTGAATATATATATATATATATATATATATATATATATATATATATATATATATATATATATATATATATATATATATATATATATATATATATATATATATATATATATATATATATATATATATATATATATATATATATCTATACTTTAAAGTATATAAATATATATTTATACCTTTAAGTAGTCTTCTTTCAATACCTTGTACAAAGCATCACATACTTTTGGGATGAATTCACTGAAGGTAGTTTGATGAATCCGAAATGTATATTGCAAATCCGTATATGTTGCTCCAGTAGAAAGAAAGCGAATAGTAGCAGCCAATTTCACTCCTGGAGATATTGATCGTGGCATTACAGTATTTTGTTTTTCTATTAAGGGACCAACTAAGGAGAGCAGTTCTAAAAAGTTATCGTTTGACATGCGTAGATAGTTTTTGTAACCTTCCATGTATTCGAGCTTAAGTTCATCTAATAGTGTGTTGTAGGTCCAGTGAGAGGGTCTCTTCAACAACCAAGATTTAGTCCATGTTCTCCTTCTTCTTCTTTTTTGTTGCTTCTTTCCTATCGCGCTTGCTGCCGCTGCAACAACTAACACGAGGGCATCATCGTCGCTCGAGTCCATCGTAAAGAAAGACATTTTCTGTGAAAACATGTTTCAACATGTTGAGCAAGTGTATTAGCTTAAAAACATTCCACATGGTATAATACAAAAGTGAGCACAGCATATTTGATCATACAAGTATGATCGTGTAATGCCGGCTTAAGACTCACCTGAAAGATTTGCATGAGAAATTCTAAATGATATCGCCACTTTTTGTTAAAACTTCATGTGACTCCACACACAGCTTTTTTTCTTCTCGCTGGACCACCGCTTCGACCTTCTTATTCGTTAAAAATTTTCAAACTAGCTCCAGTTTATCTTTTCAGCCTGTTTTAGCCAGAACAGATGCCTTCTCGTTGCAGTGAAACAAAAGTTCTCCACAAACAATTATTTTTTCCAAAAAATAAAAATATTTTTTTATTTGTTCCCAAGTGGTAACTAATCTTGGGAAGATAATGTGCAGGGTTACTTATATCTTACATATGCACCGTTGTTCCTATAACATAGGCTGATGATGGACTTAGTTCCGAAACTGGCCTCCTGTTGGGCAAGTGCTTCTCCCGGGTGTAAAGAGCTTAAAAAGTGCAGCAAATTTGATTGGTCTGTTGGTACTTGAACTCTGGTTGTGGATCATTCGGTGATATCTCGTTGTACGTGTTAGTGGAAAGGTATGTCAGAAGGAGGACATACGCTTCGCCCTCGTAGTATGTCGCAAGAAGGTAGTATCCTTGCCTCGATAGCACAGAATGGATCGATAGCATAGAATGGAGCTAGTTTGAATTTTTTAACGAAAAAGAAGCGCGAAGCAGCAGTCAAGATGGCAAGAAAAACAAATATTATCAATAATCAATATCTGGGGATATATACATAAACTTTTAACAAAAAGTAGATATGTTATTGGGAAGTTCTCATGAAAATCTTTCAGGTAAGTCTAACTTGTAAAAGTACCTCAGCATCCCTTTATCAAATTAAAAGAGTATTTTTTTCATTAGCAAATAAACTCAAACACGTCTATTTTTTTTAAAAAAATTAACACTTGAAAGGGATCGTGTTTTTGAGCCTTAACAGAGCACTTACTAAAATAGATTTTGAAAATATAAAATAAGAATTAGGCTGCAAAAAAGTTTTAGTGAGGTTTCTTTAAAGTTGAGACACATCAAGGTATACTTCCTTAAACTCTAATATGGCAAAAACTTCCACAGATATTCGTCAAATTTTGCCACTTTTGAGAAGGAGACTTCAGTGCAATCCTGTTTTCGTTGCCACTCTGATCCGAATCAAAATATTGACAAGTAAAACTTCAATGGACCTACATGGATTTATTAATTAACTTATAATCCAATCCTGAGAAATGTCGTAAAACCATATTTTTAGACCATTTTGAACATAAATCCGCTATTTTTTAGGCCAATAAGATTGTTTTTTAGAAAACTGACTTTGTCACATTCTAGGGTCTATTGTTCCCTGCCATTGTGCAAAAAATCAGAACAATTTTTTATCCAATCCTGAGAAATATCGTAAAAAACGTATTTTTGCATCGTTTTGGCTCATTTTTCGCAAAATCCACCATTTTTGAGCTGATAAGATTTTTTTTTTTAAAACTGACTTCCTCACATTCAAGGGACTATTGTTCTCTATCTCTGTGCAAAATCAGAAAAAAACAAATGATCCAATTCTGAGAAAAGCAGGCAACGGACAGACGGACACAGGTCAATTTATAGGACCTCACCTGTACCAGGTAGGTCCAAAAATTACCTGCGTGTGAGTACGTCCAATCTTTATGACATCTTTAAACTCTTTGGACTTTGCATCGAGTGAACTGTGCAGCTTTTTTAGTCCAGGTAGTAACACGTCATTCACCATTTTGCCACAAGCAATATGCATGGCAGTGGGAAAGGCATCATTAGAACTCTAAAGTCAGATGTAAGATGTATAAAATTTCTGTAAATACTTTTGTGTTTACTACAAAAGTAAATGCAGTCTTAAACGACTGGTTTGCAAGAATGACTTGCCACGAAAATTATTACACATATACAAAGTACAAGTGTGTACTGAAAGTCATGTAAGAATTTATTTAATGCTTTTGCCAAAAAACAAATTTGGTATGAGAAAATAAAAAATAAGGAATAAAGGTTTTGTCCTTTAGTACCTGACTTTTATTGACATGATCATTTGGATGGACGGGTGATTTGGTTCCTAGCGGTGTCCCTAACATTTCATTGGCACGATTACTGATCACTTCATTAACGTTCATGTTACTTTGAGTTCCAGAACCAGTTTGCCAAACAACCAATGGGAAATGCTCTTTCAGAGTACCATCAATAACCTAATGTAGGAGAACTCAACAATCAAATAAAAAAATGTTCAGTAAAGTGGTTGACCTTTATTTTACCTCATCACAGGCTTTTGAGATGTATTCTGCTAATTGAGCATCAAGTCCAAATTGCATGTTGACTTGGGCAGCTGCTTTTTTAAGAATACCAAGTGCTTGTATAACTGCCACCTAATAGATAAAAAATACGTAAACCCAAACATATTACAGGTATACAACTAGAGATGTTATTTATATTCCAAGATAGACGTGTTTAAACTCTTACTGGCATGCGTTCAGTTTCATCACCAATTGGAAAATTTTTTATGGAGCGAGCTGTTTTGAGCACCATAGTATTTGTCACTAGGTACTTCAATTTCACCCATTGTGTCAGATTCTATGCGCACTTCAGTCTAAAATAAAAAAAAATTGCAAAAGTAAGATACATGCCGAGCTTGCACAGCATATCAACTGTAAAGCATTGGTCAGCCAATGCTGTCTAGAAATCTAGAGAAATGGCCAAAAAGGCCATTTTTCATTTTAGGGTTGTGTACCTAGAATTTCATTTTTCTATTTACCAAATCAACTAATTTCTCTAACATATTAAATAAATTACAGACTGCAGTGAAAAGTCTAGCTAAATGTTTAAATGTTGTTTTACTTTGGTTTGCATTTAATTTTGGGGGGTGACCAATAAATCGCAAAAATAAATCAGGAAGTAGGATAAAACAAGGAAAACACGTTTCATATTTTTCTAAAATATTGTTTATCAGGTTCACACATTTTGAATTTTTGTTCACGCGTTTTTTATTCTGAAGTTAGAAGAAACTTCTTGAAATAAATGATGTACAAGTATTCAATTATTTAAAAGTTTCACACTTTTTGCATGTCACTGCAAGTTTTTTTTAGCATATTTTAACAGCTCAAAGAAAAAATTCTTTAAAATGCCATTTCTTGTAAAGTAACTTTCATTTTAATAGCATGGAATGTTTTTTTTTTGATGACTCCCCCTTATTTTATGAAACATGATAAAGGCTGCTGTGTCGATGACACCGTATCTACTAGACTTTGCTTAAGGCGCGAGTATACGAAAAAATGGGTTTTTTAAAAAAAAAAAAAATTTTTAGTGATTAGATAGAAAAAGATCTGGGCTTTTAAATGGTGCAAAAATATTTTTAAAAAAATGTATTTAAGATAGATTATTATCCCCCCAATTTTTTTTTTTCATAAATTACTTTTTTGTTATGGGATAAAGATCAAATATTTGTTCACACGTAATCATCTTGGGTATTAATTTTTACTACTCAATTATGTTCAAGGTTATAATGATAGCTGACTCAAAGAGGAAAATGATTTTCGTATGTTTTTCTCCTATTTCCCATAAGGATATTTTCTTTTTCTTTTTTGTCTTCCGAAGTTGAATATAATTTACTGTGAAAAACATGGCAAAACCAGTTTATAAGTTAACAGCGAATAAAAATGTCCTATCGTCATAAAGCTTTTATATCATCAAAAAAAAAAGAAGAAAATCCAAAACAAAAATATTAGACTCTCCAGCTAAAAGAAGATTAAGGCAAAAGGTTTCTACTGCCGATCGCCAAGCTAGCACTAGTCGAAAAAAAATAGACGCTGTGTCATCCAGCGATAGCGATGAGAGCGATGACCACGAATACACAAACTTTCCGCCATGCAACTGGATCGTTGATTTGATCTATTGACAGATTGTTTAAAAAGATCCTCCGTTTGCAAAATCTGTCACGGCCAAGTAACCATAACGGAGCACAAAAACTTTCGAGCTGGACTGGGAACGAAGTTTATTTTGCAATGTAACAATGAAACATGGCGGAAGATTGTTTCACCACTCAAAAGACGGGAAAAATATTCAAAGTTAATTGAAAAAGTGTTCTTGCTTGTCGCCTAGCTGGTAAAGGACGAAGAGGGCTCTCCAAGATATGTAGTGTTCTAGGACTTTCATCTCCGATAGGAAAAAATCGCTATGTAGAACATGTAAAATTTTGGAAAGAAAAGGCATTAGAACTGCGCGAAGAAAATTTAAAAATGGCTGCTGAACGAGCTAGAGATTTAGCAAGAGAAGAATATGGTTGCACAGAAACTGTAATGGATATCCCAACCAGCTTCGATGGAACATGGTGCAGCCGTGGTTGGACTGCAAGCAATGGTGTGGTTTCCGCAATCGCAGACACATCGGCACAAGTTTTGGATGTGACACTCAAGTCACGGGTTTGCAAACAATGCAAGGCAATGACGGAGAAAAGGGAAAATGGATCCATGGAAACTATCAATTTTCTAGATTGGTTTGTAGAACACGAACCGAATTGCTTTAAAAACCACTTCGCAAGCCCACAGGTAAATTGAATAGGTTCGCGTATTGTCGTTTTTTTTATAGCCTCATTGTTGTTATAAAATTGTTGTTATAAAAAAAAAAGTGTAATTCATAATAAATTAACAATTTCTTTTACATATTTTAGAAAATGGAATCTGATGGTATATTAGATCTTTATCAACGCTCAATTGAAAAGCACAACATCTGCTACAATCCATATATTGGAGATGGAGACAGTAGCGCATATTCCAACGTGGAGAAAGAACAACCTTACGGCGCTACATGTTTTGTTGCCAAGGAGGAGTGTGTCAACAATGTTACAAAGAGAATGGTGACTAATTTACGAAAGCTTGTGAAAGACATGAAAGGAAAAAAGTTAGACGACGGTAAAGGTATTGGTGGAAAAGGTCGCCTTACATTAGCTAGAATCGACGCGATGCAGAATTTTTATGGACGGACTATTCGTAATAATAAAGGGAACGCCGAAAAAATGTCCACTGAAACTTGGCAATTTTAAAACATTACACAAGCACTCTGGAACATCCGCAACACGAAAATTGCCCTACGGGGGAGAGCAGGTGGTGCAGCTATCAACGTGACATAGCTAATGGGACAAACACTTATAAACCAATTAAATCTCCTTTCTCCCAAGCTTTAGTGGAATGTGTGACACCAATTTTTAAGAGATTGGCTTTTTAGAAGGGTGTAAAAATGTATGTAACCAGAACGCAAACGAGTGTTTTAATAGAGTTCTTTGGAATATCTGTCCAAAAGAACAGTATATCTCGCCAATGGAGATGTCACTGGGTTTGAGTGTGAGTGTTTGCTCATATAATTCCGGATTGAAATATACCTTATCCAATCCTTTGGGATTAGCAAACATCCAACCTCACACATCCTCAATCAGTCAGTGGCATCAAATGGATAAAGAACGAGTGAAAAGCAGAGAAAAAAAGGAAATACAGAGAAATAAAGCAACAAGACGCCTTCCAAAAGAACGAAGGTGCACAATATAAGCCACAGGGGTTTCACCCGACACAACAAAAATAATTTTTATAAAGTCTTTTATTTTACATATTTTGTAAATATTTTGTAAATACATGTTTTTATTCTTCTACAAAAAGTATGTTTAAACTGTCACAAAATTCTTTCATTGTAACTTCATATGCGTCTTCCCGTATTTCTCCCGTTATATCACCAGGAGCAACTTCTCGAATGAAGTCCAACACTGTTTTAGGGTAAGCATACTGGGCCTCACATGGACCTATCTCTTTTCTGTACATACATCTTGTCCATAAACAATAATGAAAATAACGAATTTGTTTATTTCCTTTTCCTCTTTTTTTCCTCGAAGAAATCGAGTCTTCTAGGCTGCTAACGAAGAGTGTGCCATCATAACTAGAAAAGTTAACAAAATAATTTTAATAAAAAAAAAATAAAAAAAATTATGATGTATTTATAGCTACTTACCCACAGTCACTCATCTCTGTTAACATACTTCTTTTTTTCCTTTTAAGTTCAGGTTTTTCGTGATTTTTGTTTCTAGAGTTTGGTTTTGTTTTACCCATACTCAACTGTGTATAATTGCGAATGTGAGCGAACACGTGCAGCATAAACAGAAGATGTGAAAAAAACCTGTTAACAAAGAGTCGTTACCATAGTGATCAATTATTATGCAGAAGTATAAGATTTCTGTAAGAAACTTAAAAGCTCTTTTTCACAGTGTTAAATTTTTAAGAGAGTATCACTTACGTTTTAAATCTCTTTTACAAAACTATAAAGGGTGTGGGGTGGAGAGCATGCTTAGCGTGGAGAGGAATGTTTGATCTAAAAACGCTTTTTTTTTGTTTCTTGAGAATGAGCAGAACGCGAGTTATGATGAGTTTTCTGACAATTAGAGGTTAAAAATTGTGGAAAAAATTTTAATACTAAATAACTCCAAAAGTAAAAAACATTAAGAAAAAATTAAAAAAGCGTTTTTAGATCAATGTCTTGTGATCACAAAAAAGCAAACGGCAAACTTGAGAAATTAGTAGTTTTGTAAAAGAGATCGCATTTGTAGGAGAGGGGTCATTTTTTTTTCGTGTCTATTAAACCTTCAAATTTTTTCTTAATAATTTTTATACCATTATATAGGAAATCATATAGGCTTTCTAAAAATATATACATTAATATATCAAAATAAAGTTTTGGTGAATAAAAGCATTTTAAAATATCACACCTTTCTTGTATACACACGCCTTAATGCAAAAAATGAGTTTTTAGCGAGGCATGATGGCAAATACATCGAAAAAGAGAAAAACAACTTTGTAACAAACCGGAGAGAAAAAATGTCATATATTTTATGAATGGAGTCATTCTTAAAAATGGAGCAAAGCATACAAAAAGTGCTAAAAAGGAGAGCCTCCTCTGAGAGATTTAACAAGGGTGCTGATAACCCGCATATACGTCTTAGGTATTTGCCCAAAACAGCCCTGCACTTAAAAAAATTAAAAACATCAACACCTTTTTAGTTTTAGCATGGCTCCACTTCAGAAAAAATCAAGAAAAAAGGTGGGCATTTCATAAAGTTGCTCAAACAGGCATTTGTGAATTGCATGCATGGTGACGAATGTGCAAGAAACATCAACATGGCATCTATATAGAGTTTAGACAAGTACAACTATTTTAAATTCATTTTAAAATGAAATTATAATTCGCTCATCCATGCCACTGATCAAAAAACTATATATTTATAGCCCAGTCAATTTTGCAACAAAAAAATGGAATGTGGGGAACTGAATCGTATAAAGCTGGGAATTGCTTTAAAATTTCCTTCAATATCTATATTTTCAATATGCAAAACCCCAATCAACAAGTCATTGATCGTTTTTTCACAAATTTGGTGGAAAGTGGGGTATGGCTTAAAAATGTTTTAATGGAGTCCCTGCACTGTTAAAATTGCAACTTGAAATTAAAATCATAGAATATATAAGGCAAAGAAACACAGTAAGGTATAACATAGCTAACAGTCAAATAAATCAATAAACACGTTTCTAAATTCTTCCAATGTATTGTTTCCACTGTTTTCCTCGCCATTCGTTATCATTATCATTCATTATCAGTTGGTGTTTCCAAGTCAGATCTATCCATAAATGTGCCAACACTACCAGTGCACAACATAATTGTAGACTTTTTAGTAGCAAATTCTTAAGTCTGTATCCAAAGTGGTTGGTTAAATGTTATATATAAGGTAACGATAAATCTTTTTGGTTGTTCTATCAGAGAAATGTTAAATATATGTTGGATCAAATGGACTGAGGTCAATGATCGGTAGTATGGAGATTTTCGAATTTGGTGAATGGATTCTTTTTCAGAATGTTTGCATGTAGCCCGGTTCTTTTGAAAAGAGACTAGCTGGCGGGAGTATTGTGATTGTTGTTGCAGAGGATGGGAAATGTTTCCCAATTTTTTGGTGTTCAAAGAAGATCAAGACGGTTGTTAAGAGTACCATTGCTGCTGAAGCTATATCCTTAGTTAATGGTATTGATAATGCATACTACATAGGCTGTTTGATGTCACAGATTTTGTTTTCACAGAGAACGAATGAGAATTGTATTCCTATCACAGCTTATATCGATAATAAATCTTTGTATGAAAATATTCATGCTACTACTCTGGCGTCTTAGCACCTATTCAACAAATGGTCAATAAAGGAAAAGTTTCCGTTCGATGGGTACCTGCATCATTACAATTGTCAGATGGAATGACCAAGCGAGGAGCATCCTTGCAGCGGCTGATAAATGTTTTAACGAATGGGAAGATTTCGTTTGATTGATTACGTTATAAGCACGTTGTTGTAGCACGTTAAAAGACAGTATAACAGAGACAATATTTCTGTGTTGAATGAACCAAAAAAGAAAAGAAAAAACTGACATTCTTTTATTTTTAGACACTTTAATTTTGTTCAGTATACAGTTATCACAGAGTGCTATCTCTCTTAAAAGAGGGCAGAATGTTAGATGTTTACTATGTTTACTATATCTTTTAGATTAGTTCATTATTGTGTTGTATGACTGGGGGTTTTACCTATCTCAGTAAATATATTGAAGTTAACACAGGAAAGCACAATTTTAAAACATCAGATTAGAGAATTTCTCAGCAACATTAAAAGTCATCATCATCATCTCTAACGTAAATTGCTACACCTCCACTGTCTCTCCCATAATTTTTTTTTAATTTTTTTTGTCAGATCTGAATGGACAAGAACAGCTGCTGCTTTTCATGCATCATATCAATTAAAAAGGTACTTTTGACTGGTCAGTTTTTGGTTGAAGACTTCTATGTTAACATAGGTGAAATAATTCAAATAATTTACTGAAGCGTTGGTTGGTTTGGGAACAGTTTCGTTTTTCTGGTCAATGGTTGCATTGTTGGTTGCGTCATTGGTTGGACTCGTGGTTGAAGGCTGGTTAGATACTGTAGATTTCGTCCGTTTTGTTGTTTCATTAGATGTGTTTGATTCATTAATTCTGTAATTTCTGATAGTTTTTTGTCCATTTGTGTTTTCACTGCCTGTTATTTTCATTGTGTTTTATATTATTGTCACTACTAGATGTGTTTACATCATGTCTTTGTCTCTGACTATTAAGACGTTTGTCATCAAGGTGGTTGTTGTGTACTTTTTTTCTCTTGTGCCTTTAACGTGTACATACATATTTACATTTTATGTTGAAACATTCTCTATTTTTTAGGGAAGAAAAACACATCTTTGGGTGAAAGTATTTACATTTTCTACCTTTACAGCATCCAAGTGATCCATGTTTTAGCAATCTATAACATGATTAAGGGTGGTTGATAATGCCTGTTTGATAATGTTTGCAGAGATGTTTTTTCTTATTCGGGATACTCACTTCTTTTGAGTTGAATTTGGTTCATTATGTTCTGATAATTTAATAACAAGAGTTGGGTCAATATAATCCTCAATCTGCAGCTGTTCATACGACTTGGACAGTTCAGTGTTAAATCAATGTTTGGTAACAATGCCTGCATCATTTTTCCTATAACCCAAAGATTTAGGAAAAGGGCAATTAAAAACAACATCTTGTTCATAGACACCATAAAGGTAATGAAAGCCTGGTATATTGAACAATGTTATCAATGGAAAATTACTTTCTTTGTTGTATAGATTCAGGGATCTGAGTTTATTTATATAGCACTCCTTGTGAATTTCTTGTAAACATAAACTGCATGAAAGGAAATGTTCATCCTCTAATGTTATACAATATTCAGTTTTGCAGATTTGGCATGTATCAGGTTCTGAACCTAGAGAGTTTTGATAGCCTGTGCACGACATTCGCCAACCCTCAGACCTTATACTCAGGGACTGAATAGTAGTTTGAGTAATTTTTTATTGAAAAACATTGCTAGCACAGATTAGTTACAAGAATGAGCACATACAAGAACCCACCAGTGTTTACCAGCACAACAAATCCTTATGATGATATGTTAAAGATGTGTGAGCGTGGAGTATTGTCGCAGACCTTGGCAAAAACAAATAAGGTATTACACATGCTCTGGACATGCCAGAGGAAGATCCAAATGGTATACTTGACAAGATATTTAATGAAGTCAAATTTGAAAACCTAAATAGAGATGATGGGATTACGGTTTTGTTGAATTACATGAACAATCTTTTTTTAAAAGATGAACAAAGTGAAAGCTATAAAAGATATGTGACGTGAAAGTAACCAAAAGATGGAAGACTATATTCTTAAATTTGAGAGACTATATAACAGAAACACAAAGCTAGATAACATTGCCTGTTTCAGTATAAGCTTTTAAACATCTTAAAGCATCGCAACTTTCTCCTTTAGATTACTCTGAAAAGGAAACAATATTCAACCAGACGAAATCTTCACTTAGAAAGTTTCATGGGATCAAAGCATCCCAGAAGGAAAGACAGTTGTTAATATACAGTATTGTGAAAAGGTTTGTTAATATCGTGGTTCGTGTTTATTCCATGTTACGCACGAACCACGATAACCAATGATGCATATTTTTTAAACAATCGTGGACTTCACGATCATGTTTCATGGACTACATAAACAAAAATTAAACATTAAACCGTAGCGTTCACAATGGTTCACTTCTATTGTAGAACAACAAAGACTGTATTAGTTTATCAATTAAGGGATTGTCTCAAAATGTCCGTACGTAATTCATATAAATAATTCACATCAAAAACTTGTATCCATTTATTAAATCTTTCGTATCATTTTATTTTCAATACAAACTTTTTTGTATCATCAAAATTATAAAGTTCGTATAAAGTTTGTATCATTTAAAATAAAGTTTGTATATAGTTCGTATCATTTCAAAGACGTTCGTATAAAAATGTTCTTATACGAAGTTCGTTTACTATAATTAGACTACCTTAAGTGGATAAATTTTGGCGAGTATTTAATTTGGCGAATGACCAAAATGGAATATTTGGCAGGGATTTAATTTGGCGAATACAAAAAAATGTTTATTTTGGCGGAGATTTATTTTGGCGAATGACAAAGAAATTAATTTTTATGTCTTGAAATGTTTTATTAAAAAGAAGATTAAACGTATATATAAACACAAGATTTACCTGTAACAATCCTCTTTGTACTTGTATTTATAAAACTTGTTGTAAATATAAAAAAAAGTTCGTTTTTTGGGGGAAAAAAAACATTTTTCTTTTTTTAATTAAAAAAACCCGTATTTTTCTTAAATTTGGCGGGGATTTAATTTGGCGAACGGTAAATTATGTTAAATTTGGCGAGTATTTAATTTGCCGAATAGTCAGTTATAAAAATTTATCCACTTAAGGTATTATCTAAAGTCTTTATATTTAAATGTTTTTAACAATTATAAAGTTTGTTTCCTTATACAAAGTTCGTTTATTTTATTTGGACTTACTAGGTTTTATGGAGCTAAACACAGTTTAGCTCATGTTAATTGCAGTTCCCAATACTTGATAGTTTCTAGGCAGATGCATCAATAGGGGTACCTAAGGTTGTCTTGCTCATCCAAGGCATCTTTGTCTCAATTAACCAAATCAAAGTTATGTGTCATAACTTGAAGCAACTTTCTTCTTGTTGATACTTTAGAGTAAGGGACTAAAGGTGTATCTAGTCTGTCCATATTAGGTGGTTCTAAGTTAGCCAATCAACAATCCAGGGGCCCCTATAAATAGGAGAGAGTTACTCTGATTTAGTTTCTCACCAGTTGTTGCAATAACTTGCTTAATTGAAATAATTTTCGTATTTGGACATTGCTACCCCCCCATCCTGTTTATTGCAGCAATATGTCTACAAAGAAAAATACTCAAGAAAGCGGTAAGAAAAAACTTTTTCAGCCTGTTGATGTTGTGAGGGAGCCTCAAATGCGAACAGTGGAGGAATGGGCCAAACTCGGTAAAGAATCCCTAACTTTAATATCTAATTCACACAACATGCCAGTTAAAGGACTATCAAAAATGACTATGGCACAAGCCTTATTTCAAAAATTTCATTCTGATCATCTTGATGGACAAGGTCCGAGCACTCTGCCAAATTATGACCGTCCAGAAGCTAGCGTTGACAATACTATTCCCCAAAGTGGCAAGGGACAAGACATCATGGAAAGCAGTGGTGAAATGGCACAAGAAAGCCAACAAAGTAATGGAGCGGCAAGCAGTACATTAAGAACAAAACGTAGGAGGATTATCAAACCTAAGAACACTCATATTAACTTACATAAATTTTCAAACGACATGAAAACATTTTAAGGCACGAGTTAAAACAAATTATAAAACCTGACAAAGTTCCGCTGTCAAGCCACACGCCATTGCACACTTCCAATGGGCCATCTTTGTTTTCGTTTGCCGGTGCGCAGGCATCACTTACCAACAAAAATAATGGCGGAGATGGGGAGGTTGATTTTCAAGACGTAACCGAAACTGCTCGCATTGAGGCTCCATTTTATGCAGGTACTAGGACTTCTAACTCTGAGATGTATTCCACTGTTAGTTTGCCTCCAATCCCCAAACATCTTGTAGAAAAGATTTTAATTTTGATTCTCTTCTGTCACCTTCTGCTGCGTCTTCCTGTGCTTCTCTTCCCATGATGGGCGAGAGTGAGGAATTTGACATTAATATCAGTAATGTGGAGGGTACTCCTAGGATTTCGTTAGCCCAGAAGACCCCTGGGAAAGGGAGGGTGAAAGATTTTAACTCCTGGGTGTCAGCATGGACAAATTATTTGAGGTGTGTGGTTTGTTTTCACCCCAATCTTGTACATCAAATGTTGATGTATCCAACCGTAATCACTCAGTTTGCTTCACAATATGCCTTCTCTCTGTGTACGAATATGATCAACTGCATCGTATGCAACTGGCCAACAACCCTACTTGCGGCAGATGGGACGTGGTTGACGACACTTTGTTTAATATGTATCTTAGGGGTGCTCAGCCATCAACGTTGTTCACAAAGTCACTTCCATCTAGGTTAGGCAGGTGCTTTAAGTGTCAGGGTTCTGGGCACTTTGCCGCGCAATGCCCAAATAAATCCACTAGTCCAGCAGAATCATCAACACAGTTTCGAATGTCCCAAACAAATCATGGCCACCAGACAGACCTGCTTGCTTTTTTCTCCATATCCTCATTTGTTAACATTAACATTAAGGTTTGGGTTCTAAATAAGTTTTTGTTATCCCACCCCAACAGGGATCTTGTAGATTTCATTATATCAGGTTTCACCTACGGATTTAGCTTAGGATGCAGCCAAACACTCCCTTAACCTCAGCTACAAGAAATAACAAATCTGCTTATACTTATGAGAATTTAGTTGATGAGGCAATTTTAAAGGAATTAAACAGAGGCCACACTGTAGGGCCATTTGACTTTAAGCCGTTGGATAACTTACACTGTTCTCCTTTAGGCGCAGCACCTAAAAAAGATGGCACTGTCCGGGTAGTTCTTGACCTATCTTCCCCCAGAGGGTTTTCTGTCAATGACAGGATAAGCAAGGAAGACTTCTCTGTACAATACTCATCATTTGATGAAGCTGTCAATCTTATAAAATCTTTAGGCCCAAACTGCTAAACGGCTAAATTAGATATAAAACACGCCTTTCGTTTATGCCCTGTACACCCAGATGATTGGCATCTTTTGGGGTACCTATGGAAAAACAGGTATTATTTTGATGTGGTTCTGCCTTTTGGTGGAAGATCCTCACCCTTCATTTTTAACAACTTTGCGGATCTACTAACATGGATTCTAATTGTTATTATACTTGTCACTAATTTAAAACACTATCTTGATGACTTTATAACAGCCCACTGCACTAAATCTCAATGCCAATATGTTGTTGATGCCATTATCCACACATTTTCATTAATTGGTGTCCCTCTGGCAGAAGATAAAATTATTGGACCAGTTCAAGTAATCACTTATCTAGGTATTGAAATTGACACCATCAATCTAGTTCTTCGATTACTTCATCAGAAATTTTGCGATCTCATGTCAGAGTTAAGGAAATGGAGCGGTAGGAAAATATGCAAAAAAAGGGATTTGTTATCATTAATAGGGTCACTTTCTTTTGCTTGCAAGGTAGTCAAGAGCGGCACAATCTTCCTTTGACGTTTGATTGACCTGTCCACCAAAGTGGATAGGTTACATCATCATATCGACATTACTGCAGAGGCTAGGAAAGACATAGAATGGTGGCTTGAATTCCTACCATCATGGAATGGGGTTGCTTTATTTCACACCCACACCATTCTGTCTAGCAAAGTTGACCTGTCCACTGATGCCTCAGGAGTAGGACTAGGGAGATACTATAATGGCCAGTGGTTCTCTTTGCCTTTCAATCTAAGCGCACATATAGCATCAGTTTCCTTGAATTGTTAGCCATCGTTATAGCTACGTTTTGTTGGGGAGAAGGTTGGAGAGAAGACAACGAAGTGGTGCTAGGCACAGACAATGAAGCCATTGTGGAAATCTGGCACACAGGCTCGTGCAAATGCAAAGATATCATGACATTAATCCGTCATTTGTTCTTTTTTACAGCTCAACGTAAAATAAATCTGTTGCTTTGTCATGTCACAGATCGTTCTAATATTTATGCAGATTTACTTTCTCGGTTGCAGGTGGATAAGTTAAAAAAAGAATGCACAAAAGCAGACAGGTGTCCCACAGCTATTCCTTCATCTGTTTGGAATCTATTGAAAAGTCTGTAAATTATTACTTGTATTCTTCCATTTCACCAAACACAAGGCTTACTTATCGTTCTGGTATCCGGGCATTCAAACAATTTTGTAAAAACGTCATGGTACCTATGTTTCCTACCTATGTTTCCTCTTAAAGAATTAACTTTACAATTTTTTGTGTCATACATGGCAGATCGCGTTAAATTTTCAACCATAAAAGTCTATTTGTCTGGCATACAATATCAAAGCAAGATACAAGGTTATAAAGAAAACATATCTTCAATGGCTAAATTATTTTACGTTATGCGAGGTATCCGCAGATGCCATCCACATTCCCGTACTACGATATTGCCCATTACACCTGCTCATATGCACGAAATGTTAAAATTTATTCGTAAATCTAAATTTACTTGTCATGGCAAAGCATTATGTTCTGCTCTCATCCTTGTTGCTTTTTTTGGGTTTTTGCATGTATCCGAATTTGTTACACCATCAAAAAATATTTATGATTCTGAAATTCACCTGTCACCTTCAGACATTGAATTTTCTTCATCTGCTACAATCGTAAAGCTAACCATCAAGGCATCCAAAACAGATCCATTTAGGAAAGGTGTCACAATACGCCTTGCTATGATTGAGCACCCATTTTGTCCAGTAAAAGCTTTAAGAAATTACCTGTTATTTCGGGGGGCTAAGGCTGGCCCATTGTTCGTTTTATCAAATGGGGATTTTATTACCCGGAAGTACGTCTCAGCATTTTTATTTGTTAGTCTAAATGATAGTTTCCAATTAAATACCCATAGTTTCCGTATTGGTGGGGCCTCTACAGCAGCTTTGTGTGGCATTCCTGACTCAGCCATAAAAATACTTGGTAGGTGGTCCAGTGACTGCTACAGAAGATATATCCATTTATCTAATAGCGTTTTGCATAAGTGGAGTGGCAACATGGCTCACCTTGATGCGGTGACTAAGTTGTGGGATGTTAATTTCTGATAATTGAGTTATAATGTCTTTATATAATTGTAAAAGGCTAATTTATAGGCACTTGCATGTAGTTTTTTTTTCATGTCAATTTGTTAAGCCTGTTATGGCATATTGAATTATCTAGTCGTAGTTCTCTTCAAAAACATTGCCTCATATATGAATTTTAATTTGGGGAATTTGGGGATGCTGGGCTGCCCTGGGCAGCCACAAAGTGTAGAGATGTGCGTGTACCCGTGGAAGAGTATGGTGAATTAAGTACAGGTGCGAGGAGATGAACGACGGTGCCCCACGCGAGCAGGACAGATGACTGGGAAAATAACAGGAGGGGGGATGCGGCGCTGACAGTCAGAGGTGGGGCACCAAGAGGTTAATAACAGGTGTGAAATGCATAAGAAGCTAGAGCTCATAAAGAGTAGGTTCTTGTGAGGCATGATAGAGGAAATGGAATCACAGGAGAGGAGCTCCGGATGTGATGGAGAGAATACTTAAGCCAGAGAACAATACTAGGAGAAGAGCTCCGGATGTAGTGGAGAAGAGTGAATTTATTGAGAACACGCACATGAGCTTGAGACAATATCTTCTCTCCAGCCTAGCATCCTCACCCGATTCCGCCAAATTATCCTCAGTTTATTCTTACAAAATTGAAATAAATTTTCTACTCAAGTTTGTGTTTTTATTGGGAATGACAGCAATTAATTATATTTAAATATTTTTTAACAATCACAAAATTCGTTTCATTAACGAAGTTCGTTTAACAAATATTATTTGCGCTTATTACGCATCTATTATAAGAAAAACTTTCAAAATAAACTCACTGCGTCTTGTTATAACAAAAAACTAAACTTTATTTTATGAAAATTAAATAATAAGATTAAATAATAAGTTCAAATAATATTGCTTGCGCTAGAATAAAATAATAAGTTTAATTCTTTAATACAGTGTCTACAACGGAGGAGGGTGTTACGACAAGCATATTTTTCTATGAATTTTTGCATCACGCACGCAGTTAATATAATTTTTTGCGAAGGAAAAATAATAATAATTTGTGTCACTAAAACTTTTTTTGATAAATTTGTTCTCTTGTTTTGAATTAATAAAATAACTAGCTGTCAAGGTGAAAAGATAAAAATACTTGCATGCTCAAAAACTTGTTTTTAAAGTTATGCAGCAAGATATACTTAATACAGTGTCTACAACGGAGGAGGGTGTTACGACAAGCATATTTTTCTATGAATTTTTGCATCACGCACGCAGTTAATATATTTTTTTGCGAAGGAAAAATAATAATAATTTGTGTCACTAAAACTTTTTTTGATAAATTTGTTCTCTTGTTTTGAATTAATAAAATAACTAGCTGTCAAGGTGAAAAGATAAAAATACTTGCATGCTCAAAAACTTGTTTTTAAAGTTATGCAGCAAGATATACTTGCGCTGTTTCAAAATTTATACAGCAAGTTATTCTCCTTCCACTTAAAATAATAGAAAAACAGGAAAATTAATTTTTATAAAAAATTTTAGTGTTCTTTTAAGGATACGGTAACCCCCTTCAGGGTCATTTTTTTAAAAAAAATTATTTTTTTTAATTTTGATTCTTTGGCATATTTTCCTGATATTTTTAAAAAGAGAATCAAAAATATTTATTGTTATGAGGGATAAAATGAGGAAAAATCTTTTTTATCTTTTAGTGTTTTCAACAGTGTGCTCAAAGTTTAAAATTCCTCAAATATATTTAATCTGTATAATAATTAAAGAGAGTTATGCAGAACGAATAAAAAATCGCATCTCTACATATAACATAGGAAACATTCACATTTTAATAATCTATACAAATATATTATTATTTATCATCTATACCTTTTTAATTTTTTTTTTCTTTTCGTTTTTATCCTGTTATGTTACGTTATCCTGTTGTCTGTTTAACAATAACTAGACCCATAGTTCTGCGAAAACACTTTACCTTTAATTTTGAATAAAATATTCATGAGTTATTAATTACTCATAACGTTTAAGTGGGTGTAACCATGATTCTTGCAGGTAAAAGCAAAGGTCTTTGATTTGCTTTTTCTCGAAATAAAATTTTCAGTCGTAACGGTATATATTTTTGTCGAACACTCCCCTCCACCTTGTCGAAATTGTACGAAAACAAGTTTGTTGCGACAATTATATCTTTGGCTACAAAACTCTGCTTTTTCTAACGCAGAAAGTGAGGAAATATCGAGTTATTGAACTATCATGCTTAAAAATAGATAAATCAGTCATAAAGCAGCTATTGTAACACAAAATATGCTATATTTTTGGAACCACGTGTTATTTTGAGTAAAAAAAGCAAAGTTTTTTAGAGCTGAATAAGAGCTTCGCA
This sequence comes from Hydractinia echinata, assembly GCA_030067915.1. Lineage (NCBI taxonomy): Eukaryota > Metazoa > Cnidaria > Hydrozoa > Anthoathecata > Hydractiniidae > Hydractinia > Hydractinia echinata. The sequence goes on along the minus strand of JASGCC010000108.1, from coordinate 827,190 downwards.
ATCATATTTTTTTCAACGAACAAAATTTTTACTGAGGGGAGTGTTCGACAAAATGAACTGGAAGGGTGAATTTTTGTATATAATTTGTTTTCTACTTTTTGGATTATTTTTATGGAAATATTTTATCATCATTCTAGAGATAATTTATTCTGCTTTCAGAATATATATATTTGCTAGGGTTAATATAGCGAGCAGAGGAGATATTTTAAATATACTGAGTATGTGTCTCAGGGGGTTACCGTATCCTTAATGTTTTTTGCAGTCTTAATTGAAAATCAAAATCTAAGTGCAAAATCCTTCTACGGACTATAGTTTAGTTGACAATATTTAAAGTCTTTTCGCAGCATTAAAATAATATATTTATAATTAATAACGGGGGAGGGTGTTACGACAAGCGTATTCACCTTGTTTTTATTATATTTTCTAAATGGTATCGACAAAGTCTTGCAGTATTACATTTTAGCTAGGGTAATTCCAAACATATATATTAATCATAATGAAGGAGAGTGTTACGACAATAATAATGTCTTATTTTTCACTTGTATATATTATAACTATTTTAGCAAAAGTAGCTAATTTTTGTTATAAATCACATAAAAATTTAAACTTTTGTTAGTTTTGTTTACTTATGCGCAATTACACCTGTATATATACTTTTAAACTTTGTTTAAGTTCTAATCATTTTTTTAGTATGATAAAAAAACTTTGTTTAATTCTTTTGTTTCTGGTTTCGTATTGAAATAATTATGCGCAATTATGCCGGTACTTTTGAAGTTCGTTTTTGTATCATTTTTTCGTATGATGAAAAAACTTCGTTTAATTCTTTTGTTTCTTATTTCGTATTGAAATAATTATGCGCAATTACGCGGGTACTTTTGAAGTTCATTTTAAGTTCGTATAGCAATATACTTCGTTCAAAGTTCGTATCATTTATTTTGTATGATAAAAAAACTTCGTTTAAGTTCGTATAATGTTTTAAAAAAGGTTGTTTGAACTTTGTTTATATTTTTTATTTTAAACAAAGCACTTCGTATGACATTCGTTCAACGAAACGAAGTACTTCCTAGCGTTCGTATAATGATACGAAAAAAAACATACAAACATTTTGAGACGATCCCTAAATGAAAAGGTATTAGGCGACTCCAACTTAATTAGTTGTTCTCCAGGCGAAGTCGATAGTAGCTTAAGGCGGTGATACACGATCCAATTAATCGCATTCGATTTGTCAAAATTATATTGAGCATTAAAATCGAAACTTGACATATGATATGGCGTTGATACAACGTGGCATGAGTCAGTGTCTCTTTGTTCACTGTTTAAATTTAATTATATGGTATTTACTTATTATAAATTACTTCCTACAACGAACCAAGGTGTTTTGTTAATATCTTTAGCACTTTTACACCACTTACGGGACTGAAATAAACCCAGAAAAATTGGGAAAAAACACCTGCGCAAATTCTCTAAAATAGATTTACGCATGCCATGTATAGCATGCGTGTTGTTTTCTTCATGGAATTCCCTGCGAACTTACACGGTAGCGCCTGGTGAATTTATTAGTCTTCGGAGGAGTGAGAGCTTTTTCTGCAATAAGTAAGTAGTAAGAAAGTAATTGCATTTCAACATAGTATGATCTACTAATGTTATATTATATATACTACAAGTCTTAAAGAGGTATTCATTGAAATAAAGCAAAAACATCCCAAAGAAGCTGTAGCTACATATATGTTTGCCACAAAAAACGTGAGTTCAAAGTCCGAATTGCCCACTGTGATAAAAAATAGAAAATATTGTCCTAACTCGAAGTCACGTATTTTGAAGTTGCTTTAGAACGAATGTTTTGGCTCCAAGCTGCTGCACAAAACTCACCAAAAATAAATAAGTATAGCTAGCTACATAAGGCTAAACAACTAAATAAATAATACATAGCTAGCTAGTTTTTAGTGGTAAAGGCATGAAAAATAAAACAAATCCTACCATTCTTAATAAGGAAGAGGCAAATCCCCTGGTAATCAACAAGTGGTTAATTTTGCAGACATGTGCGCTACACAAAACTTGAATACCACGTAGGCCATACATTTTGAAAGTTGTTTTGACTGGATCAAAATGCACAATAGCATGTACGTTGCATCATTCCCTGGTTTCCCATGAGGGGCATCGCCTGCCTCTTTTGTCCCGCGCGTTATTGCGGGTTGTAAAACGCATGCGCAGTAAGATCAAAACTTTAAACTTTTCAAAATGGCAAATATTCGAACTGCGTGAACGGGAAAGCAGCATAAACCTTTTAGCTAGTCTGAGTGGAAGTAGCTAGCTATACTTTGAATACTTGATTAAGTTACTTTAGTGTATTTTGGTGAAAAATAGAAACAAGAATATGTGACTGTGCACAATTCTTTCATCGTTTGAATAAAGTATTTATAGCTATTTTTATGAATACAAGATAATTTTAGTGATGGAAAATGAACCAAGCCCTAACTCGAATGGTGGCAACAGGAATGGTTTAAATGTAACCGAAAATGTAAACAACAACAACAGACCAACATACACTATACCTGGGATTTTACATTATGTCCAACATGAATGGGCCAGATTTGATATGGAAAGAGCCCATTGGGAAGTTGAAAGGGCAGAACTCCAGGTATTTTGTGATTATGAACAGTTCAGGAGTTGAGACGAAAAAGGAAACCACTACCCATCTGGGAATCGGTTTCCCATTTGGGAAACTTCACGGTTTCCCATTTGGGTAACCGTTACCCTAAACGGGCGAGAAATACGGCAATGGTTTCCCAATCGGGAAACCACCAAAATAGAAAGGAATCTGCGCACGAGCTGGTTAAGAAGCGCACTAAAAATTTTTAACCAATAGAAAGGGAATATTTTCCCGCAAATTTTCACCGAAGGAAAAAAAAAATTATCGTAGCCTCCTTCCGCAATTCCGTTAAATGGTCTTGAGAATGGGTAACGGTTTCCCAAAAGGGAAACCCAAATTAAAATCAAAAAAATTAGTTTAGGAAATGGTTTCCCATATGGGAAACCATATCCCTATATGACATGGGAATTTCCCTATACAACATGGGAAACCGTTTCCCTTTTAGTGTCATCTCCCGAACTGAAAGTCGATTCCAAACTTTATTTTCAGGTGTAGAGGAGGCATCTTTTGATCTTAAAATTAAAATATAGCTTGCATGTCAGTCTAGTCGATATCCAAAACTAGATATGTTTTGAATATATCCACTTTCGGATATAATTTTGATGTTCGACCCAGGCTCCCTCGCAATGGGCGCAGCAACGCAACCACCTAACCCGCCATCCATGGACCAGGAAAAAAAGGGCGAAACAGGATAAAACATAATCGGGAAAAAAATATAATAGTGTACTTCTCGAGACGACGGAACTTTAATTAATAAGTTTTGTTTTGTTTTTTTTTCTAAAAAAGGTTGATAAAATTATGAAATTTTCAGAGTCGTGTGTGATTCCTATACCGAGTTATTACTCCATATAGCGCTCCCCTATACCGATTTTGGTTTACCTATACACGAAGTCTGCCAGGCAAATTTTATACATCGAGTATATACACAGGAAACGAAACTTTGTTTTAACCAGACAACAAAATAACAAATTTTAAAGTCTTCATTGATCAACGACTTTTTTTCAGTGAGGAAACGTAACTATATTTTGTGCAAGTAATTAATAATTTTACCGGGACTAAATTTTGTGCACCATATGACTTCTTGCTATGTAAAATGCGTTTAAGCATTAAAAATCTCCTTATTTTTTAAGATTTTGCTTTTCAGCACAGACAGGAAATTTGTCTGATCCCAATAACTTTTGCCAACTTCGAAAATTTTACAAGTTCGATATCTAAAGGTATTCCATTTATGTTTTTTAAGGATGTATCATCGTCAGTCAGATACTTGTTTCGTCTAAGACAAACTCGCCACGCGTTTATTTCTTCTGGAAGATTGTGATGCCTGTACCCCTCGTTTTTCCGCTTAGAGATACCTACTAAATCGTACTGAGCTATACTCAGCTCTTCAAGGGCATCTGTATTCCGACATTTCCGACATGTTTTCAACATTGCTTCTGTTGGAACGCCTTTTGGTATCCATCTCTGTGTAACTTTGTTAATGTTTTCAAGAATAAAATCCCAGTCTTCACCTTTTGATGTATCGTCTGTTAAAGAAATCGTGAAGTTTTGACTCAGCAGCTCATTAACTTCTTTCGGAGCAGATAAAAAGTTACTGAGACTGTATAACGCAATGGTCCTGTAAAACGGATGGTTGCGACCATGAAAAATTTCAGATATTTTATGAGTTGCGCTTAGTGAAAGCAGTTGGTTATTGCGGCGCATAGCCATACGCAAATTTACAATTGCTTGACAGTAAGTGGTGACTTGTTCCACAAGATACATAAAATTTGGATTATCTCTTTTTGATTTGCAATAGGAGAAGAAACCTTTGGCGCTTGGATGAGATGTTGAAAAAGGCGGGGTTTGCCTAGGGAAAACTCCTGATAGTACGTCTCGTAAGTAAGTAACTATCAATTCCTTTAGCGAACCGATGTAAAAAATCAATATCATTTGCCAAGCTTTGTGATTATCACTGCATTTTTTTGCAACAAATTGTGCTGCCTCCGACCGAAAACCCATAATGTGCGAAAGCTGGCTTAGATATGGTTCCCAATTTAACTCAAAGAAGGCTTTTATAGCATTCATCTCAAGATGCCCACCATCAACTTTTAAAAGTACCCAATCAAATTCGTAATAAAATGCGATTTCCTCAGTTTTATGTTCATCTTGGCAATGCTTTCGATACACAGTTGATTTAAAAAATGATGTGTTACAAATAGTACACGTGAATGTGTTTTGTGTGAACAGATCTTTATTCTTAATTATGGCATAAAGCTGTCATTTGGCATACTGTTATATTTGTTCTAATTAACCAAAACTTAACGGTACTCAACTGTTCTCTACCGGATAGTATACGAAGCAGGTTTTCAGCTGAAGCAGTGCCTTTCGTAAGACAGTCAGCAATCTGATCACTTGATTTCGTAAGAATGAGTTCCCGATTTCTCCTTTTTCGACCATCTCACGAAGTGCACAAATATCAATAAACAATCGTTTATCTTCTATGACGTTGGTATTTTTGACTGCTTCCACAAGCGATATACAGATAATTGGTATATCAACTGAAAAAATCTCTTTAATTAGGGCTCTGATCAACATAGCATGTTCCGCACCTTCTAAGAGAGCCATGGTTTCCGCACCCATGGCGCTTTTAACTACACGTTTTAACTTGTGAGATCTCCAAATAAGTGGCGCAATTTTGCTTTCACCATGCAGTAGCAGAACAAATCCACCTTGTGAGCCGCCATTAATTAAATTTCCATGTGATGCATCACTGAAAAGTATGAGCGATGATACTTTAACATCTCCAGTGTTTGAAATAACAATCTTTACTTCGGTTTGCTGCAGATGTTTGAGCTGCTTGTTAGCTCTACAAGCATCAGCAACTGTTCCATGTTTTATGCGAGTGCTTAAATCACAGGCAACGTAAGCAGCATCAGGTCTAGTTTGTTTTGCTGCCCATTGAATTTGACCAACTAAGGCTTTTAAGTGACGTGCTTCATATTTTGTAAGTGGAATTGTAGACTTACTGTTGGTCAAATTAATTGGTGGAATGTTACTAATGTAATTATGCTGATGAATAATTACTGCACCACACTCTTGTTCAATTTCTAATCCCAAAAAGTTAAATGACTTTGAGTTTTCTTTACTAAGTGAGAATGTCTTACGTAAATGTGCAATGACAGTGTCATGAAACAAATCACTTCCAACGAAGAAGCAATTGTCAACATGACAGCAAATTACACCTTCGAGTGAAGTTTCTTTTCTCCAGAAAAATAATGCATTGTCATAAATGCTTCTTGTAGCTCCAACTTTATCAAATTCGTTAGATAATGTCTCATACCAAGCGCGTGAAGCGTCGCACAAGCCATAAACAGGTGTTTTTAGTTTCCACAACTTGTCTGTGTTAGCTTCTGGTGGCGGAAGAAGATGTACGGCTCTATCAATCTTGGCACCTTGAAGAAACGCAGCTTTAATATCAAGACTGTGAATTCTCCATCCATGGGTTGCACCAATATTACACACAAGACGAAAATTCTCCTTGTTTACAGTTGGCGAGTCTGTTCGTATACCAATAGTGTCCTCCTCAAAACCTTGAGCCACTAATCGTGCTTTAATTTCTGTTTTACCATCATGACTTTTCTCAGTTATCACCCAGCGGGTTGTGATTATGTCTTGCCCTTTGTCTTCAACTTCATCATAAACATTGTAATCACGCCATTTAGTTAATTCTTTATGTTGAGCTTCACTAACATCACATGATGTTTCTACATTATATACTGACTCTGTGTTTACCTTTTCCCAATCCAAAATGTTTTCAAAATCAATTGATTTCATGGCTTTGGTTTTAACATCTTTGACATTCAACCAATTCTTATATGCTCCAACTCCAGATTTTCCTACTTTACCAGCACGACTAACAACCATAAATTCAGCAAGTTTATTAGTATCAGGATCAATAAACCTAACCCTGTCCCTGACTTTTGGAAGGGTCACTGTCAATGACTGTTCATTGCAAGGTGTGTTACCAACTTCTTGCTTAATGCTTGATTGATGTGTTGTTTCAACCTGAGCATGGGAAATAGCAGGGATCTCATTTGTATTTAAGGCATGATCACTAGGAATGTCATCAAGTACAACTGCTGACGATGTGTTGATATCAAAATCGTTTACGCTTTCAAGCAACCCATTCGCTACGCTGTTTGAAATCTCATCAACACAATCTTCTTTTTTGGTTGTAGTTTTCTTCACTTGAGGGTTTCCACTTGTGCTTTCCTGACAACTACGGTGTCCCTTCACTGATTGCAAGTGACAAGGACTTACTCGAACGTAAGTTCCTCCATGTTTAACAAGGACCTGTTTTCCATCAATGCCAAGGACTACACCAGGTCCTCTCCACTCTTTCTCTCCACGTCGCTTATAGTATACCAATTCACCATTGTAAAAATCTTTGCTGGTACAGTACAGTCCAGATGTAAGCGTACGCGTACGCTCAACTTGCAAAAATAATTGCTTTCATTCAAAAAAACAATAGGATAGCGAGTTCCTTTCAAATTGCGCGAAAATAATTGCTTCGTCTTAAAAACAAAAGCATAGCAAGAAACATTGTTTATAAACAATACTCTGCGCGAGAAAAAATTAAACGCGAAGGCCATTGAATTTTTATTTTTTTTAACAACGAAACTAATTATAGTAACGCGATTTTAATCTCTATATATTTAAAAAACACAAGCTCTTTTAAAAAACAACAAATCCAATGATCTAAATATTTTAAAAAAAACTAATGCTACTTTTAAAACTTTTAGTAATATTTCTTTATCGTTGAAACATATTTTTTAACATGCGAAACTTTTAAAAGTTCTTTTTATAAAAAGCAACGTTTAGCAACGCAAACGGAAAAACCCTACGTTCGGGACTTTTCCCTTCACGATAAGATTTCGAAAACAAATTAAATTTTAATACCGAAGAAAGAAAAAATCTAAAAATCTAACTTTTGACGTTTTATAGTATCACGCTACATTTTATTGTTAAAAACATTGTCTTTGTTTTTTCTAGCGCGCAACAGCTCTATCTCTTAAAAGATTTAAACAATGCATCTCGCTGTCTATTTAGTCTTCGCGCAAATCTTTTATTTTATAAAACTATCAAACAATGGCTCGCCGTGTCACATTGATAGAGTTGATAACATTTTAAATACTTAAAACACTATCTAACGAAGCTTTCCTATCGCCGTTCTTCGTTCTTTAACTTTCTAAAAAATCATTTCTATCGCTGCTCTTCGTTATAAAACTTTTAAAATGTGATATAACGAAGCTTTTCTATCGCCGTTCTTTGTTCTTAAACTTTTAAAATGCGATCTAAAAAAACATTTCTATCGCCGCTTTTCGTTTTTAAACTTTTAAAATGCGATCTAAAAAAACATTTCTATCACGGTTTTCGTTTTTAAACTTTTAAAATGCGATCTAAAAAAGCTTTTCTATAGCGGTTTTTCGTTTTTAAACTTTTAAAATGCGATCTAAAAAAACATTTCTATCGCCGTTTTTCGTTTTTAAACTTTTAAAATGCGATCTAAAAAAAACATTTCTATCACCGCTTTTCGTTCTTAAATTTTGAAAAGGCGATCTAAAAAAACATTTCTATCGCCGTTTTTCGTTCTTAAACTTCTAAAACGCGATCTAAAAAAGCTTTTCTATCAAAATTAAAGTTTCAATCTTTGTTAAAATATAATAATTTCTATCGCTTAAAAGCTTTATTTAACCCGCGCAACCAACAATGCCTTCTCGCTAGTTTATTTAGTTTCCACGCAAAACTTTTATTTAATAAAACTATTAAACAATGGCTCTTCGTGTCACATTGATAGAGTTGATAACATTTGCAATTATGCTATTGGGAATAGTTATGTTAACACTATTTAACAATAGTTACGCGCAGTTATAATAAGCTATTTTTTCTTCAACAATCTTTTGTTTATTACGCCAAAATTAATGACTTACAAGACTCGCAAGATAATTAATAAGAACAAAAGACAAACAACTACCGCCTCTGAGAAAAAGGTGTGAAACTTGAGCGTACGCGTATGCTTACATCTGGACTGTACCGTAGATGTCCGTGTTTGATGACTGAGTGCTGTTTTAATTCTCCTTGAAGATTCACTTTCAATGAATGCTTTGCGAGCAGCATGCAGGGCATTCAGATGATTCGCAATTAATTGACTGGGTGTAACTGTTCGAAGAGCAGGAGGCTTGGCTGTAAGCACAGATGGGAGATTTGGATTGCGTCCAAATACAAGCTGATTGGGACTGAATCCACAGTTATTATGCATAGCATTCTTGGCACAAGTGGCCCATGTAAGTGCATTTTCAACAGAACAACTAGTGTTGTCGACAATTTTCAAAATCATATTTTCCAGGATGGCATTATGACGCTCACATACACCATTTGACCATGGAGCTTCTGCTGCTGTTGTATAAACTCTTGTGTTTAACAGTTCTGCTACATCTCTTAAGAGCTCATTGTTGAACTCCCCTCCATTGTCTGAAAAAATCGAGTTTGGTGTGCCAAAAATAGCAACCCAGTGTTTGAGAATTGCGTCTACGATAATTTCCTTATTCTTGGATTTGATAATTGTTGATGCACTGTATCTAGAGAACACATCAATCATATGAAGTATGGTTAACTTTTTATGATTAACTGTCAGGAATTTTAGGTCCATGGCAAGGCATTCATTGACATCTGAGGCCATTGGTAGTGAGACAATTGGCCTTGACCGAGCCTTCATATATCTACTGCATGTGTCACAAGAGAAGTATTATATGGTCAAAAGTTTGACAGACGACATTTTAACAATTGGAACACTCGTGGACGTGGCAGAGGTGGTAAATATTTCAGTGCTAAAAGAAGCAAGTACAACCCTAATGGTCCTGATGGACATCCATTGCAATGTCACTATTGCAAATCTATAATGCATTTCATGAATGACTGTCCTGATAAGAATAAAGGAAGCAAAGGACAGGATGAAGTACATGTGCAGTTTTTTGCAAAGGGTGTGGAACAATGCTTTATGGAGCAAGTCGTGTCTGAGTCTTTGAATTGTGCTTTACTAGACTCAGGATGTTCATCGACAGTTTGTGGTAAAAATTGACTTGACTGTTACATAGACACTTTGCCAGAAGGGACAGCTTTAGCTGAAAGTAAGAGTAACAAGTCCTTTAAATTTGGGCCAGGTGGAAGCTTCCCCTCAGTTAAACAAGTTAATATCCCTGTTAATATGGCTGGAATGCAAGCCCATATTCTTACTGATGTTGTCGATTGTGAATTACCGTTATTGTTATCAAAACAGAGTCTGAAAGCAGCTAATAGCCAACTTGATTTTGTTAATGATAAAGTCACTATGTTTGGAAGAGACATTCCTTTACAACACACGTCAAATGGCCATTACTGTATACCTCTTACACCTAAGCAAGTTGCTGTTAACAAAACATCTCAGGGTGAAAATGCCACCAGAGTTATATTCACAACCTCCGCTTGCTTTCCTATTCGACGTAAAATCTCAGTGCATGATTTGTGCGAATTCGGATTCTGAAATGTTGGTTCTCCGACAAGTACTGTACTATGCCGGTCGGGATGGTTTGATTTGACCTAGTGGAGAAAATAGGAGCAGTTAAATGTATTGATCCAGGTGACAGATTTATGTAAAAACGGAGTAAAACTTTATGATCTGATCATTTTTTATCTCATAATAATACTCTGTAAAGAGAGAATGGGAGAGCAATCATTAGTAGGAAATAAAGGCGCAAAAGGATAAGAAATAAAAGCTTGACTTACTTGCTCATAACGAAATTCTACATCATCTTCAATATTTTGCTTCGGGATGGTTAGTTTACTTTCTTTTCTGTCCAACACAGCCTTCATTAACTTAGATTGTTTTTGTATGTTTTTATTATCGGTCTGTTGTATCTCATCCTGGTTAGAGCGGAGATTTTTATGACAAATATCACAATTACGTTTGCTTTTTGGATAATATAATTCTATACCATCTTTGGCGCAACTGTGACATTGAATTTTAAATTGATCCTTTTCGGCTTTAGAAACCATATCATCGATTGTGTCACGATAACAAAACTCATCAAGTATCTGCTCCGTAGCAAGCGAAGTTATGTTTGCATCAACTACGTAATGCAGTTGCTCATAGTGGAGTTCATCCAACTGTCTAAAAAGTTTTCCAGGCAGAAATTGTTCGTCTGCTTGGAGCTTCCCTTTTTCATTGAGCTGCAACTATATATGAGTTGTTACTATAGAAGCTTGTATTTGGCTGTTAACCTGAACCGACCATGTCTTTCCTATTTTCTGGTTATTGTCAAATGTGTTTCCCACATCTCCTTGAGGACATTTAACAGGCTCACCACTCTGATCCTTAAGCCAATTTACAATCGTATCGTAGGAGCCTCCTCCGGTTGCAGCACCAATCAGGCCGACGACGTTTCTCGATCCTGTTTCCACATATATATATAAATTATTCAAAAACGCTAAGGCATACACATATGATGGCTGACTTGCTTTGTAGAATCCCTCGATATGCTTTGCAATGCCATATACGTATTTTTGCTTAGAATCTGAAAACCTGCAAACATTTTTTATAAATTCTAACTATGCAGGATTCGCGCTTTCAATAAAATGCTGAACATTAAAATTAATTAAATTGTCAATGCTTCGATAAAACCCTCTCTTTTGTGAAGCTTCTAGTTTAACTTTGTCAGAGATTTTAGCGCCAACCTCGCCTGCTACAACTTTCAACTCGCTACCACTTAAATGTTTTACGAGCTCTTTCAAAAATAAGTGCAGTTTTCCATTGTCACACTTCAAAAATTCCTCTAGGCATACCGTGTGTGACGATTTCTCGGAAGTTGTCTCTTGAAATGTAAAAGAAGGCGTACTCTTCGCATTCCCCTGACCATCTTTAACTTGAATTCTGTGTGAAAATGTCTTTTGTGTACAAATGTCATTTTGTCATCAAGAATACAATTCCCATATCGACAACGTAGTTTTACGTTTTAGATGCGGTTCTCCATTTTGTAAGTACCTAAGTGAGGAAAAAGACATTGGTGTAAATTGTGAATATATTAGCATTCAGATAAAAATACATAAAATATTACAATATTTAAACATCACGCCAAGCACTCGGTAAATCTAGCAAGGCATCAACTATTTCATTGCACGCCTCCTCGCTCCGAGTTTGGAGGAAATATGCACAGGACAGTTTTGGCCCACCTCCAGCTACCGGGCCATCTTGAATTAAATGTCCTGTATAAAACGCGTCAATAGTTTGTATGTTGCCTGTTTCAATTCCATGTGAATATATTTGTGACATGTAAGCAGGCACTCTGCCAATACATTTCCCAGCTACTTCTCGAACTATTTTTCGTCCAGTCTCAAGATCCCATAATTCGCGATCGATTTCATTTAATGAAACAGCAAGGACTTTTAATGCACGACGATCGTATCTATTGTCTGGTTCTCTGACCAAATACAGGGGCATTAACGCTCCTATTAAAGTCATGTTGCGAAAAAAATGGTATCCTGTTATTTTGTCAATACAGTAACAACGTTAGTCCAGTTCCACAACTGACCACCCTGCGTTTTGAAGTTGTTGTATTGTTGAAAAAAATCATTACGTTCTTGTTGTGACAATATGCAGTGATGATCCATATTTAACCTAATTGAAGAACATAAGTTGGGAAAAATAAATACAAAAGACTACATATGATTATTATCATTGTAACTTGGATTAATTTTTTGATAATTTTTTTTTCCGCGAAAAAAAATTCCTGTGAAATTTCCTTCAGCAACAATTCCGCGAAAATAAAATACTTTTTTATCCGCGAAATTCACGAACAATAATTTACCGGAAAAAAATTCCCTTTAAGGTATTTGCCTCGTTGCCTATAAAAATGCCATTACCATCGTGCGGAACACGGGAAAATGGGCGGGTGTTATGGGGCGGTTTGATATTACAAATCTTTTATACCTGATTTTCTAAAAGCGTACCTTTGGAGTAAAAAAAGCGTACCTAATACGAATCCTACACTATGTTAAAGAAGAAACTCTTGGCTTTCAGAAAAGTATAGATAGTATACCTTTAAAACCACGCAACCAATCTAATTTGTATGAAATACAAGTAAAATGACGACTTTTGAAAAATATTACTTGAAAATTAATTTCTGTTTGATTGAAACAAGCTACAAACACGCGGAAAACTGGAAAAGAAGCGTTGAAAAATATCCTTTTTGGTGATATATTTTGTAACAATTTTTATCCAGCTTAAGATATTATTTTAGAGGAATTTATCAGAAAAAGAAGGTAAATTAAGCTTTTTTCACGAAATCTGGACATATATCCACATTTGGATATAATTTGGCATATCCATTTTCGGATATCGATCAGACTGCATGTAGATTAGATTTGAACACATATCAGTGAAAGAAGCTAGTAGTCACAGTACAAAAGTTTTTAACCATAATTTGATTTTCTTGACCTAAGTCTGCTTTTTTTGTTAATTTTTCTAATCTTTAAAAATGTAAACATTGAAACTTGTCTATTATCAAGCTTCTTGGCTTGTAAACAAGGTCATTCGTGGAAATATCTCTGGTTTGCAAAGATGACCCATGGAATAATAACAACTACAAGGGTGGAAAGACCCTGGACAAATACCCCAGAGTCCAGGATTTCCTGGTAGCAAGCAGCGGACTTGAAGTAATTGTTACCATGATGATTTTAGCCAGTTATTTATTGTTGAAAATTTGTGAAGCTCTTTTTCTCTGTGTTCATTTTTTCATGAAGTAGTTCTTACATTTGAAGTTTCTATTATATAACCAGACAACTTTTGCGTAGGAGAGTTGGTTTAAAATCAACCCGAATAATATATCCAGAATGGTTTTTGGATTTTTTTGTTTTGGTAGCTCTAACGAAATTTACGGCGTAAGTTATGAGAAATACGAGTACGAAAAGTTAAATTTTGAAAACAGGGAAATTTAAACAAAACTACTTAAATTAAGAAAAATATTGAAAAAAACTTTTAGGTACATCCCCCTGAATAAGATAATCGAAAAAGATGGGAAAAAATTCAGTGGTTTTGTAAAAGGAATCTTGAACGTGAAAGAGGGGGTCAAATTTTCTGCATATTATAAATCCTTGTATTATTTATTTTCGTACAAATAACTTATACCAGCCTAAAGAAAATGTTCTTACATTTTCATATATTAAATTAATGTTAAGAAGATATTCTGATTTAAAAAATCATGCTCACTTTCCCCTACAGTATCCTTAAGATCCTTAAGATGTAACCTTCATTATAGATCACGATGTTCACAATGTTAAAAAATTTGTAATTGTGACAGCATCGTGGATTTGCGTGTCATGCATAATACGCGGTCCATGATGGTGTCCTGATTCCAATAATGTACCTGAAAAATTTGACATATCCACTTGTTCATGTAACCCCAGAGATTGCTTTTTAAAATATTTGTTTTTTTTGCCACTTCGACCTCTGCTTGGACCTTCTTCTTCGTTAAAAAATTCAAACTAGCTCCAGTCGTTTTTGGGGGCACATGACCTTATTACGTAGAATTTATTGCGCCGCTCAAATTAATGATTTTCATTAACTAGAATTAATGATTTTTAGCCAAAAAACATGCCTTAATTAATAATTAATATGCCTTCGCAACAAAGCTTAAAAATTCTAAAAAATTTCCAAATCGTTCTCTGTATGAATGATTTTTTTTTATATAAAAGTAATTCAACATGATATACTGGCTAAGCTAAGCAATAAAACAAAAAACATAATATATAGCAGCATGTGCGGGCATGATTTTTTTTGTTACAAATTGAAAAGAATTTATTTTAACAATAAAGGGTTGTGAAATATACTATTTTTATTAGGAACCCTACCCTTCTTATTTTGAGAGTACCCACCCCCTCCCTGTTATTTCGAAGTCAAGGTATTATCTTATCCTGTAACTATATATCCATGTAACACAAACACCCTATTAATTTGAACTCGTATTTAAAGACATCAGAAAACATTTTTTTTTTTTTTTTTTGAAATATAGAACCTACCAAAAAGCGATGTTAAATAGGTACAACGAATTGATAGTAAAAAAAAAATTGTACTCTTGCTAATCCAATTTGTGTACTTTGTCTTCCTTTTATAGCCACTAAATCTCTAATGGATAGATAAGTTTCCTAAGTTGCTAATTTGCCACAGGCTTAGTGAACGAGTTTATTGAATCTTTTCACATTTGTCAACTTCAAATGATTTTTTTTATATAATAGATTTTGACAGGCAGAAACATGAATTTAGATACATTAAGGAATAAACAGGATGTAAGTTTTAAAAGAAAGAAATAGAAAGTTGCTGCAAGCTAAAACAGTACAAAAAATGAGCAATTGCTGTTTCAAGGCTAAATTAAATGATCTGTCTTACTTGAGGTAGCAGTCTTTTTCGGGAGAGGCGTGCGATCGCACGCGCACGCCTTAGCACACGCCTAAATCGTTTCAGACGTGTGATTAATCGCACGCCTAAAAAATAAATATTCAGTTTTCAAAATCAACCTATAAAATCCATTTTGAAGCGTGCGATGGCATGTCCATGCTTTTTTTCATCAAAATAAAGTTTAGAAAATAGGAAGCGAAGTATTTCACCGCTAGTTGATCAACAGTACACTTCCATTATCTTGTACACTGTACAAGACTTAGCTATTTTAAGAGGTGGGGGGACGTAAAATGTGATGAACCCCAAACACCGACTTCACGTAGTAAACACTTGACGGTATATCATCTAGTGATACTAGCATTAAACTTGTTACCTCGGGTAATAGCAACCCAATTAATGTTCGAAGTTGTAGATAGTCTCATTAACTGCACTTTTTATTTACTTGTGGTTTTAAACATTCGGAAATTATATTTCAATTTTTTTAATTAATTATTCATAACTTACAGGTAAAACGTTTTCTTTTATTCTTTAAACAATTTTAAACTATAGAAAGGCAAAATAAATATTTCGAAACTTATTTTAAAATTCAATTCTAGCACCCGTTACGCAACTGACCGTTATCGAAACTTTTATTCGTTCGATTTCATTTGTTCGATTGTATTTGTTGAGATAACAAAAGTTTTCAGTATCATAACATATTTTTAAAAATCATCATGACTGTGCCGAAGGGAAATAAAGTTGAATTAACAACTTTCAAATCTTGGGGAAAAGAAAATATTATAGGTTTTAAAACGGTTGAAGAAAACGCACGATGTATGGTTAATTTTATCTGGTGTAAAGTGTGCGAGAGATATAAGACAGAGATCACTATAAGATTGAAAGGGACCGCAAGAAAATCTGCCTTAGCATTTATTCAAGGCATGAATGTTGTTACAAAATACCAGGTAACAATAATTATCATATTTTATTGCTTTTTGTCAGTATTATAAAAAGTTTGCATTTACATTAGACTCTCAAGTAGTGGTCTCAATTTTTTTGTGCACAAGATATTCAAGCGAAAGAAACAGGTGAAAGATCAATTCTCAAATGTATTAAGACTTTCTTCATTGACGTCATTCAGATTAATTCTCAAATGTATTAGCACTTTTTTCATTGACACAATTTATCGCAAACATTCTCAGAAATGTGAATAAAGCTACAATTACACAAAACAATTTTCGGCTTTTTTATTTCATAATTATTTTGAGCAGATAAAAACTTGTGGTGTTTAACAACCTCGTTACCTAGTCCTTATACTTGTCAAATCAGATGACCTAATTGTTCACAAGGCTTACTTTTTAAATTATTCTAGGTGACACGCCATATTGAAGGAAAGGGACACGAAATTGCAAATGAATTAGAACATGCAAAAACCAAAAGAACAACGTGTTAACATAGCTTCTGTTACGAAGTCTGGAACTCGTCAGCAACTAATCACCACTTTAACGGCAACAACCACACATGAAGGTTATCTGAAACTCTTTAGAACTGCTTACGAACTTGCATTAAATCCAAATTTGCCTCTACATCAATTTAAAACATTAGTAAAAGTACAAAGGGATAATGGTGTTCGACTTATAACAGGTAAATAATTTAAATGGACGTTTTCCCTGGACGCATCACTCTTTTCCAACATTAACAATGTTGGGCGTAGTTACAACGTTGAAAAAACTTCGTTTGACTACGACCTACCCACTATGTTAGGTCAGTGTCAATCAATAAATTAATAAATTTTTCTACTAGGGCATGATGATAGCAAAAGCTGTCAAGAATTTATCACACACATAGCTGATGCTATAATTGAAAAGGTGGGAGTAGTATTGGCCAGCTCACACTTCATGTCAATTTTAACCGATGGATCGCAAGCAAGAAAGACAGGGAGCGACAAGGAGATGGTACTTGTTCGTACAGAACGAAACGGTTAGTTTACTGTTCCCAGTAAGCACATGGTCAAACGACGTTGTTTCAATGTTGCAAAACCCTAACGCTTTCATTTATGGCGTTGTTTGATCATGATCATTGTAGGTCATGACGTTGTTACAGCGTTGTTTCACCATGATCGTGGGTTTAATTAGAAATTTACAATGTTTTTCACTTTCTCTCAGGTATTCCTGTCTACTTTGTTGCCTCCTTATTGGAGATGAGCTTGTGGGGTGGAACCGATGCACAATCACTTAAAAACGGCATCGACGATATATTCAGTCCTTCAGGCTTGATCCCACTAGGGGATAAATATCAGACAAAAATAATTGGGTGCACATCAGACGGTGCAAGTGTCAATTTTGGAAGAATTTCTGGACTCATGACAAGATTGTCTGAAAATCGTCCGTGGTTAATAAAAATGCATTGTACCAACCATCACATCGAACTCGCTGTCACGGATGCATTCAAGAACAGCGACTTCACAACGGTCGATGACTTTTATATTGACATTCACTTGTTTTTGAAGAATTCTGGTAAAATTAAGTCAGAAATCAAAGCAGCAGCACTATACTTTAAGTAAACTTACAGGCACTCGTTTTGTTGGGCACAGGAGATCTGCTTTTAAGAGATTGCTTTCAATCTGGCCTGCCGTCATATCAGCTTTCGAAAATGTGGTTGCTGATCCCAAAACACAATCTGAAACAACTTCAAAAGTTGTTGGCTACTTGAAAAAACTACAATCATACCATTTCTTATGCCTTGTCTGCTGTTACTTAGATGTATTAGAGCAAATCACTCCTGCATCCAAAATCTTTGAAGCAGAAGGCCTATTACCTTATGAAATAAAACCAACTATGGATGAAACTATATCGAATCTAAATGAAACGATTGAGGCAAGTATTGATGAAGATATGCTTGTTTCCCATCTGTCTTCATTCCGTTTGACAGATGACTCAGTCTTCTTGATTTTTCTGAAAGGAGACGATTCAAAAAAGAAAAATACAGACCGTGAGAAGGTGGAGCTTGAATTGGAAATGTTAACCCACAAAGAGGAAATTCACCTGGAAACCTGCATTGAAAAAAAAAGACAAGTATGTGCAAAGTTGAAAGACCTTCTTGAAGAAAAGTTTTCCGAATTTTCGATACCAGTATTCACCCAAATGAAATGGTTTAATCCAAAATGTTGGAGTGAAGAGAGCACTTTTGGTTACGAGGAAATAAGAAAATTTGCCACCTTCTGTAAAGAGCCTCTACTCGCATCAGGTTATGATGAAATTGTCACATTCAGAGAATGGAAAAGCTTAAAAATTATGTCCAAGCTAATCACTCTACAAACGTAACTGCGGGTGAGCTTTGGAAGATCGTATTGCGATACAAAAAGGCAGAGTACACAAATTTAGCGCTGTTAGCAAAATAATTTTATGCCTTTCTGGTTCAAACTCCACCGTAGAGAGAGCCTTTAGTCTACTCACCTTATTGTTGTCAGATAGGCGCCTCAAAATGAAGCATGAAACAATGCAGACCATGCTAGTTATCAAGATTAATGATAAGGTATGGCTTAAACAAGAGCGTGAGGAAATCCTTTCATCCGCAGTGTCACAGTACTTACATAAACGACGAACTAAAACTTTTAATGAACCACCCGAAAAACGAATGAGGGTAGAAGAGGACATCGTTATTTCAGACAACGATGAAAGCGTTGTTTCAGATGATGATGAAAGTGATGATAGCAAGGTGCATAGTGAGAGTGGCTACGAGTAATTGCTAGAACTTTTTAAAATACATATTTTTTGTATATTTCTTTCAAAATAAATGTCATGTCTTTTCATTAGTTTTACCCTTCCTTCTTTAATTCCGTAATTTACTCAACAGACGAAGGTCACATGAAAAATAATAAATTTATGAAAATGACAGTATAGTCATGCATACTATTTCGGACATGTAGAAAAGGAAGTTAAGATTGAGAGAGTCGCTATACGTAGACGCTCGATCATCGTGTTTGGGGTTCACGATTCAAAACGTCCCCCACTTTTCTACCGCAAAATAAATGCGTAACAAAGATTAACCTTAGAGCCCGTATCGCACGCCTAACATTCCTTTGCACGTGCGTTTTACATTGCACGCCTTACTTGATTTACACGTGCGAAGCGTAGCACACCTCAAATATTCCTGAAAAAGAGGTAGGTAATCTAAGAAGCAATAATTTACTCTGGAATATATAGCAACCCCACCCTTTTTATTTGGAAATTTTTAACCCTCCTATTTTTACAAAATTTCCGAAAGTTACTTTGTAAAAGGGGTTCCGACTATGTAGGCTGCCGACCTGGGTGGGGTATGATGCTCAAATGAGTATTTTCAACCTTGTTCTCAGGGAGAGAACATAGCTAAGCAATTTTTTAACCATTTATGAATTATTTTGCATATATATGCAAACGTTCATGATGACAGCGTTGATTTTGAAGACCAGATATATATATCTAGGCAGCAGAGACCACCTTTAATGAAGATATCAAAATCACAAATGAGATTTTAATCCAAAGTAATATCGCAAAAGCACTGTACTATCAAATTACTTATGGAGCCTTAGAGATCAAAACAAGCAGACTAACGTAGTTTGGAAGGTTGTTAAAACCACAAAAAGCAAAAGCTAGGCTTAATTACTGTAAATTATGTCTAAATGAGAAAAGTATCATAATGAGGTGATCCTAATAATAATCCTGCAATAATATTTACATCTTTGTCGTCAACAAAAGTCATTGTAGGAAAGTTTGTCTGTACATTTATCTTATCCATGTTTTCAACTTTATCACACCGTTACGTTCTTGTTGTTTCTCGTTGTTCAACACAATTGGGTATAACTTGTTTATCAGTCTACGCCTAATTGTGTAACCAGTTTGGCATTTTGGACTTGACCATCTTTTCCGATAGTAGTTTTATGATTCTACCAAGCCTCCATTGGGAGTGTTTTACAACATTGCCTTTGTTTGGAGTTAACTTCTTCACTCTATTTCGTTTTCTTTGATGTTCGCGCAATTCCACTAGATAATCCTTGCCCCAACTGTTCCACCAAAGATCTAGAACTTTATTTACATGTAATGCTCTGTATGACAGATTTGGTTCTACAACCAATTCGTCATCCTGATTCTCCATGTTCAGATCACAACCAAACAACACCTATTTAGGCATCAAGATCTTTCAAAAAATTCTCCTGTCCAAGGAGCTGCCTCGGATTAAACTGCCAGCATATGTATTTGAAGCTATAAATTCTTGAACTTCTTTGCTAACAAATTGTTTACTGTTGTCCGATACAATTAATTTTGGTGCACCACGACTATAAATAAAACATGTAAGGGTATTTTTACAGGCTGCGCTGCTACAGTTTGGAACTAAGTCTAAATATATACATCTCGAATTTTCACAAGTATAGAACCAACCAACATTTTAACAGAACGTTTTTGTCTGAAATTTCGTAAATATTTTTAACAAAGAAAGGGCCAGCATAGTCTATCCTAATGTAACTAAAAGCATGATCTCTGCTGACACGGAACGTCGGCAACGGAGGTTAATCATAAGACTGTCCTTCAAAATATCTACATAAAAAGCACCAATGAATTAATTTCTTCACAAAATTGCAACTCCTTGTAATCCAAAATGTTCTTCTAATGTGATTTAAGGTTTCTTTTACACCATTGTGTTTTACTGTTTCATGAGAATGAATGACTACGAGTTTGGTAAAATAACTCTCCTTCGACAGCAAGTAAGGGAAACATGTATCATAGCTAACGTTCACGTTATGAATTCTCCTTCCTCCACAACGCCACAACTCATCATCATCAATAATTCCCAGATCACGCTCACGCTTGAGTGTTCCAAACTTTTTCAAATCGTTAGAAAAATGTTCTTTCAGCACTTTTTTAAGCAAATCTTTCTTGCAACAAGTAACTCGTCAACTGTTTTCATCTGCTTCTTCAGTCACTGACCTCTTATTTAACCTAAAGCATCTTCTTCTTGAAATGCACAACGTAGGCTGTCACACGTAACAGCTTAGTAAGGGAGTTAAATTTCTCCAATTCAATTATAGATTTTAGTCTGGCAGAGGGAGCTAAATTACTCCGTCTCTCAGTTGAAATAACAATTTCGCAAACAACTTCACGTGTGCCAGACCCCTATACGTGGTCACACGGAATAACATTGTACAGAACCTGAGTATTCTCAAAAGCGACATTTTCATATTTCTTTATCTGCTGCTGGATACCTAATTGATATATTTTTCTGTTGCTGCTGAATATCTTATTAATATATCACTGCTGACCAGATTTGCATATAGCTTTATTTTTTATTTTTAAATCTAAACCATTTTTAACTGTTGGACAGCTATTATTTTTTTCCTCGTTCATTATATTTATATTTGCAATATAAATTTTCCGTGCTGTCTCTGTGCCAGTTTCCTATTGACAAAGGCCTTCTGTGTATTTTATTTTATATATTTTTTTTACAAGAAGAAAAAAAAATATTTATATTGTTTTAATAAATTCAGTTTGTTTATTTTCACATAAACTTTTTTTACTTATATATAAGTATATTTTTACTTATATATATATACGAGTAAAATAAGTTCATAATATACGAGTAAAATAATTCGCAATCAACATAGTATTTTTGTAACATTAATAGGCCTAACAGAGAAGGGGGTTCTTTTCACATTAAAAGTACAATAAAAACATGCACAAAAATTTTTTAACAAAAAAGGTTTCCTCCACAGTCATTCAATACAGTATTTTGCAGTATTTATTAGAATTATCAGTACGGAGGAGGGTGTTACGACAAGCATACATTCTAGGATTTAGCGGCAAACACGGTAGCACTATATGGACGTGAATTTCCATGGCCATTTTTTAGGGGACGCTTTTTAAAACAGCTACTGTAACTCCAACATCGATGTCCACTAGCAAGCTAGTTATGTGGCTGGTGTCAGGTGCATATAGTTACAAAACTTTGGAAAAAAGCTTTTAAAAATAAATAATCACCTGGATTCATGTTGCAACAGTCAAAGGTAACATGCCCTGTGATGGTTTAATGTTTCAATGGAAGTCTTGCAAAAATAAAAATAAAAATAGGGTGAGCAAAAGCAATTCTACTATGTGAGCGGCCAAAATCTTGGGAACCATTTGCTCAAGGCAAGGCCTGTATATTATCATATATTTTTTTTCTTATTTTGTTTTTTTTCTTTTTATCAGGCTCGAATAGCATTCCTGCAGGGGGAGAGAAAAGGACAGGAGAACCTGAAACGTGATCTAGTCCGCAGAATAAAAATGTTAGAATTTGCACTTAGACAAGAAAGGTATGAATCGCACCAATTTTCCCTCCTCAAGTATATATTTTCTCATTTAGAATACTAGATATTTTCTCATTTGTTATGGAAATGTCAGTGTTGTTAAGCTTTATCAGTTATTGTACTCTGCACATAGACTATTGTGTAACTTCGTAAATTTTTAATGTTACAGACAAAAATTCCACAAGTTAAAATATGGTACAGACTTGAAACTGCCAGAGGTAAAAAATAACGAGGAAGAAGAAAATTCTATGGACAACTTAATAATAAACAAAAATCATGATTTAGTTTTTAATTATCGGCAAGGAAGGCAGCTGCTACGTCAGTAAGTACTAGAACACCAAATTAACAACATTAAATTTATGTTATTTGGAATTTTTTGCAAGAGTTTTTCTTTGTTTAACATTGTGGTTTAAAATTGCGTAGGTACCTTCAAGAAATCGGCTACACCGACAAGGTTTTGGACATGCGATCAGCAAGAGTACGTTCACTATTAGGTATAACTACAGACGACCTGCAACCTGATGCTAATGAGAACTTAGTATCTGCACGTGAAAGTCGTTCAAAGAAACAAGAAAATCGACATGCTGTTGTAGAGAATGAAAATGATCTTGAAAACGCACAGTACGTTTGCTTATGTTTTGATTTATGTCTGTGATATACTTCACAATGCTTAGCCATCTGTTTTGGTTTGTAAGTTGTATATGCTAACATGACATTTTGAATGTTCGAAGACGAGCTAATTAAAAAATTTTACTTTGATGAAATTATGAAATTTTTAGGAATATAAATCATGAACCAGAGCAAAATGCAAATCAAGAACATGATGATGAAATTTTAAGACATTCAATAAAATCAAAGGATGGTATGAATGATGGCACTTTTAATAGATTGTCAGCCAGTTTTCTTTCCAGTCACTTTGTGGATAGGAAGGGCTGAACCTGGCAAGAAATACCCACAATTCTAACATACTCTCGCTTCTGACACACTTTTGACAACATCCCGAAATTATCAGATCCAAGCGGGCTGGGAGAGGAAAGGAAAGTGTGAAACAAAACAAAAGTGTGCTAGAACGCGCTGGGTTTTCTCGCCAGGTTCGGACATTCCTATCTACTCTAGTTTCTCACACTGATAAATTTTCTGAATTTGAATCTCAGGCCTTTCTAACTAATTTGCACCAGACATAATGAGGTTTGAAGAAGCTAAGGGGACATGGATGATAATGGTATTTTTATAATAAAAAACTGCTTCAGAATTGAAAACAATATGGAAAGGGTTGTGTCCCCTCGTTTTGTAAGTGAAAAATTTTAAATGCCAATTTTGTATGAAAAGTATAAGAACCGAAGTGTTCCATTTTGTCCACCAATCAAACGGTTTTATGTTGGCCAAAGGAGAAAAGGTTTGATTTGAAGAAATATGTCCTGGGCTTCTGTGTTGTCTGTTCCGGAAGCAATATTCTATGGGCCCTTGACATATTTTGTTCAGAGCCTGACATGTCAGAAACTGCTAAACATGTTAAAAACGAAACAAGTATGGTATCCGGGTCGAGTTACAAAAACGGAAATTATTTTTGCATATTGGGAAATTATTTCCCAATGTAGAAATTATTAGATAGTTTTTCATTTTTATGAAAGTTGTTCTGATTGAAAAATTATATTCTGTTTCTAGCTATGTTTGTCTTTAAAAATCTTTAAAAAACAACAAAAACAATCCATTGTCATGCTAAAAACACGTTGTCCAGATAAACTCCGCAAAAATTCTAAGCTAAAGAAATAAGGTTAATTGCAATGAAGTATGCTGCTAAATCAGCACTTGGAGAGAGATCATTGGACCTTGGACAAAATAAACACTGCTTGGTCTGCAATCAAACCCTTTTTAATAAAAAAAATAATCATGAAGCAGTACTCAAAGGTCTAAAAAAGGTTAATAGAGACTGTGACTGGTAATGATTACAAACCTACCGTTTTGATGGTGTTGATGTTTGTAAGTATGTAAGGATTGTAAAAAAAGTTTACTTAAGATAAAAATAAAGGAACATACAGTCACCTTAATTGTGATAGTAGAATTAATAAAAAATTAGACCCAATCACAGGTGGGTACAAATATGACAACCATTATCTCTGTACATCGAAAATAAATATTTACAAGGCGATTAATTTGATGATATTGTTGAGGAATTAGTACACCATATTCTCAATAGGCTGGGGAAACCAGGTGATTTTACAGCAAATGGATCTGGTTGGATAATGTCAAGAATTGTAGGCATGGATGTGGAAATTGATGTGTTTAAACCACAAGGAGGATCAACTTTTATCAAACTACCACAAGGTAAAGGCAACAAAAGCCGTAATAAATGTTACAAATAATGACAACAAATGTTTTATGTACGCAATACTATCAGCACTTCACCTGCAAAAGGATGCACAAAGACAAACAAAGTACAGAGACTTCTCAATTATCTCAACTTCGACGGTTATGAAAAAATAATCTACCCCATACGACTTACAGATCACAAAGAAGCAATCAACCTTATACTATTACCCAGGCCTGGTCAGGAGTAAAATCACCCACGTGCGGTACATCACTCTCCCAAATTAGTGATGGCATGCATTGATGATCGCACGCCTAAGTTATGTTAAGGCGTGCAAAACGGCAGAACAGGCGTGCAGTTACAAAAATTCCGACCCCCTAATTTTAAAGTATGTTTCAAGTTTTTTCAATAATATTAACTATCGATGATTTTCTCTTTTACCAGCGATCTGTAATAAATAAAAAGAACATTTGCTTTAATGCAAAAAGAAATAATAAAAATAAGGGATATTTAATTTAACCACGGGCAGAAGAAACAGTGTATTAAATAAATTCATTTTAGCAATTTTACGATAATTTAATTTACCCACAAGTGAAATGAAACTGTATTTAATGATTTAGTCGAAGCTCGATGCAAATATTGATTGTAACTTTTCGGTGCTTAAATTTCGGGAGCCTCTTCACTTACGAAAAGCATGATTAGTTGCATGATCAATTTAACTGATTGATTTTCTATCCAGATGTCAAATGTGAAAGTTCGGCAGTCAGTGACCGCCTATCATTTTAAATGCTGAATTAAAAGCATGTCGTTGCTGTGCCATCTTTATTTTGATTGGCAAAAATGTTCTCGATATATATTTTTCAAACAAGCGTTCGTGAGTGAGAATTTGTTTACATTATTATGTAGCCTTAAATCAGATTGTGAGATTCCAGCGTTAGCACAACTACAGCTGTAAAGTAAAATAACACAATTCCTTTGCCCTGTACACCGCACAGGGATTACTATTTTGGCGTGCCGAACAAATGTAGATCAAGTTTCAGCAATGTTTACAGCCGGTAATTTCAACCCATATAGGAAAAAGTCTTAGGTGAAGTCATTAATTAAACTTTGTAACTACTTGTGGAACAAACAATATTTTATGTAAATTAAATTACGCAAAGTTAAACGGCTGCTAATAATGATATACAACGCTAGCGATGAATGATGAAAATCATTAATTAAAATAATATTCCGTTATTACCAAAGAATTTTTTTATCTTTTATTTATTTATTTTTCTCCGAAAGACAACCATGCCAGTGTTATAGTAATCTTGAATTATTAGAAAAACAAATTCAGAGTACCTAGTTCAGAAATCTATATCACTCTATATATATTTTTTATAGGTCAAAAATGAAGGAACACAAAGAAACCATTGAAAAGTCAAGGGTTTCATTCTCTATTTCTTCTTTACTATCGTCACTCTCAGAAAGATTATCGGACACATTTTCAAAGCGAACCGTTCGTCGCTTTTCCATATATTTAGAGACGGCATCCTTGATCAAGCTTTCTTTTTCTTTGTTCATCCAGGCTTGATGGTTTCCAGCGATAATCATACTGAGACGGCGATCCGACAAAAGCATCATTAATATACTGAAAACACGTCCCACTGAACTATTTGATGAAGACAAACAGATAACGTGTTCTGTCAACATCAAAATGTTAGGAACATAAAAATGTTAGGACTTTTTTTCTGTATAAGAATAATTTTTCCCAGACAGCTGCAGACCCAATATTTTTTTAAAAAGATTGAATACAAATTTGCAGAGATCTTCATTCCATAAATACTTTGTTTTTCGCAAACCCTGCCGCTGCCAAGGGCACATAAAAAATATCGCAAAGCTTTGTGATAGATTCCTTGCTATTATCTTGACTCTCTTCCCAGTACTGGGGTTTGAGCCAAGTTAAAAGGCTGAAAACTTAGATTGAAAATCTTTCTGAGATTAGAGCTAAGCTGAGGCGAGCGGAAGATAGCACGCCATAATTAATTCAGGCGTGCGATCACATGGCATTCCTGACCAGGCCTGATTGCCCGATTAAAAAACCAGGCGGTATTGCTGGATAAAGAACTTTCCAAGGCTAGTATCATCACAAATAATCATGGTTACGCAAAATTTGTATATTAGTGCTGAATCAATTTCTTGAGGTAGAATCTGCACACAAACGACACATTAAAATATGCCAGACAAAAGGGGTTGTTGTGGTCGATATGCCAAAACACTATTTAAAGCTAATGTTTAATACCTTCAATAGGTCGTTGCGAGTACCTTATGTGATATATGATGTCTTTGAATCCATATCACAAAATTGAATCAAATCAAAAGGTGGATTGGGAGGACAACAAAGTACCAACATCACAAGTCGTGCAGAAAAGTGTTAAAGGTCTAACACAGTATGAGCCAATCGTCTATCATGGGGACGATGCTGGAAAGATCTTTGTCAAAAATCTGGTAGAACCAAGAAACAGGATATACCACAATCACCTGAAACCTAAAAAACCAATCAAAATGACATAAGACAATTGGAGAAGGCTCTCACATTTGCAAGAAAAAGCTGGTATATTCAACATGTGTAACCAACAAAGACAGTGTAGTATATAAAAATGCAGACACCTCAACAATAGTTTGGAAGGAGTACTAGACAATACAAAATGCTACCTATGTAATAAACCAGTAAACAATACAAGAGTTAAGGATCACAACCACATCATGGGAAAGTTTAGAGGCCCAGCACATAACAACTGCAATCTAAACTATAAAATACCATCATTGATACCAGTAATATTCTACAACCAACAATGATACGACTCCCACCTACTCATAACCAATTAGCAGAAATAGAAGAGGGCATAAATTGCATCCCAATTTATGAGGTAAAGTGTATTTCTTTATGAAAAAAACATACATAGACAGTTTCAAGTTCATGACATCATCCCTGGACAAACTATCTAGTAACCTTAGGAAACACAAAATAACTGCAATGACTTCAAACATGGCGGACGTTTTTCCGCTAACGGTTATTTGGAAATGTGAAACAAAGCAGTAAAGTTTTTGTTCATGACTAAACGTATTAAGCAGATTAACTTTGCCGCGAAATTACTGGTACTTGTTATGGCCACTTTAAATCGACCGCTAGTGAATAACGAATCGAATCAAAATTCAAACGCAAATGGCAGTTCCGCGCAACGAAATCA